>BLSH010421852.1:265697-278166 GCA_018402905.1 Glandirana rugosa
TTTCAACAACGTAGGTCCCGAAGACCAGGGAGGTGGGGGGAATAGGACCACGATGAACTACCAGAGTCACAGTGGGCCCGCGTCAGGCGCTCCGGTGAGGTGTCGTGTGTGTCACTCGGTCCTTTGTCCATCACTACGGCACCACAGCGGTTTTCGGGGCGGGTGGCAGGAGGCCAGGGACGGTTATTTTATTTTCCTCTACTAGTCCCCTCGTATACAGAGGCGGTAGTTCCACCGGTCCCACCTTTTTTTACGACGAGACTCCCGAGATGTTCTCGCGCTCCTCGTCACACGTCTCTGTGTACGCTTTTGCAACTCAGCCAGGGAGACCGCCGAGGGCGAGCCCGCATGTGTCTCTGCACACTGCTCCTCGCGCTCTTGTAGAGCCCTCAGAGCAGCATTTTTTTCCACCCTGGCCACCTTGATGGCGGAGACATATGCTCCCCTGATCATCTCCTTTTATTTTATTGGCAGGGACCGGAGGACGGTGGGCGGGGCTTTTGGCGACACCACGGCATCACTACCTGTTTCCTGGCTCACTGTGTGTGCTGTGGAGTGGCCTCGCGGACTGCGCCCGGGTGACACTGAGACCATCAAGTAGCACCAGGATAAGGGGGGTGGAGGGACCAGAAGCCCTGGATGCAACAACTTTCTGGTAGGGGGTGGAGTGCAGCCTGGACCTATGTGATCACTGGCAAACACTGCTACAGAACACTGTTGCAGTGAGAGCTGTGTGCTGTCTGCAAGCCACTCCTGCACCAGCACCATGGAACATACCACTTCTCTTCCCTGTCAGGCGGTGTGATCTCTGCCCCGACAGATGCTCAACATCAGGGAGGCCCAATGGAAGAGAGAGCGGTGGCCGCTCGTTGCATGGGAACGACGTGTAAGGCATTGGGCTGGCAGATCCTCCTTGGCATAGACAGGCATCGATGGGTATCTTTTCCTGTAAACAAGCTAAAATGGTTATGTCACGTACCTGGAGATGGAGCCTGACGTGGAGAGGAAGTAAATCTCTTACACCTCCGGCCTGGTGCCCCTGATAGAGTAAACAGGAGGCACGCAAGCCTAGAGTGGCATGAGTGCCCAGCAGTTCGGATGGTGAGATCTGCAGATGCAAAGTCTGTGCATTGCTTGGATGCAGGCTAGCAGGTCACTGGCAGCAGGTACTTGGCAGGCTGGCAGGCAGCAGACAGCAGGTACTTGGGAGGCTGACATGTAGCAGACGGCAGGTACTTGGCAGGCTGGCAGGCAGCATACAGTAACACTTCAGGTACAGAGCAGTAAGCAGCAGGGTAGTCGGGTACAGGCTGGAGTTGGCAACAGCAAACAGACAATCAAAGGGATAAAGCTGAGATGTGGTCAAAGAGCAAGCCAGGGGTCATTTCAGGCAGAGTACAACCATGGTCAGATGAATCAGGATGGCAGCAGGATCAAACACAGGAAACAGGTAGCAAGTTGCAGGACTTAAGGCAAAGTCCTGGTGTAGCTGAGGGGTTTATATAGTCCACTTGGCGCCATTTAGTGGCAAGTGTGCATGTGTTCGTGCACATGCACTCCGGCACACGCACGTATGCGCCTGTGCGCATTCGAGCGGGTCAGACTAATGGGAATTCTCAGTTTTGCACGTAACTATGTGCCTGGGCTTATTTCTTCCTTACTGACAGGTTAACTCTTTGAGGGGGATTAACAAGGCAACAATTAGTAATATGCAGCATTAAGGGGCTAATGCACTGCCACTGGTCACTGATGCATTAGTGACCAGTGTCAGGTAATTAACCCATTTGTGCAGCAGTAGCGACACCAGTATCAGTGCTAATTAACCCCTTTTTGCTACAGCATGAAGGGGTTAGTAATAAACACTGATACTGGTGCCACTGAGTGGCGTCTCCTGGGAGTTGGATGAGAAGGCTGAGACAGTCTGAAAGGAGAGAGAGCAGTCTGTAGAAGTCAGGAGGAGTCAACCAAGGGGAAGGAGAGCCATTAGACCGCAGAACAGGCCGGATGAGTCTGGAAGAAGGATGGGCTGGGAGTAGTAGTTCATCCAAGGTTCAGATAGCACCAACAGAGGGTCCATGGTTTCAGGGAAGGAAACCTGCAATTCTTACCCCCAATGGGTGGTTCTGAGGCCTTGCCGGCAGCTGCAGCAGGCCTCACCATGTGCTAGGTTTGGTGAAGAGGAGGTGTCATGGAGGTCTGATAAATTTCCTTTTGGACCAGGGAAACAAGTGTAATGGTCAGCAAGTAATGTGCTGGAGGAGTAAAAGTGTACAGTATCTCACAAAAGTGAGTACACCCCTCACATTTTTGTAAATATTTTATTATATCTTTTCATGTGACAACACTGAAGAATTGGCACTTTTGCAACAATGTAAAGTAGTAAGTGTACAGCTTGTATAACAGTGTAAATTTGCTGTCCCCTCAAAATAACTCAAAACACAGCCATTAATGTCTAAACTGCTGGCAATAAAAGTGAGTACCCTCCTAAGTGAAAATGTCCAAATTGGGCCCAAGGTGTCAATATTTTGTGTGGCCACCATTATTTTCCAGCACTGCATTAACCTTTTTGGGCATGGAGTTCACCAGAGCTTCACAGGTTGCCATTGGAGTCCTCTTCTGCTCCTCCATGACGACATCACGGAGCTGGTGGATGTAAGAGACCTTGTGCTCCTCCACCTTCAGTTTGAGGATGCCCCACAGATGCTCAATAGGATTTAGGTCTGGAGACATGCTTGGTCAGTCCATCACCTTTACCCTCAGCATCTTTAGCAAGGCAGTGGTCATCTTGGAGGTGTGTTTGGGGTCGTTATCATATTGGAATACTGCCTTGCGGTCCAGTCTCCGAAGGGAGGGGATCATGCTCTGCTTCAGTATGTCACAGTACATTTTGGCATTCATGGTTCCCTCAATGAACTGTAGCTCCCCAGTGCCAGCAGCATTCATGCAGCCCGAGATCATGACACTCCCACCACCAGGCTTGACTGTAGGCAAGACACACTTGTCTTTGTACTCCTCACCTGGTGGCCGCCTCACATACTTAACACAATCTAAACCAAATAAGTTTATCTTGGTCTCATTAGACCACAGGACATGGTTCCAGTAATCCATGTCCTTACTCTGCTTGTCTTTGGCAAACCGTTTGCAAGCATCATCTTTAGAAAAGGCTTCCTTCTGGAAAGACACAGCCATGCAGACCAATTAGATGCAGTGTGTGGCGTATGGTCTGAGCACTGACAGGCTGACCCCCCACCCCTTCAACCTCTGCAGCAATGCTGGCAGCACTCATACGTCTATTTCCCAAAGATAACCTCTGGATATGATGCTGAGCATGTGCACTCAACTTCTTTGGTGGACCATGGCGAGGCCTGTTCTGAGTGGAACCTGTCTTGTTAAACTGCTGAATGGTCTTGGCTACCATTCTGCAGCTCAGTTGCAGGGTCTTGGCAATCTTCTTATAGCCTAGGTCATCTTTATGTAGAGCAACAATTCTTTTTTTCAGATCCTCAGAGAGTCCTTTGCCATGAGGTAACATGTTGAACTTCCAGTGACGAGTATGGGAGAGTGAAAGCTATAACACCAAATTTAACACACCTGCCCCCCATTCACACATGAGACCTTGTAACACTAACGAGTCACATAACAGCGGGGAGGAAAAATTACTAATTGGGCCTAATTTGGACATTTTAACTTAGGGGTGTTACATAGTTACATAGTTAGTCAGGTTGAAAAAAGACACAAGTCCATCCAGTTCAACCAAAAAAAACAAAAAACATTTATATATATATACACACACACAACCAAATAATCCCATATACAATCCTTCACCCACAGTTGATCCAGAGGAAGGCAAAAAAACCCCAGCAAAGCATGGATCCAATTTGCTATAACGGGGGAAAAAATTCCTTCCTGATTCCCCAAGAGGCAATCGGATTCACCTTGGATCAACTTTACCTAAAAATGTTAGTATCCAGATATATTATTTACATTAAGGAAAGAATCCATGCCTTTTTTAAAGCAATCAACCGTGCTGGCCAAAACCACCTCTGGAGGGAGTCTATTCCACATTTTCACAGCTCTTACTGTGAAGAAACCTTTCCATATTTGTAGATGAAATTTTTTTTCCTCTAAACGTAAAGAGTGCCCCCTTGTCCTTTGTGATGACCTTAAAGTAAATAACTCCGCACCAAGTTCACTATATGGACCACTTATATACTTGTACATGTTGATCATATCCCCCCTTAATCTCCTCTTCTCAAGAGAGAATAAATTCAGATCTTCTAATCTTTCCTCATAGCTGAGCTCCTCCATGCCTCTTATTAGTTTGGTTGCCCTTCTCTGCACTTTCTCCAGTTCCCCGATATCCTTTTTGAGAACTGGTGCCCAAAACTGAACTGCATATTCCAGATGAGGTCTTACTAATGATTTGTACAGGGGCAAAATAATGTCTCTATCTCTGGAGTCCATCCCTCTGTTAATACAAGAAAGGATTTTGCTTGCTTTGGAAACCGCAGCTTGGCATTGAATGCCATTATTAAGCTTATGATCTACCAAAACCCCCAGATCCTTCTCCACTATGGATTCCCCCAGTTGTACTCCCCCTAGTATGTATGATGCATGCATATTCGTAGCCCCCAAGTGCATAACTTTACATTTATCACCATTAAACCTCATTTGCCACATAGTTGCCCAATTAGACAGTGCATTGAGGTCGGCTTGTAAGTTGGAGACATCCTGCAAGGAAGTTATTCCACTGCATAGCTTGGTGTCATCTGCAAACACTGAAATTGTACTTTTAATCCCAGACCCTATATCATTTATAAATATATTGAAAAGTAAGGGTCCCAACACTGAACCTTGGGGTACACCACTGATAACCTTAGATCATTCAGAATAAGAATCATTAACCACTACTCTCTGAATTCGGTCTTTTAGCCAGTTTTCTATCCATTTACAAATTGATCTTTCCAAGCCTGTAGACCTTACCTTACACATTAGCCGTGTGTGGGGAACGGTGTCAAACACTTTTGCAAAATCCAAGTATACCACGTCCACAGCCACCCCTCTGTCTAAGGTTTTACTTACCTCCTCATAAAAAGAAATCAGGTTTGTTTGACAACTTCTGTCTTTCATGAATCCATGCTGTCTGTTGCTTAAAATCTTTTTATCCAACAAGAACTCATCTATGTGGTCTTTTATTAAACTCTCCAGTATCTTCCCAGCTATAGAAGTTAAACTAACAGGTCTATAGTTACTTGGTAAAGACTTTGATCCCTTTGTAAATATAGGCACCACATTGGCCCTACGCCAATCCAGTGGTACTATTCCAGTCATTAAGGAGTCCCTAAAAATGAGATACAATGGCTTTGAAATGACAGAGCTCAATTCCTTTAAGGTCCGTGGATGGATGCCATCTGGTCCGGGTGCTTTATCTACCTTTATTCTGTCTAAATACTTCTGGACCATTTCACTTTTGAGCCATTGTGGATCATTTGGGGCCATGTCACTACCAACCCCGACGTGGACATGAGCTCCCCCATGCTCCTTTGTATACACAGAGCTGAAGAAAGTATTTAATAAGTTTGCTTTCTCTTTGTCCCCAGTCATGCACTCTAGATTATTTTGTAAAGGGCCTACATGCTCAGACCTGACCTTTTTACTATTAATATATTTGAAGAATTTTTTGGGGTTAGTCTTACTATCTTTTGCAATCTGTCGTTCGTTGTGAATTTTTGCATCCTTGATTTCCTTTTTACATATTCTGTTATATTCTTTGTAACATTTAAAAGATGGTAGTGTTCCCTCATTTTTATATTTTTTAAATGCTCTTTTCTTATCATTTATAACTTTTTTAACTTTGGCCGTGAGCCACATAGGTTTTCTTTTTAGCCTCTTAAATTTATTGCCCATGGGAATATACTTTGCAGTGAGTTTGCATACAGTTTTTTTGAAAAATTCCCATTTCTGTTCTGTGTTCATTGATGCCAATATTCCCTCCCAGTCTAAGTCCTGGAGAGCAGCCCTCATCTTTGTAAATGTACTCACTTTTGTTGCCAGTGGTTTAGACATTGTACAAATGTACAAATGTACACTGTTATGCACGCTGTACACTCACTACTTTACATTGTAGCAAGGTGTAATTTCTTCTGTGTTGTCACATGAAAAGATTTAATAAAATATTTACAAACATGTGAGGGGTGTACTCACTTTTGTGAGATACTGTATATACCGGAGGTGTATATAGTAGGTCCCATGTTCAATTACTGGTCATCCTAGAGTCATCCCTAATCCCTATCCAAGTTCAAACCCCTAAATAAAACAATAAAACAAAGTACTGGTCTGTTCAGTGACTCCGGGTGTGTGGAATTCGTGTGATTGAGGGCAGGTGGACCACAACTATTGGCCACTCTTGAGGGAGCACATGGATACATCAGTAAGACTTCTTCCTTGATCCTCTACCCTCCCTGCACTCTGTCAGTGTTTGCACAGAGAGAACAGCTGTCTGTGGTCAGGAAAGACGTCCTGCTGCACAGCTTAAGGGGCCAGCACCCAGACTAAAAACACATCATTAGAGGTTTAAAAGTGAACACTAAAATATAAACTGTCAGAGCATTTTAAATAACAGATGATATGATCTGAAAAATAACTATACACAGTATATATATATATATAGTATCTCACAAAAGTGAGTACACCCCTCACATTTTTGAAAATATTTTATTATATTATTTCATGGGACAACACTGAAGAAATGACACTTTGCTACAATGTATAGAAGGAAGTGTACAGCTTGTATAACAGTTAAATTTGCTGTCCCCTCAAAATAACTCAACACACAGCCATTAATGTCTAAAGCACTGGCAACAAAAGTGAGTACACCTCTAAGTGAAAATGTCCAAATTGGGTCCAATTAGCCATTTTCCCTCACCTGCATGTGACTTGTTAGTGTTACAAGGTCTCAGGTGTGAATGGGGAGTAGGGATGGGGTTCGTGTTTGGATCGCACGTACGTTCGATCCGAACATCCCCTGTTCGCTAGTTCGGGTTTTCCAAAATTAGGGGGCGTTTGCGGCAACTTCGTGCGCCCCATAATGTTTTAAAATGGTGGAATGACGCCCACTGATTGGTCAAAGCATGCACATGACCTGCATGCTTTGGCCAATCAGCGAGCGGCCTGCTATGAGAGCTTTGATTGGCTAAAGCCAGGATGCCTTTAGCCAATCACTGCACAGCAGTCTCAATCGACGCCCCACACTATATAAAGCCGCTCGTACAATGGCTCTATGATATTGTGTCGGCGCTGCTTGTAGAGAGATATCGTAGGTTCCTGTACACAGGCAGTTTAGATAACTAGCTTGAAAAAAACTGTAAAAAATAGATAAAAATCATAAAAATAGATAGCTAACTATATAGATAGTTAGATATCTAAAATATATCTGTCAGTTAGTGCAGACAGGTTAGTGTAAGGAAAAAAAAAATATACATATCTATAAATATATATATACACACACAGCGTATTGAGCGTGCTCTATATATCTTTACCTAAGGTATATAGTCCACTTGACGTGGTGTATAAAAATATATACAGCCTGGTATATATATATATATATATATATATATATATATATACACACAGTGTATTGAGTGTGCACTATATATTGGTGCATTTGGGGGTGAAGGGTATATAGCACACTACTTGGCGTGTTGTTTTCAACTATATACAGTCTAGTGTATACAGATATACACGCAGTGTATTGAGAGTAAACTATATATCGGTGCATTTGGGGGTGTACGGTATATAGCACACTACTTGGCGTGTTGTCTTCAAATGTGTACAGTCTAGTGTATACAGATATACACCCAGTGTATTGAGAGTAGACTATATATCGGTGCATTCGGGGGTGTACGATATATAGTACAGTGTAATGTGGTGCTAAAAAAAAACAAAAACATCATGTCAGGAAGGCCTCCAAGGAGAGGCAGACGCTCCCGGGCCACTAAAAGAGGGCAAGCAGCCTCTGTGTCTTCAGTGAAAGGTGGTGGACATGGTGCATCAGCGTTTTTTCTGCTGTTGGACATGCTATTGAGCCACAACATGCAGAAGAGTTGGTGGAGTGGATAACAAAGCCGTCCTCATCCTCTGTCACCCAGGCTCGTACAAGTTTGCCTTCCAACGCATCTGGCAAAGTGGCCTATTCCACTGGATCCTTGTTCACAGTTACTCCTTCTGTAGCCCCACCATCATGCACGGAGGAGTCACCTGAGTTGTTCGACCATAGTGTCATTTACATGCTCATGGAGGATGCGCAGCAGTTTGAAGGCTCCATTGTTGGTTCCCAGGTTGAGGAAGGGAGTAGTGTGAACCTAGAGACAGGGGGTGCCACAAAAAGACAAGAAACTAGCAGTCATGTTCCCCCAGCTGCAGCATACTGCCAAATTTGCTCCAGTAACGAGGAGGGAGGGGATGACGAGGACACGTACCGTACTTGAGTGCCTGAGAGAAGTGAGGAGGAAAGTGAGGAGGAGGAGGCCCAACTCCAACAAAGCAGGATGTCCTCCATGGGCCAGCTTAAGGGCAGCCACCCAATTGCATCAGCCCACAGAGCTCCACAGGTGCAGGGCGCTGCTGCCTCCCTCCCCGGGCATTTTTCAGCACACGTGCATTATAAAGGAATGTTGATATTTGCAATCTATGTCTGAAGCGGGTCAAGCGCGGACAGGACTCCAGCCGCTTGGGCGCTACTGTCTTGACAAGACATATGATGACCAGCCATGCAGTCCGTTGGCAAGAGTACCTGAAGAACCCACACCAGAAAACAAGTCTGACTTCTCCTTGCTCCTCATCTGGGATCTCAACCCTTACTATACCTGCAGTCCTCTCCAAAACCTGCACTGAGAGGAATAAAGGTGTAGCCACAACTAGTACTTGCAGCCAGCAATCTGCTAGCAGTACACCACCAGGTGAATTCAGCAGGCAAATATCACTACCCCAGTTGCTGAACCGTAAAAAGAAATACAGTCCCAGCCATCCACATACTCAGTGTCTTAATGCTAGCTTGGCCAAATTGCTAGCACTCCAACTGCTGCCTTTTCAGCTGGTAGACTTTGCGCCCTTTCGTGAATTTGTGTAATGTGCTGTCCCACAGTGGCATGTTCCCAAATGAGATTTCTTTTCACGTAAGGCCATTCCAGCTCTCTACCGTCATGTGGAAGGCAATGTTTTGGCCTCGTTGAACAGTGTGGTCAGCAGCAGGGTTCATATTACCGCTGACTCATGGTCCAGCAGGTACGGTCAGGGACATTACCTTTCCTTCATGGCACAGTGGATAACTCTGCTGGAAGCTGGGAAGGATGCAAGACAGGGTTCAGTTTTGGAAATAGTTCCGCCACCACGCCTCCAAAAAGCTGGTGGTGATTTTTCCATATCCGCCTCCTCCTCCACCCCCTCCTCTTCTTGTATCTCTGTGGCCTCTTCTGCAGAATTGTCCTCTGTACCTGCAGTGCTCCCTAAGGGTTCATGTGCAAGCAGTCAGGATAAAAGATGCCATGCGGTGCTTGAGTTAGTCTGACTTGGGGACAGGAGCCACACTGGGGAAGAGATTCTTTCAGCTCTGCGGGGGCAGGCTCAGAGGTGGTTGACGCCATGGCAGCTTGAGCCAGGAATGGTTGAATGCGACAATGGCACCAACCTTCTCTCTGCCCTCCGACTGGGACAATTGACACATGTTCCATGCTTGGCATACGTCTTGAATTTGGTGGTGCAGCGTTTCTTGACCAGGTACCCAGGCTTACCAGATATCCTGAGGCAGGCCAGAAAAGTCTGTGGTCATTTCCGGCATTCATACAATGCCAGTGCCCGGCTGGCTGATATCCAGCGGGAATTCAACCTGCCCAACAACCGCCTCATTTGTGACATGCCCACCAGGTGGAACTCATATTGGCAATGCTGCAGCAACTCCACGCACAGCAGAGGGCCATCAATGAGTACCTCTGTGGAGCTTAGCTTTTTTTGCCACGTTAGTGGCTAATGAGCAAGGATGCATGCAATGTCCTGTCACCATTTGAGGAGGCCACAAGGATGGTGAGCAGCGACAATGCATGCATTAGTGACACTGTCCCACTAATATTCCTTCTGGAGCACACGCTTCATGGAATCATGGACAGGGCACTTGAGGCAGAACAGAGGGAGGAAGAGGAGGACTTCCTTTCCTCTCAAGGCCCCCTTTATGCAGATAGCATTCCTGCAGAGCCGCCAAACACACAGGAGGAGGAGGAGGAGGAGGATTGTCTCAGCATGGATGTGGAGTATAATACACAGCAGTCTTCAAGGGATCATGGCTTTCAGGCCCCAGAAACCCAAGGAGTTGTACGTGGCTGGGAGGAGGGAGTTCCTGATAATGTCACCCTTAGTGACCCAGCGGACACTCATGCCTCCTCAAACTTACATTGCATGGGCTCTCTGATTCTGAAAAGCCTGCGAAAAGACACTAGGATTTGTGGTATCAAGGAGAGGGATCATTACTGGCTGGGAACCCTTCTTGATCCACGTTACAAGGGTAAAGTTGCAGAACTCATCCTGCCTGCGCAGAGGGCACAGAGGATGAAACATCTTCAGGATACCTTGAAGAAAAGTTTGTGCGATGCCTTTCCAGACCCTGGGAGTTTACCATGTCCTGCTGCTGGCTCCGGACAACGTGTTTCTGATGCTTCGGTCGTTCAGAGGTGGTGGTGGAGAAGGTGGCCGGCTGAGTGATGCCTTTAAAAAAAATTATAGTCCTCAGCACCAAGCAACCATCGTCAGTGTCTGCATTATATGGTGCAGGAATATATAGGGGCAAGAGCAGACTTGGAGACCTTTCCAACTGAGCATCCACTTAGTTACTGGGTCTTGAGGATGGACCACTGACCGGAACTTGCTCAATATGCAATTGAGCTACTGGCCTGTCCTGCATCCAGCGTGCTTTCTGAACGTACATTTAGTGCGCCTGGAGGGTTCGTAACTAGAGTTGAGCGAACCCGAACTGTAAAGTTTGGGTTCGTACTGGACTTTAGGGTGTTCGTATCCCGAACCTGAACCCGGACATTTGAGAAAAAGTCCGGGTTCGGGGTTCAGGTATTTTTTCCCGCCTTTTGAATAGCTGCAGGGCAGCCAATCAACAAGTATTTCACTTGTTTGCCCTTAGAAGCCATCACAGCCATGCCTACTAATGGCATGGCTGTGATTGGCCAGTGCATCATGTGACCCAGCCTCTATATAAGCTGGAGTCACGTAGTGCTGCATGTCACATCATTTCATACTAGTGTAGGGAGAGGATCCTGCTGCTGTGAGGGACAGATTAGCTTTCGAAAATCATCTCATACTAGTGTAGGGAGAGGATGCTGCTGCTGGTGTGAGGGACAGATTAGCTTTAGAAAATCTGTTAAAAACAGCGATTTATTGGTGGGTGGGTACTAGAGGAGATTTTTGTTTGCTAGAGTACATTTTGTTTGCTAAGCAAAGTGCCTCATATAAAACCTAACCAATTTTTCTGTTTGTTAGGTGGGCGTTTGCGGCCATTTTTGCAAGTGCAGTGCACTTGCAACTGCTTGTGTGTCAGGGACACTACTTTAATTGTGTTCTGTTAGTTCAGTTGGCAACATTTTGGCATATTTAAATACTGCTTTTACATTGCAGTTAGACAAATTCAATGTTTTTTTTTTTTTGTGCAAAACATTAAATTTCTTGCACAAAAATAAAAAGTATGTCTACATTGCTGGTTTTAAAAAAAAAAAATATTCAAATTACTATATTTGCAGCCAGCGGTGCATTTCTTGCACAAAAATAAAAAGTGTGTCTACATTGCTGGTTTAAAAAAAAAAAAATAATTTATTCTTTTTTTTTTATTATTAATAAATAGTGCTACATAGTACATTTGCACCTTGCTGTGCATTTCTTGCACAAAAATAAAAAGTGCATCTACATTGCGGGTTTAAAAAAAAAATATTCTAAATACTACATTTGCGGCTATAGTTGAGCGAACACCTGGACGTTCGGGTTCTGCTGGTCCGTCCGAACTTCGGGACAAAGTCCGGGTCCGGGTCCGGACGGAACCCGAACGATCGCACGGACAACGAACCCCATTGAAATCAATGGGGACCCGAACTTTTAGGCACAAAAATGGCTGTAGCAAAGTCCTGGAAAGCCCCAGAGGGCTGCAAAAGGAAGTAAAATGGGGGTAAGGGTAGGGCAAGTGCCCTACAAAAAAAATGGGGACAGGGAAATAACTTTAAATATTTTTAAAAATATAAAAACAAAAAAAAGCAAAAATGGAGGTGAATGTGGATCATCTTCAAACTGTGTCTGAAAAGTATTAATTAACGGTAGAAACCATATAACTGTTCCAAAATCATCTTCAAACTAGGGCAAGTGCCCTACAAATAAATGGGGATAGGGAAAATAAATTAAAATCAAGTAAAAAAATGGGAAGGGGGGT
>BLSH010421852.1:288476-305702 GCA_018402905.1 Glandirana rugosa
GGAGTTTCTAGGCCTGGCCGTAAACGAGGTCGCAATTGACGAGTCCCGCGGACGCCCAGCCCTACTAGCCCGCCCATCGCACACCAATGGTTTATTACCTTCCAAAGGTAACATTCACCGAACAGGCGTTATAGCCAATTTCGGTATAAGCGACATGTGTCGCTTATGGCCATTTGGCTGTGACCCTCTGTGACACTGTTATGTATTATTTGTATAGGATTTAAAGATGTTGTTAAATACTAACAATTAGACAGGGTAATGAAAACCAGGGGATTTTTCACCCTCCGTGTATATGTTTGACTATTAATGAGTTTTTGGAATCATTGAGAACATGGTTGTTGTTCAATAATAAAATTATTCCTCAAAAATACAACTTGCCTAATAATTCTGCACTCCCTGTATACACCACCACAATGGATTTGAAATGAACCGAACAAGATGTGCTTTAACTGCAGACTTTCAGCTTTAATTTGAGCGTATTTACATCCAAATCAGGTGAACGGTGTAGGAATTGCAACAGTTTGTATATGTGCCTCCCACTTTTTAGGGGACCAAAAGTAATGGGACAGATTAACAATCATAAATTGTTGTAGAAATTTAGGATATGTTTATTATGTATTGTCACAGTGTCTCCCAGTGTCGGTTTACCGGTATTCGCTGTGTACAGCGAATATGGCTTTAACCGATATTGCGGACAAGCCACTTACAATGGAAACCTTCCATTATTTGGTAACCACACGCTACCCGCCCGATCATCCCGACCCGCAGGCGCCCTGAGCAGTTAACGCTGGAGCAAATGCCGGTCCGGATCTTTGAGGTGCGATGCACATTCCGTGGCGCGGGTGTATTACCGTCAATCGGGGGGCCCCTGTATTATGTACAGATTGATCTGCTTGGTGGCGATGTACTTGCGGTATGGAATCAGTATTTCCTTTTATGTAAGGATAATGATCTGTAAGCTTTCTGTCACATCTGATCAATGTATCAGATATCTACAGCTATATTCCTTTGTGCATAATTTACCCTTTAATGGAACAGTAGTATAATCACTATGAGATATAGTTCATAGAGCTGTATTTGATAGTGATCCATTGTAATGGCAGTTCGGGCTTTGCATGCATGGCGTTTTGCTTGGAGGGCCTCTGTGAGATAACGCATTGGTTTCAATGGAAGCCATGTTTCCACATGGCTTTCATTGTTATCTGGAGTCTGTGATCTCCACCCACCCAACTGTTGCTCATTCAGGCCGGCCATTCCACATGCATGCACACCTCTTCTATTGTATCATTTGAATATAAACAAGTGTGTCATTGGTTGTTGTTTTGTATTGAGCTCATGTCATGTGACTGTGCCTTGGAGGCTGATTGGCTGATTGTGAAGCCACTAAGTCCTTTTGTTATCCCTGTCTGAATGATATAAATTAAAGCAACAAGCATTGCTAGACAGGACTTTTTTTCGAGCTTGCAATGTGAGAACAGTTATGGTGTCTGTCTTACTTGCTTTAACGCGAGTGCACTCAAATGCACTCGTGCAAAAGCTGAAAAGTGCGCTTATTAGTGCAGGCAAAATATAACGCACACAAGGTATTATAATTGCCTCCACAAAATCAAACTTTCACTTTTTAATACTTGGTTGCAAATCCTTTGCATTCAATTACAGCCTGAAGTCTGGAAACGCATAGACATCACCAGGCGCTGGGTTTCATCCCTGGCGATGCTCTGCCAGGCCTCTACTGCAACTGTCTTCAGTTCCTGCTTGTTCTTGGGGCATTTTCCCTTCAGTTTTGTATTCAGCAAATGAAATGCATGATCAATCGGATTCAGGTCAGGTGAATGACTTGGCCATTGCATAACATTCCACTTCTTTCCCTTAAAAAACGATTTGGTTGCTTTCACAGTATGCTTCGGGTCTTTGAAAGCCAATGCGAAATGTGGAAGCACTACCTTCAAGCAGTAAATCAATAATAATAATGATTTATGATTGATTTACTGCTTGAAGGTAGCGCTTCCACATTTCTCATTGGCTTTCAATATTTTATAGGTGGTGTGAAACACTATAGGTGGCAGCAGCAGCCTTAATAACATACCTTAGATTACCTGTTAACCTTACACTGTAATTGGCAGTGCATAACCATTCCCTACTCATGCTTCGGGTCATTGTCCATCTGCACTGCGAAGCGCCGCCCAATGAGTTCTGAAGCATTTGGCTGAATATGAGCAGATAATATTGCCCGAAACACTTCAGAATTAATCCTGTTGCTTTTGTCAGCAGTCACATCATCAATAAATACAAGAGAACCAGTTCCATTGGTAGCCATACATGCCCATGCCATGATACTACCACCACCATGCTTCACTGATGAGGTGGTATGCTTTGTATCATGAGCAGTTCCTTTCCTTCTCCATACTCTTCTCTTCCCATCACTCTGGTACAAGTTGATCTTGGTCTCATCTGTCCATAGGATGTTGTTCCAGAACTGCGAAGGCTTTTTTAGATGTTGTTTGGCAAACTCTAATCTGGCCTTCATGTTTTTGAGGCTCACTAATGGTTTATATCTTGTGGTGAACCCTCTGTATTCACTCTAGTGAAGTCTTCTCTTGATTGTTGCCTTTGACACACATACACCTACCTCCTGGAGAGTGTTCTTGAGCTGGCCAACTGTTGTGAATGGTGTTTTCTTCACCAGGGAAAGAATTCTTCGGTCATCCACCACAGTTGTTTTTTGTGGTCTTCTGGGTCTTTTGGTGTTGCTGAGCTCACTGGTGCGTTCTTTCTTTTTAAGGATGTTCCAAACATTTATTTGTCCACATCTAAAGTTTTTGCTATCTCTCTGATGGGTTTGTTTTGCTTTTTTAAGCCTAATGATGGCTTGCTTCACTGATAGTTACAGCTCTTTGGAGTTGACAGCATCAGATTCCAAATGCAAATAGCACACTTGAAATGAACTCTGGACCTTTTATCTGCTCCTTGTAAATGGGATAATGAGGGAATAACACACACCTGGCCAGGGAACAGCTGAGCAGCCAATTGTCCCATTACTTTTGGTCCCTTAAAAAGTGGGAGGCACATATACAAACTTGTAAATCCTACACTGTTCACCTGATTTGGATGTAAATACCCTCAAATTAAAGCTGAAAGTCTGCAGTTAAAGCACATCTTGTTTGTTTAATTTCAAATCCATTGTGGTGGTGTATAGAGCTAAAAAGATTAGAATTGTGTCGATGTCCCAATATTTATGGACCTGACTGTAAGCCTTTAAAATGAGCACCTTTGATTTTTCATGTTCGCGTCCCATTGACTTTAATGGTGTTTGGATGTTCACCCTGAACTTTTTGTCTGTTCGCATGTTCTGGTGCGAACCGAATCAGGGGGTGTTTGGCTCATCCCTAATGGGGAGCAGGTGTGTTAAATTTGGTGTTATCGCTTTCACTCTCTCATACTGGACACTGGAAGTTCAACATGGCACCTCATGGCAAAGAACTCTCTGAGGATCTGAAAAAAAATAATTATTGCTCTAAGATTGCCAAGAACCTGAAACTGAGCTGCAGCATGGTGACCAAGACCATACAGTGGTTTAACAGGACAGGTTCCACTCAGAAAAGGCCTCGCCATGGTCGACCAAAGAGGTTGAGTGCATGTGCTCAGCATCATATGCAGAGGTTGTCTTTGGGAAATAGATGTATAAGTGCTGCCAGCATTGCTGCAGAGGTTGAAGGGGTGGGGGGGTCAGCCTGTCAGTGCTCAGACCATATGCCGCACACTGCATCAAATTTGTCTGCATGGCTGTCATCCCAGAAGGAAGCCTCTTCTAAAGATGATGCACAAGAAAGCCCTCATACAGTTTGCCAACATGTACTGTGGCATACTGAAGCAGAGCATGATCCCCTCCCCTCGGAGACTGGGCCGCAGTGCAATATTCCAAGGTGATAATGAGTCCAAGATGACCACTGCCTTGCTAAAAAAGCTGAGGGTAAAGGTGATGGACTGGGCAAGCATGTCTCCAGATCTAAACCTATTGAGCATCTGTGGGGCATCCTCAAACAGAAGGTGGAGGAGCACAAGGTCTCTAACATCCACCAGCTCTGGGATGTCGTCATGGAGGAGCGGAAAAGGACTTAATTGGCAACCTGTGAAGCTCTGGTGAACTCCATGCCCAAGAGGGTTTTTTTTTTTTTAGTAAAATTTCACATTCAAGCAGTTTTAAAGGAGTTATGTATAGCTGTAAATTAGGCACAACATATGGTGTTACCAAATAGTTTTTGGTTACAGTCCAAAGTTAGGTCTAGGGATAATAGAGACTATGAACAAAACTCAAACCTATAGACAAAGGAGGAACTTATTCATCAAATTTTCTGCAAATTTTGGAGCAACTGGATGGGTTGAACGATTGAGATAGCAGGAAGAATTAGGGGCAAGTATAGGGGTAAATAAAAGAAAAAAAGACAGGGTACAGAGATATGGGCGTGGGAAGGGGGGTGCTACCCAACAGGCTCATAAAGTCTTTGTTTAAAAACATTGTATGACATGGTGGAGCTACTGCAAAAACAATAATATCATGTATTGGAGGTATATATGCAGCGCCTATATTTCTGAAGGAAATTACTAGAGTGTTCAAACAAGAGACAAATAGTTCATCTAGAAAAATAATCAGAATTCCATGACATCATATGACAGTATGGGCATCCTTAAGAATCCACAATGTAAATAATAGATGGGTGTAAGCTTACCAGATTCTGGTAGAACATGCGCAGGGGTCAACAATAACCAAGATGGTGATGTTCATCCGGACGATGGAAGATCAGGAATCAAGGATCCTATCCGGGTCCAATGTATCCGTTTGGGGGATTATTCCGGGGACTCTTCCAATCTTAATGCTGTGTATAACCTGGTGGGTCCTTCCGTCCAGGGGTGAGTGTTGGTAGGGAAAAACAACGACCTTCAATCTTTTCCGACTCCAATCCACAGGGTCATCCGATATGCGGCATAGATATGGGCAAAAGAAAATATCCACAATCGTGTGATATTGTTTTGAGCAAAGGTTTATTATAGATTGCAGGTATAAAAATACTCACATTGCCTGAAATGGGTTAAGAGCTCTAGAGTAAAAATGACAGGAGAGATAGAGGAAACCGACGCGTTTTGGCTCAGTAGCCGTCATCTGGGGTATTCCCCCCTCCTGTCAGACCAGCTATTTATAATAACATTCATTACAAAAAATGACAGCCTCTAGGGGGCTGGAAAACGGAAGTCCAATTATGGTCTTCAAAATGGCGCTGGTGGCGTGCGTTCCACGCCTCTTATTCAGTGGTTTAAGTTGTTAGTGTGTGGTTAATGTATCCCCAAAAAAGAAGAAGAATAATAGGCCATGTGAATGGGCATGTATAAATATAAACCGAGGGTGTGAAAAAGTGTCCAAACAAAGAAACAAAGGGAAAGGAGAGGTGTTTGCTTCCGTGAGAGTGAACCCGGAAGTGGGCGGAGCGGCCTTCAGAGGTCGTGCTAACTGTAGCCAGAAGTGACGGATGGGGTGATTGTCGTCACTTCCTCTGTGTTAGTGTGCTGTAAGCAGAGGATGTATCAGTGGCCGGACATTGCGCAAAGCCACCGACAATCCATCTGCTGTGTATGTTGCTCTGACCATCGGGAGACACACGAAAAGCGAGGGCAGAACTGGAATCTTGTACAGATGTTTTGGCAGATCCCGGAATTAGTGTGCAGTTACGTATAGGGTGCAAACTGTGTGGTTGTTAATAAATAAACGAAAGTGCACGTTATACCCTGAGAAAAAGGGGGAAATGTATAAATACATAATGAACAAAACAGAATGAGTGTGGATGACTGTGGGTGAAAGATATACACTTAAGTAAATATGATGAAAGAGAACTCATGTATTTCCATAAGCTATGACGGCCAGGAGAAGATCATAAAGTAGCTTTAGTCAACCCCCCCTCTCTTGCTAGTTAGAGAAAGGTAGTAAGGATTGGTGGTTGTGAGTTCATTGCTGTCGTGTTGGACCACACTGGAAAGGGAGAACGGGTTACCAAGCGGTGCTGGGGTAGAGGATTTGAAGATGGGTGGGTGTGACTTTAACAGAACTGTTGTAAGCCGCCCATTCCTCTGGAGAAAATGTGGATTCCATGAAAGCTTTCTATCTCTTTAGGAAGCGTTCATTGGATGCTGAGGGGGAGATTTAGGTGAAGGTTTTTTCTTTGGATAGTAAAGATGCAAGCTCCCTCTTGAGAAGGGGGCTGGGATGAAGTCCATTGTTTTAGCATGCTTTTCCTAGCGATCAACAGACATAGAAGAATCCAGTCCTTGTGTTTCCAGATTTCCATGGGGGGGGGGCCTTGGGGTTGAGTGGACTGATCCCAGAAACCAAATATAAGTAGAAGTGTTTTTTTGGTGGGACTAGAGAGGTGACTCCATGAATAAAAGTCAGTACTTGATCCCAGTGTGATGTTATATAAGAACATGACCAGAAACGGTATGTCGGGGTAGGTCTATGTTGGGAGCACAGTGGAGAATTTGAGCTTTGCGGGTCTTCTTTGTTGTTTAGGAAAGGTATGTATGCTCTATGGAGCAGTTTAAGTTGTGTTTCTCTGCAGGTTTTGCAGGGGGTCAGGAGCAGGACTTTTCTATATCCTTTGAGGATCTTTGGGATCAGATTGTCATGCGGAAAGTCTTTTGCCCATTTGCTTATGGAGGTAGAGTTGATGGTGGGTATCCAATTTGCAAGAAGAGGTTTGTACATGTTGGGAATGGAGTAGGTATCCAGATGCAGAAAGTGGTCTAGGAGAGATGATTGAAATGTTTTGGATTTGAACAGGCAGGGGAGGTAACATAGCTGATGCACTGTCCAAAGTGAAAACTATGAGAAGCGGAGAGATTGTATGCTTGTGCTACTTCTGAGAAAGGGAGAGGCGCCCCTGTGTCTGCATTAAATAGTTGGTGAAGGAGCTCTTTTTGTTTCCATATTTTGAAGGCTGTATGGTCATTTCCCAGGGGGTAGTTTGGATTTCCAAGTATGGGTAAATGACTAGAGATAGATAGTGGTAGGTTTAGCTTTTTTCAAATTTCCCTCCAGGCTATAGCTGTATCCTGTAGCAAAGTATTGTGTTGCAAGTGGGGAGGCAGTCTTTTCCATTTTGAGTGAAGCAAGGCCTTTGAGTGAGTAGGGGTGTACCAGTTGTGCTTCCAGGGAGTAGTTTGAGTAACGACTAGATTCTGAGATCCAGTCTAAACATATCCGTAACAGACAGGTTAAGTTATACACTCTTATGTTAGGTAAGTTTGCTTCCCCTTCGCTCCTGGTAAGTTGCATTTTGGAAAGGGCTATGCGGACCGTTTGGAGCTCCAAATACATTTTGTGAGGACTTTTTCCAAAAGTTGTATGTCTTTATGTTTTAATAACAGAGGTATAGTTTGTAAGTGGTATAATCATTTTGCAAAGCTGACCGTTTTGATTAAGTGGCACCTTTCCAGGAGTGACAGTAGGAGTTCCATCCAGTTCTCCAACTCTTTTATCAGTTTTTGAAACAGTGGGGGTAGTTTAGGGTATAGAGAGAGGTGGCCATGGGCCCTATTTTTACCCCTAGATACGTGATGAAGGACTTGGCTATTGGGAAGGGGATGGAGGGGGCCCAGGTTGGATTCCTCTTTGATCCTAATGGTAGAACTTTGCTTTTATTGAAGTTTATTCTTAGGCCTGAACATTTCCTGAACTCTTCAAAAATATTTTTAATAGTAATCAAGTCTAAGGCAGGTTTAGCCGAGAAAATAAGAACATCGTCCCTGAAGAGAGCAGTGCGAATTTCAGTGTCACCCAGATGAATTCCATGGAGAGTGGCCAGGCCTGATAGATATCTAGAAAGAGGTTCTAAAGCTAGGTTGAAAAGAAGGGGGGATAAAGGGCATCCCTGTCTGGTCCCTTTGAAGAGACGAAAGTTGTCTGTTAGGAGGCCTGCTACCACTAGCTTGGCAGACGGGGAAGCATACATGGCGTTGATTAAATGGGTGAAGGAATCTGAGAAGCCTAATTTGGTGAGGACTAGAGCTGAGCGAACTTCTGGAAGTCTGGGTTCTGCTGGTTCGGCCGAACTTCGGGGCAAAGACGAACCCATATCACTGTTCTGCAAACATCTGGAAACTGTGTGTAACACTTTAACTAAAACATGGACAAACCATACTACTGTTCTGCAAACATCTGGAAACTGTGTGCAACACTTTAACTAAAACCGGGCGAACCCATATCACTGTTCTGCAAACATCTGGAAACTGTGTGTGAAACTATAGCAGAGCGAACCCATATCACTGTTCTAAAATCATCTAAAAACTCTATGTGAAACTATAGCAGAGCGAACCCATATCCCTGTTCTCTCTGCTATAGTTTCACACACAGTTTCCAGATGTTTACAGAACAGTAGTATGGTTTGTCCCGGTTTTAGTTAAAGTGTTACACACAGTTTCCAGATGTTTGCAGAACAGTAGTATGCTTTGTCCCGGTTTTAGTTAAAGTGTTACACACAGTTTCCAGATGTTTGCAGAACAGTGATATGGGTTCTCCCGGCTTATTTATACTTTTTTGACACAGTTTGAAGACGATTTTAGAACAGTGATATGGCTTCTACCGTTAATTGATACTTATCAGACACAGTTTGAAGATGGTCCACATCCACCTTCATTTTTGATTTTTTCATGAAATTATTTTTTTAAAAATGCTTTTAGTTATTTCCCTGTCCCCATTTCTTTGTAGGGCACTTGTCCCACCCTTACCCCCATTTCCTTCCTTTTGCAGACCTCTAGGACTTTCCTGGACTTTTTTACAGCAATTTTCAGAACTTTTAGTAAAATTACCAGAACCCCGGACCCGAATCCGTGCTTTTTTTGAAAAGTCCGGGTCCCGGACACCCCAAAGTTCGGTACGGACCCGAACTTTACAGTCCGGGTTCGCTCAACACTTGTGAGGACTAAGGAAAACCAGTCGAAACTGACATTATCAAAAGCCTTCTCCACGTCTAATGTAATAATGGCATGCTCGACTTTTGGATTGGATTTAGCATGTTCTAGCATCATCATGACTTTGATATTTAGTTAAGCTGTTCTACCCTTTACAAAACCTGATTGTGCAGGGTGGATGATGGTGGGGAGTATATTGGCTAGTCTGGATGCCCCTGTTTTTTAAATAATTTTGACATCTAAGTTTAAGAGAGAGATTTATTATGGCTTGATTCCCCGTGGGTAAGTATGGGCCACCTTCCCATATCCCGTTATAGACCTTTTGAAGAGTAGGGGAGATAGTGTCACGGAGGGTTTTAAAGAATGTGTACCGGTCTGGGCCTGGTGCTTTGTTGGGTGCTAAGTGCTTGATTGTATGATGTATTTCTGCCAAGGAAATGGGAGAGTTCAGGTGTTCTAATTGAGAGGGCGAGATCGTGGGGAGGTGGATATTATCGAGGAATGTTTTGGCAAAGTTCTGGTCAATAAGGTCATGTGCATATAAAGTGTAGAAATTGAGAATTATTTTATTTACCTCCTGAGGGATAGAGGTATTCTTTTCTGAGGGGTCTCGAAGGGAGGTAATGAAGGTTTGCCTGCTTAGGCCCTTGCAAAGGTTTGCAAGCATTTTACCCGATTTGTTTCCAAATTTATATAAGGTAGCCTCCAAGTGGGAATGTTTCATGAGTTCTAGCTTTTCCGCCCGGTAGTCAAAGACTCTCTTTGCCTCATGCCACTCACTCCTATGTTCCGTGGTATTGGTGGTGTTTAGCTTTATTTGTGCCATGTGCAGGTGTGTACTGGTCTCCTGGTAATGTTTTAGGACTAGTTTTTTGAAAGAGAAGGAGTAAGATATCACCCGCCCTCTGAGAAACGATTTACCTGCCTCCCAGAAAAGGTTATGATTTTCTCTGTGGTCCGCATTTGTAGATATGTATTCATCCCATGCCTTATTTATGTAAATTTGAAAGACAGGGTTGTTTGACAGATAGGAGGGAAAGCACTATATATTGGGGTTTTTTTTGGAGAGACGGGTCGGTGATCGATATCGAGATTGGGGCGTGATCTGAAATTGCGATGTCATGTATTTCAGCTGCTGACTAGGGATGGGCCCGCGGTTCGAGTCGAAAGTAAGTTTGACTCCAACAATGGGCGTTCGCCCATTCTTCAAATTTAGAGCATTATGGGGCGTTCACAGCAACTTCGCCGTGGAGCGCCCCATAATTCATTGCCACAGACATCACGCACAGCTCCTCCTCCATGGGAGGGCTGCCACCGTCTGCGTTGCCTTTGTTTTGACGGTTTATTTATAGTGCAGGACGGGGCCACCGGGTGATGTATGGGTGACCCCGCCCTTCATGTGATATCAGAGGGGCGGGTCACCCAATTACGTCACTGGGTGGCCCCGCCCTTCACTATAAATAAAACATTAAAGCAATCAGAGTTCAGTCAGCGGGAGTCCTAAAGTGGAGGAAGAGCTGTTTGTTTTTTTGGGGGTTTTTTTGGGTCGTCTCTCACCGTAATTGACGATGGATTACAACGGGGGACACTTATTTTTATTTTTTAATAAAGGGCTTGTCTATAATTGTCTCCTGTGGTTTTTTTTTTTGACAATTTTGGTGAAGTAGTAGGGGTATGATGTACCCTATACTAATTCACATAGGGGGGGTTGTGATCTGGGGGCCCCCTTATCAAAGAGGGCTTCCAGATTCTGATAAGCCCCCCCGCTCACACACCTCCACAACCACAGCCCAGGGTTGTGGGAAAGAGGCTGCCCCTTGCCCCAAAGCCCCCATACTCCCCATGTGGAGGGCATGTAGCCTTGTACGGTTAAGGAGGGGGGGGTCTCTCGCTCGTCCCCCCCATCCTGGCTGGCCAGGTTGCATGCTCAGATAAGGATCTGGTTTGGATTTTAGGGGGGACCCTACGTCAATTTTTTTAAAAATTTCGGCTCAGGGTTCTCCTTAAAATTCAAACCAGACCCGAAGGGACTGGGGGGGGACCCCACACAATTTTTTCCCGTGATTTTTTTGTATATTTCCGGGAACCGGCAATATATTACAGCCGCGTTAATAAATGCCAATTTTTCCTTCACAAATGTCATTTTGCTCCAGCTATGTTCTAAACATTACAGAGGTGCACCCTTTTACTGGCAGACCAAGGGGACCCCTCCCCAGGCACATTATTTAAAGGAATATTTAATTTTTATTGTTTTGGTTTAAGCATTATTAAAATCACTGCTCCTGAAAAAATGATCAAATTAAAAACTTTTTTTTGCATTGATACATGTCCCCTAGGGCAGGAACCGGGTCCCCATACACTTTTTAGAGTAATAAATTGCATATAATCCTTTAAAATGAGTACTTTTGATTTTTCATGTTCGGGTCCCATAGACTTTAACGGTGTTCAAATGTTTGCACAACATTTTGCCTGTTCGCATTGTCTGATCCAAATATGTAGTCGATCCTGTAGAGTGTATTGTGAGGGGGAGAAAAGAAGGTGAATTCTCTACTCGTGGGATGGAAAAGACGCCAGACGTCGGTTAAGTGGTTTGAGAGCATTAGGGAAGCTAAAGGAGTCAGTCTGAGATTCGGTTTCTTTTTGGAGGGGGGTGCCTCATGTGATTTGTCTTCTAAGGGGTGCATTAGAGAATTGAAGTCACTGCCTATGATGTATGGGTGGTGGGGAGAAACTAAGAGCCTAGGAGACAATGTATTGAAGTAAGATTGTCCTGGGCTATTGGGGGCATATATATTTGTGATCTGAAAGGTTTTATTCCCTATCCGGATGAGGATTAATATGAAATGTGTCACATGAGATAACTTCCTGGGGTAGGTTTTTATTTATAAGAATAAGGGTTCCTGCTTTTTTGTCTACCGCTTCGGAACCAAAAACCTCACCCACCCACAGTTTCCTCATCCTGACAAAAACTTGTTTTTTAAGATGCGTCTCTTGTAAGAGGGCTATGTCTGCTTTTACTCTTTTGAGATGTCCAAGGATTTTGGTACATTTAGTTGGGGACCTAAGCCCCTTAACATTCCAAGGGATCAATCTCATGGGGGTCGTTTGACATTGGGGGATAATAGCTTAGGTCTAAGGCTGTTGAATAATAGAGATGCGAGCATGCATGGGAGTCTGCTTGGAAGGGGGATGAAAGTGCACAATCTCCCTTATAGAAGGGAAAGTGTGAAACAAATAATGTGAGGTACTGAACAAAAACCACAAAACATCTCGTGACTTCACTTTTTTCTGCATGGTAGCATAGTCCAGCTCCCCGGAGCCCACCCAGATAGAGATTGAATAGCCAGAGAGAATGAACTTGCCAGGAGCAGATGTTGGAACTTCGGCTTTTCAATGATCAATGTCTGTCTGGGAGGGGAGAATGCACATCAGCATAGGAGCAAGCTAAAGTGGAGTATAAATGGGAGACTGAAAGAGAAGCTTACATTAATGAGCATAACAATAACCAGCAGAGTGTGCTATAGCAGTCATAAACAGTTGATCGTAAAACAGCTTGTGAATTAGAGTGAAACCAAAGTCAAATACCTCAAAAGTGGGAATAGAGTCAACCCCTCTTAGGGAATATAAATTTAGTGTGTTAGATATTCAGCAGTCAGCTAAAGTTTGTATATCCCTCACCGCCTGTTGATTTAAGCCTTTTGGCTGAGTCTTTCCTGGGGCTTCTTTGATCAGGCTGGCAGGAGGGGGAGGATGATATTGATGAGAGGTTTGCCCATATCTCCACGTTCACTGATCTCAGAAAAGCTTCTGCCTTCTGGGGGTCATGGAATGTGAGCTGTTCGCCGTTTGGGGCCCTCAAGCGTAAAAAAACAGCTGGGTAGGCCAGAGTAAATTTGATATGCTTTTTAAACGACGCTGTGCAAATGTGTTAGAAGGCTTTGCATTGTTTTGACACTTCTTGAGAATAATCGGCGAAGATCAGGGTTTTAATGCCCTCGACTTCTAGAGAATAGGTGTTCCGATATTTCTGCATGAAAGCCATTTTTAGGTATTTGGCTATTATTAGGGTAGACCAGTGGTTCTCAACTCCGGTCCTTGGGACCCACCAATAGGCCAGATTTTAAGTATTACCTTGGGGAGATGCAGACTAGAACACTGTAATCACTGAGCAGCAAAATATATCACGTGTGATGTATTTCAGTTATCCTGCAAACCTGAGGTCCGGAGTTGAGAACCACTGGGGTAGACCAATATCTTCAGCCCCTTGTCCACAGGCTCCCTGGTTTCATTAAGGACACATCTTCCTTTCTGGCACATATAAAAACCTTTCAATGGCATGACACCTTTCTTTGGGTAACATTGGACGTTAAGTCCCTCTACTCATGCATCCCACACAAATTAGCCCTTCAAGCCCTCAATTTCCATCTAAGATCGTACAGTGTGTATGACCAGCCTTTGCAGCAGTTTATTATTATGAGTACTTCCTTCCTTTTAGAACACAACTTTTTTATATTTGATCGGAAGTATTACCTGCAGTGTAAAGGAGCTTCTATGGGAGCAAAATGTTCTCCCTCTCTGGCTAACCTCTACATGGGGTGGTGGGAGGAGGAAACGTTTTTCTCGCCAGCCAACCCATGTAGGGGCGCTATTAGAGCCTATAGTCCCTATACAGATGACTTGATTCTTGTCTGGGATCGGGCGGTAGATGATGTTGCAGCTCTACACAAATTTGTCAACAATAATAATCTCAATCTAGAATTCACCATGGACAGTCAGGATGGCTCCATTAATTTTTTGGATCTGACTCTGGTCGGGGATGCCAGCAGTGGCTCTATTCACACTCAAACATATAGAAAAGAGTGTGCGGGAAACTCCCTCCTCTTAGCCACAAGTTGTCACCCCAGACACATCGTCAGATCCATTCCTGTGGGGGAATTTATTAGAGCTAAACGAAATTGCTCCAGTGCAGAATCCTTAGATAAGGAATGCACTGTTATTACTAAGAGATTGTTGGAGCGGGGATACAGTCAGGATCTTGTCACCCACGGACTGAATAAAGTGTCTATGAGGGATAGAGCATCCCTTTTACCCTATCCCATGTTAAATGGCTCCTCTACCAAACAAAAGAAAAAAACCCGAAGTGGGAGGAGACCCCTTTCCACACCAGACCACAATCCAGTCACATTTGTTACCACATTCTCCAAGGAATTATCTAGGATCACAGACATTGTTTCTAAATATCTTCCAGTCCTCTATGCAGATGAACAACTTGCACAGGTCTTGTCACGGGGCTGCAGGTTCTCCAGTCGTCGATCCCAGACACTGGGAAACTTTCTTTCCCCGAGTCTCTTTTGCTCTGTAGGGAGTCACAAGACATGGTTGCATGTCCAAGGGTCTTACGTGTGCGCACAAAATACCTGCAGGTTTTGTAAAATGCACAGTGACAAACATAGATCCATCACATCTTGCTCCACTGGAAGGGAATTATTGATTCATGATTATATCAATTGTGGATCTAGTGACGTGATCTATGTTATTGAATGTACGCTGTGCAGATTGCAATATGTTGGCTGCACCACACGACCCCTCCGCACACGTATCAGTGAACATTTTCATGGATCCAGTTATACCAGTGACAAGGGATTATCTAACGTGTCCAAACACTTCAAACACACACACACAATGGAAACATGAGCTCCTTTACCTTTTCAGGTTTGGAACATGTAAAGCTGTCCATGAGAGGCGGTGACACCCACCGGAAACTCATTGAAAGAGAGGTGTGGTGGATCTTTCACCTCCACCCGAGGTTTCCGGTGGGCATGAACCACAAATATGATGTAGACTGCTTTCTCAAATAAACACCTTGTGCTGAATATTTTTTCCCAGTGACTGTATCTATGAAATATGTTTTTGTCTTGGGGTCATGTTGTTTGCTTGCCCTCATGAGTTAAATATTTTGGCGTTTCTGTTGTCTCGGCTTTATTGAACAATTTACTTATTCCTTTACATACAACATGCAGACACAATAGAAGCGCCATGTTGTCACTGGGACAGGAAGGAAGGGGAAATTTCTCTAACGTTGTCACAGGGACATGAAGTGAGAGCTAACCTCTGCATTGTCACTGTGGCAGAAAATGAGGGGTTATCTCCCTAACGTGGTCACCATGGCAGATGGGAAGTGAGGAAATCTTTCTAATGTTGTCACCGTGACGGGTAGGGAGGGGAATCTCCCTGAAGTTGTCACCATGACAGCTAGTGAGGGAATATCTCTCTGACATTGTCACTATGACAGGATGTAGGCGGAAACACCTCTAACGTTGTCACTACGGCAGGAAGTGAGAATATATCTTTCCAATGTTGTCATCACTGCAGGAAATGAGTGGATGTCTTTCTAATGTTGTCAACATGTCAGGAAGTGAGGGTAAAACTCTCTAACATTGTCACCCAGATGGGAAGTGAGGAAAAACCTCTCTAATGCTGTCATCGTGACGGGTGGGGAGGGGAATCTCCCTAACGTTTTCACCATGACAGGTAGTGAGGGAACATCTCTTTGACATTGTCACTATGACAGGAAGTAAGGGAAAATCCCACTAATGTTATCACCATGGCAGGAAGTGAGAGTATATCTCTCCAATGTTGTCACCATGGCAGGAAGTGAGTGTATATCTCTCCAATGTTGTCACCATGACAGGAAGTGGGTGTAACCTCTTAAATGGGGCCCCAGATAAAATGAGAGGACAGTTGATGTTTGATTGTTATTCAGCTGATACTATACATTTTTCTCTCTAAATGTTTATGTTTAACTGAAGGTTCTGTGGATGTACATTTCCATGCCTGCGCTTCTTGAGTCTCCTGCCCTTATCATCTTGCTGTATTTCTGCTCTCTCAAGCTAAGGACTTGTGTGCCTATATTCCATGTTTTATTGCGTGTTTTGTTTTTAATTCACTGCATAAGTGGATCAACTGCCCATCTGTTCACTTCATCAACAACTTTAACCACTTGCCGACCGTGTAACGTAGTTACACGGCCGCAAGTGGCACTCATTGTTCTGGGAGGACGTGTTATAACGTCCTCCCAGAATCGAGCACCTGGGAGCATCCGTGACCGCCGGGTCTGTGAGTCCCAGCACATCACGGATCACTGTACATGGCCGCTTGGATCGGCCGTTTACCACGTGATCGCTCCGTCAAATGACGGAGCATCACATGTAAACAAGCCGGCGGAAGTGCCGGCTTGTCTCTCCCCTCTCCGCACCGATCGGTGCAGTGTGAGAGGAGAGGGGGGAGAGAGCAGATGCAGCGGTGCTGTGGGCAGGATCTGAAGTGCCCACAGCACCGCTATGTGCCAGGCAGGGACCCCTCATCACCCATGCACCCTCAGCCATGCCCACCCATCCGTCACCCATACATCCATGCCCACCCATCCGTCACCCATACATCCATGCCCACCCATCCGTAACCCATACATCCATGCCCACCCATCCGTCACCCATACATCCATGCCCACCCATTCGTTCCCACCCATGCATTCGTGCTCACCCATCCGTCACCCATGCATCCATGCTCACCCATCCGTCACCCATGCTCACCCATCCGTGTCCACCCATCCGTCACCCATGCTCACCCATCCGTCACCCATACATCCGTGCTCACCCATCTGTCACCCATGCATCTGTGCTCACTCATCCGTCACCCATGCATCCATGCCCACCCATCTGCCACCCATGCATCTGTGCTCACCCATCCGTCACCCATGCGTCCGTGCTCACTCATCCGTCACCCATGCATCTGTGCTCACCCATCCATACTCACCCATTCCGTCACCCATGCATCCGTGCTCACTCATCCATCACCCATACATCCATGCTCGCCCATCTGTCACCCATGCGTCCGTGCTCACCCATCCATGCTCACCCATCTGTCACCCATGCATCTGTGCTCACCCATCCGTCACCCATGCATCCGTGCTCACTCATCCGTCACCCATGCATCCGTGCTCACCCATACGTCACCCATGTTCACCCATCCGTCACCCATGCATCCGTGCTCACTCATCCATCACCCATGCTCACCCATCCGTGCTCACTCATCTGTCACCCATGCATCCGTGCTCACCCATTCGTGCTCACTCATCCGTCACCCATGCATCCATGCTCACCCATCCGTGCTCACTCATCCATCACCCATGCATCCGTGCTCACCCATCCAGCCATGCTCACCCATGCATCCGTGCTCACCAATCCAATCGTGCTCACCCATGCAGCCTCATCC
>BLSH010421852.1:305751-322062 GCA_018402905.1 Glandirana rugosa
CCTACTCCGACGTACCCACTCGTGCTAACCTAACCACTCGTGCCTACGTACCCACTCGTACCGACCTACCCACTCGTGCCTACGTACCCACTACCTACTCACTCGTGCCTACCCACTCGTACCTACGTACCCACTGCCTACTCACTCGTGCTTACCCACTCGTGCCTACGTACATCCAGCCATGCTCACCCATGCATCCGTGCTCACCAATCCAATCGTGCTCACCCATGCAGCCTCATCCGTGCTCACCCATCCAGCCTCATCCGTGTTCACCCATGCATCCCTGTTCACCCATGCATCCATGCTCCGCCATCCATCTGTGCTCACCCTTGCATCCATGCTCACCCATCCATCCATGCTCACCCATCCATCCATGCTCACCCATGCATTCCTGCTCACCCATGCATTTGTGCTCACCCATGCATCCATGCTCAGCCATGCATCCGTGCTCTGCCATCCATCTGTGCTCACCCATGCATGCATGCTCACCAATGCATCCGTGCTCCGCCATCCATCTATGCTCACCCATCCATCAGTGCTCACCAATCTAGTCATGCTCACCCATGCAGCCTCATCCATGCTCACCAATCCAGCCGTGCTCACCCATCCAGCCTCATCCGTGTTCACCCATGCATCTATGCTCCACCATCCATCTGTGCTCACCCATCCATCCGTGCTCACCCATCCATCCGTGATCAGCCATCCATCTGTACTCACCCATGCATGCGTGCTCACCAATGCATCCGCACTCACCCATCCATCCGTGCTCAGTCATCCCCATCTATGGCTTATTCACCCCCACTTGTGCTCATTTTTGCCTCATTCATGCTCATCCATACCACATCAGTTCTCATCCATGACACATACATGCCACTACAGCACCCATCAGTGCCACTACAGTGCCCATCAGTGCCACCACAGTGCCTCACAATAATGTAATATGTAGTCAAATTAGATTTGAAATGTATGCCCCTAGAACGCCTGATGGTGCACCCTGCATGTTGGGCCTTTGTATGTGGCCAGGCTGTGTAAAAGTGTCACATATGTGGTATCGCCATACTCGGGACAAGTAGTAGAATATATTTTACGGTGAAATTTTTGCTAGGTACATGTTGTGTGTTAGAAATATTGTATAAATGGACAACCTTGTGTAAAAAAAAATGAATTTTCATTTTCTTTCTACATTTTCCAAAAACTTGTGGAAAAAATGAACCGTTCAAAAGACTCATTATGCCTCATAGAATATACGTTGGGGTGTTTACTTTCCAAAATGGGGTCATTTTTTGGCGTTTCCATTGCCCTGTTGCTCCAGGACCTTCAAAAGTGCAAGAGGTAGTCAGGAAATTATATGTGTAATTTATGTCCTTAGAATGCCTGATGGTGCTCCCTGCATATTGGGCCTCTGTATGTGGCCAGGCTGTGTAAAAGTGTCACACATGTGGTATCACCATACTTGGGAAGAGTAGCAGAATATATTTTAGGGTGTCATTTTTGCTATGTACATGCTGTGTGTTAGAAATATTGTATAAATGGACAACCTTGTGTAAAAAAAAATGCGTTTTCATTTTCTTTCCACATTTTCCAAAAACTTGTGGAAAAAATGAACCGTTCAAAAGACTCATTATGCCTTATAGAATATACGTTGGGGTGTTTACTTTCCAAAATGGGGTAATTTTTTGCCGTTTCCATTGACCTGATACTCCAGGACCTTCAAAAGTGCAAGAGGTAGTCAGGAAATGATATGTGTAATTTATGTCCTTAGAACGCCTGATGGTGCTCCCTGCATATTGGGCCTCTGTATGTGGCCAGGCTGTGTAAAAGTGTCACACATGTGGTATCACCATACTCGGGATGAGTAGCAGAATATATTTTAGGGTGTCATTTTTGCTATGTACATGCTGTGTGTTAGAAATATTGTATAAATGGACAACCTTGTGTAAAAAAAAATGCGTTTTCATTTTCTTTCCACATTTTCCAAAAACTTGTGGAAAAAATTAACCATTCAAAAGACTCATTATGCCTCATAGAATATACGTTGGGGTGTTAACTTTCCAAAATGGGGTCATTTTTGGGGCGTTTCCATTGTCCTGGTGCTCCAGGACCTTCAAAAGTGCAAGAGGTAGTCAGGAAATGATATGTGTAATTTATGTCCTTAGAACGCCTGATGGCACTCCCTGCATGTTAGGCCTCTGTATGTGGCCAGGCTGTGTAAAAGTCTCACACATGTGGTATCACCATACTCAGGAGGAGTAGCAGAATGTGTTTTGGGGTGTAATTGGTGGTATGCATATGCTGTGTGTGAGAAATAAACTGTTAATATGACAATTTTGTGAAAAAAAAAACTGAAAAAAGAAATCTTCATTTTGCAAAGAATTGTGGGAAAAAATGACAACTTCAAAAAACTCGCCATGCCTCTTACTAAATACGTTGGACTGTCTACTTTCCAAAAAGGGGTCATTTGGGGGGTATTTGTACTTTTCTGTCTTGTTAGGGCCACAAGAAATGAGATAGGCAGTCAGTGCATCAGGTGTGATCAATTTTCAGTGATTGGCACCATAGATTGTAACTCTATAACTTTCACAAAGACCAACTAATATACACTAATTTGGGTTATTTTTACCAAAGATATATAGCAGTATAAATTTTGGCCAAAATTTATGAAGAAAAATTACTAATTTGCAAAATGTTATAACAGAAATAAATAAAAATGCATTTTTTTACAAAAGTTTCGGTATTTTTCCATTTATTGCTCAAAAAATAAACACCCCAATGGTGATTAAATACCACCAAAAGAAAGATCTATTTGTGTGAAAAAAAGAACGAAAATTTCATATGGGTACAGTGTAGTATGACTGAGTAATTGTCATTCAAAATGTGAGAGCACTGAAAGCTGAAAATTGGTCTGGTTAGGAAGGGGGTTTAAGTGCCCAGTGGTCAAGGGATTAATTATTTTTTTACAGATCAGCTGTCACTTCCCTACTGCTGGTCTGATGGAGTGAACTCAATGGGCGGAGTTTCTCCACTTCACTTTTGTCATGTCATGATTTTTAGTGTTATTGTTAGCTGTGACCAAGACGGCTTGTCCCGCCGAAACATGTCTGCTGTTCTTGTATCATCTCTGCACTTATCAATAAATGTACTGCATTGGAGTTTTGGAGTGCCTACCTTCTGTACATATTCATGATTTGGATGTTTGAGGAACGTCTTGGTCTGTGCACCCGCCAGGTGGATTTGGGACTACCTTTTGGATCTAGTGCTCATTCCCTGTTGAAGCACTGCACACCTGTTATTATTTGGCTATTATTAGCCTCGGAGTGGATCTATTAGAGTTTGGCGCGCCCAGACGACATGCTCTTTCCACAGCGAGCGTGGTATCCAGGCCCAAGGCAGCTCTGAATTTTGAGGCACAGAATTCTATGAGGGATGCCGAGGGTACAAATTGAGGCACTTCTATAAATCTTAGGCTGCTCCTCCTCGATCTATTCTCGAGATCCTGGAGTTTGTCTAAGATAAATTGGCTGGTTTTTTGTTGTGTTTGTTCTGCTGACTGAGATTGGTATATTTCGTCCTCCACTTTATTTATATGGCAGGGCGGGGCCACTCGGTGAAGTACGTGCCTGACCCACCCCCACCGTCCTGCCATATAAATAAACTGTCATAACAAACAGCGGGCAGACAGTGGGAGCCCTCCCATGGAGGAGGAGCTGTGTGCGCCATCTGCGCACAATGCATTATGGGGCGCTCCGCAGTGGCCAAGTTGCTGCGAAAGCCCCATAATGTTCTAAATTCGACAAACGGACGAACGCCCGATGTTTGAGTTGAACTTACGTTTGACTCGAACCGCGGGCCCATCCCTAGTGACCACACTAAATCTTGACACTTTGAGCCCAATTTGGACATTTTCACTTAGGGGTGTACTTACTTTTGTTGCCAGCAGTTTAGACATGAATGGCTGTGTGTTGAGTTATTTCGAGGGGACAGCAAATTTACACTGTTATACAAGCTGTACACTCACTACTTTACATTGTAGCAAAGTGTCATTCCTTCTGTGTTGTCACATGAAAAGATAGAATAAAATATTTACAAAAAATGTGAGGGGTGTACTCATTTTTGTGAGATACTGTATATATACAGAGAGTGAGAGAGAGAGAGAGAGAGAGAGAGAGAGAGAGAGAGAGAGAGAGAGAGAGAGAGAGAGAAATCATTGATGATGCATCCTTAGATGATATGCAAGTAATATTGTTAGTATTAAATCTGGATTCCATGTTTTTATTGCACAAAAACAACAAAAATCTCACTAGTTGTAACTAGCTAGTGTATATGTGTGTTGCTGATTTTATCTAAATAAATATGATAAAATTAGCATGCTTTTCTTTCAGCTATTTTGTTCCTAGTTATCCATATGTAAAGTAAAATTAAGCTATTTTGAATGTTTACTGGTAATAGGAGAACTTCGAGAAAAAGTCTGGGTTCGGTACCGAACTTAACCCGAACTTTACCCCGGACCCCGAACCCCATTGATGTCAATGGGGACCCAAACTTTTGGGCACAAAAATGGCTGTAAAAAAGTCCTGGAAAGTGCTAGAGGGCTGCAAAAGGAAGTAAAATGATTTTAGAACAATAATCTGTCCCTTACAGCACCAGCAGGAACCTCTCCCTTTAGAACTAGGAGATGATTATAGAACAATAATCTGTCCCTTACAGCAACAGCAGGAACCTCACCCTATAGGAGTAGGCAATGATTTTAGAACAATAATCTGTCCCTTACAGCAACAGCAGGAACCTGACCCTATCGAACTAGGAGATGATTTTAGAGCAATGATCTGTCCCTCAAAGCAGTAGACTCTACCTAGTCCAGAATCAGATCATTCTGTAATGCAGGATGAGATGTTATTATATCTGCAATCTGTCCCTCACAGCGCCGGCAGCATCCTCTCCCTACACAAGCCTGAGAGCATGTGACATGCAGCACTATATGACTCCAGCTTATATGGAGGCTGGGTCACATGATGCACTGGCCAATCACAGCCATGCCATTAGTAGGCATGGCTGTGATGGCTTCTAAGGGCAAACCAGTGAAATGCTTGTTGATTGGCTGCCCTGCAGCTATTCAACAGGCAGGATCAAATACCCAAACCCAAACGGACACCCCAAAGTTCGGTACGGACCCAAACTTTACAGTTCGGGTTCGCTCAACTCTAGATTTAGACAGTCCAGTGAAGGGGCTATGTGAGCATATTGAGCAATCCTTTGGGGGTCTTTATTTTAGAAAGGCTAAGAACCCATGTCCTAGGCATATCTGATGATGATACCCTTTTGTTTAAACCCTGTCTTTTTGTCATAATTATTTTAGAGAAAATTGCTCCTAGAATGGATTATCTAAGACCGTATAATGTGCGCAGGGAAAGTTTTCCATCCAACAAAAGGAAAGAGAAATGGCCTCATGTTTCCTGAAAACAGTATTAAACCCAAAAGCAAATATTTATTACATTGCAGCTTAACAATTCTTGACGGCTACATTTGTTTTGTTTTTTTATAGGCTTTCTTTCTTGAATTTTCATTGGGAAATCCGGCCTGCTGCAAGTCTGTTGTTTTCACAGCACAAATTCTCCAGCAGAATGTATCTGTTTACATGGCTGAGACAAACCACTTAACACTGACAGGGGTGATTAAGTGATCGTCTTTTATTTATTCATGTAAAACTTTTATCTCAAAAGGAAAAAAACTGCTTGCTGTAACTGACTGTAAAGTTTGAGCTGGATTTTGGCCTCAATTTATTAGTGCTTCTAAATCTTCCATTACATTAAAAAATATAACCCCGCCCCCAGACTGACAATGCTCCTGTCTATCATGCCTCCTGTTCTTATTCCTCCAGAGTTATGTCTCACTAATACTGGAGGTGGGTTACCGGCCAGATCATTAGGTGAAAACAGAGGCGAAAGAGCCAAACAAAACGAATGCAGCCATCACATCTAAGGATTGGTAAACTGCAATAAAATACATTTTTGGTTTTGGGTTTAATGCGCTTGAAATATAAAAAGCCTTCTGACTTCTATCCACACCCTCTTCAGCCCTCTCTCTCTGCAGTTCTCTTGCAGAATTTAGCCACACATATCCAACAATACAATTGGAAGGGAGACAAAACAAGGAAAACATTATCACAATGTGAAGGGTTTAGTGTTGCCACCTTTTGTCCTGCTGCACTTGGTACTATACTAGCCCATTAGTGCTATTATTTTAAATACATCCTTGGGTATGCATTTTTACAAACATGCATATATTAACACGGGGATAGGCAGGTGTGTCTAGGTTGTGCATTAATGGAAACATGTCTGTACTTTTATATTGTGATCCCAGTAAACATAATGCTGCTTTGATGTCTCCTGCTCTGGTAAGGCCTCATTTACTACAGGCATTTAGCCCCGGTGGATGAGGCTCTGGCATTCAACTGCAGGCAGTATCCAGAATGCTCAAAGTATTTGACACGCTGCCAGTGGCAGGAGTGGACAGTGCACCTGTGCCCTCCAATTGTAGTTAAATACCAGAGCCTCTTTTGCTCAATGCCCAATGTGCACTAGGCCTAAAGTATACAAAGGGACATGCATGTCAAAACTTCACCTGAAAATGAAGCACTTGTGACCTGGGCACAGTTTTTAAAATGGCATCCACAATCTTGTGAGCCCCTGGTCACACTAGCAACAGAGCCACTGGCTGATAGATCTTGCAGGCCAGTCAAGTATCTCCACCCCAAACTTGCTTTGTGCACTGGTGCACAGTTATGTTGGAACAGGAGGGGTCCAAAAGGATAAATTGTCCAAAATGTCTTGGTATGCTGATGTCTTATTCCCTTCACTGAAACTAAGGGGCCAAGCCCAACCCATGAGAAACAACCCCACACCATAATCCCCCCTCCACTAAATGATTTGGACCAGTGTGTATTAATTATTATACTGGATTTATATAGCGCCAACCGTATGCATAGCTCTGTACAGCATGAGGGCAGACAGTACAGTTACAATACAATTCAATACAGGAGGAATCAGAGAGCCCTGCTCGTTAGAGCTTACAATCTAGGAGGGAGGGTCAAGTGATACAAAATAAGAAAAAAGTAATCGCTGTGTGGGATGAGCTGATGGAGAAAAAGATCACCTAAAAGTGGACAGAGTAGGAGATAGTTGGACAGATTGGGGAGGGAATTCCATATTATGGGAAAGGTTAAAAGTCCTGGAGGGGAGCATGGGAGGAGATGATAAGGGAACTGGAGAACAGGAGGTCTTGGGAGGAACAAAGAGAATAATTTGGTTAGTATTTTGAGACTAAGTTAATGATGTAGCTGGGGGCTGAGTTGTAGATGGCTTTATAAGTTATTGTTAGCATTTTAAATGGAATTTGTTGGGTGAGTGGCAGCCAATGGAGGGATTGGCAGAGAGGGGAAGCAGACACTGAATGGTTTGTAAGGTGCATGAGTCTGGCAGCAGCATTCATGATGGACTTAAAGCATGTAAATGTAAGCCAATGAAGAGGGAGTTGCAGTAGTCGAGGTGAGAGATAATAAAGGAGTGAATTAGAAGCTTTGCGGTGCCATTGGTTAGGAAAGGGTGTATTTTTGAGATGTTGTGGAGTTTTGGACTGTGATTGGTTGTGGGGCCAAGAAGATAGTTCAGAGTCCAGGATTACAGCTAGCAGCCTGGCATGCAGTGACAAGTTGACAGTTATGCCACTGATCTTCACAGAGAAGTCAGGGGAAGGGGCATGTGGTGGAGGAAATGTTATGAGCTCAGTATTGGATAGATTGAGTTTGGGGAAGTGGTGTGACACCCAGACTGATATGTCGGTTAGTAAATCAGTGATGTGTGAGGAGACTGTTGTTGAGAGCTGAAGGGTATAGAGACATAGTTGGGTGTCCTCAGCATAGAAATTATATTGCAAGCCATAGGAGGCTTTCAGCTGACCCAGGGAAGAGGTGTAGATTGAAAATAGTAGAGGTCTGAGAACAGAACCTTGGGGGGACCCTGATGAAGAAATGAAGAGGGGAGAGGGAAGCAGAATTGTAAGTGACACTGAACGTGTCGTGGGATATAGGTAGGATGAGAACCAACAAAGAGTACAGTCATGGAGACCAAAAGAGTACTTTTTTTTAAGGGGGGGGGGTGGTTGACTAGTGTAATAAAATAAAATCTACTATTAATAAATAATAATATTCAGGGCTTTTTGTTCTGGTTCCTCTGCCAGGGAGCAGAACTTTTTTTTTCATAGCTTCTTTAATGTGGCTGCTGGCCGTGGAGTGAACTGATGGCCGCATAAGCTAAAAAACAGCTCCTATAGTGCCGGCTGCAGCCTTAAGAGAGAGGAGGGTGGAGTGATATCAGCTGCACTCCGCCAGTCCTGGAGCACTCATGTAGCAGAACGGGTGTTCCTGTAAGAGCTGCCATGTGGTCTCCTGTCTTGAGACTCCTAATTTTCACTGCCTGAGGTACATTACATGCCTGCCTGAGGTAAGTGCATTGATTTTGGTAATTATTTAAACTGTCAATGTTGCTGCTGGATGAATATAGGGGCTGCCCGGCTGTGTAAAAATGCTGCCTGGATAGTGGACTGTCTCTTGCTGTATATGGAGACTGTCTTTTACTGTATATGGGGCCTGTCTCTTACTGTATATGGGAACTGTCTCTTATTGTATATGGGGCCTGTCTCTTACTGTATCTGGGGCCTGTCTTTTACTGTATGTAGCCATGTGCCCCCTTGGGGGTGGCTGATAGTAGTGGTTCATCTGTCTCCCTGCCCTCAATCACACATTTGTCCTTTCATTCAGAGTCACAGAACAGGCTGGTACTTTGTTTTTGTTTTTTTATTGGAAGAATAAACTTGGATAGGGAAGGGATGACTGTGGAATGCCCAGTAGATCAAAACGGGACTGTCTATATACACTTCCGTCTGTATATACTCCTTCACTTCTCTCCGGCACATAAGCTTGCAGACCGTTGCTCTCATTCACTTCCCTCCTGCACATACACTTGTAGAACCTTGCTCTCCTTCACTTTCCTCCCGCATATACACTTGCAGAACGTTACGCTTCTTCTCGGTGAAGCCTGAAAGGATATTTATCAGAACTCCATTACCTCTTTCTCTCCACCCCAGCTAGCACATGGTGAGGCCTGCATTCCTGGCGGCAGGACCTCCGGACCGCCCATTACAGGTAAGGGCCATGGGCCCTATAAGTGTAGCTAAGTATGTTGGTGTTAGCTGGGGTTTGACGGACTACTGCTTCCAGCCCATCCTCTTCCAGGCCACCTCAGCCCTCCTGGCTACTCCGGTCTGCTCCACTGCCCAGTGACACCGCTTCCCTCTCTGGCTCCTCTGACATCAATAGACTGTCCACTGTATCCTCCCAGCCTGCTCCAGTCCTCTTCCAGCTCCCAGGTATGTTACTCACCGACAACAACACCTGTGGTTGCTTTAAAGCAGGGATCTTCAAACTACAGCCCTCCAGCTGTTGCAGAACTACACATCCCATGAGGCATTGTAAAACTCTGACATTCACAGACATGACTAGGCATGATGGAAATTGTAGTTCCTGAACAACTGGAGGGCCATAGTTTGAGGACCCCTGCTTTAAAGAGTCTTTTCCTGTAGCCTCTCTATTGCTCTCCTGCTCCCCTGTGCTGCTCCAAGATCTCTCTCCTCCTGGCTGCACCCAAGCTCCCAGGCCTCAAGGTCACCCCCCCCCCCCCAGACTGGGGGCTCCCTCCCGGGTGAGGCTTCCACAACACTACTACATCTCCACTCTTCCACCCAACACACACTCTTCCCCGACGGAGCTGACATGGGTATTTAAGGAGGCCTGCCCCCTGCCAATCCAGGTTGGGGATTGGTCAGGACTCTTTGGAACACTCCAGATGGCTACACTTCTCCCCCCACCTCTCCTTCCAGAAAACACCAGCACCTTCTGGAAAGAAGTGGGAGGTTCTGATGATACCATCTGTGACCCACCCAGTCCTCCCTGACCACTCCCAGCCCAGAAACAAAACAATCAGGCCTGCACAACAGTCAGGTCTGGATAAATTTGCCTCTTCTAACTAAAAAACCAACTTACACAGCGCCTATCACTATGGGGGCGCTACATGTATATTGGGACTGTCTTTTACTGTATATGGGGCCTGTCTTTTACTGTATATGGAGACTGTCTCTTGCTGTATATGGGGCCTGTCTCTTACTGTATATGGGGCCTGTCTCTTACTGTATACTGGGCCTGTCTCTTGCTGTATATGGAGACTGTTTCTTACTGTATATGAGGCCTGTCTCTTGCTGTATATGGGACCTGTCTTTTACTGTATATGGGGCCTGTCTCTTGCTGTATAGGTGGACTGTTTCTTCCTGTATATGGAGACTGTCTGGCAGTAGGCAACCTCCCTTACTACCCTGTGTTATGTAATATTTAATATATTATGTATATATATACATATATATATATATATATATATGTGTGTGTGTGTGTGTGTGTATGTACATGTGTACATGCACATGTATATATTATATTGTGTGTATACATACATTGGGTATGTATTGGGACAGACACTTGACAAATCTATTTTATATTGTGTTGTTGTGCAAAGACGCATTGGCATTTGGGACTGGTTATCTAATTAGGAAAGAATAAACTGACCAAACCAATTGTTCTTTGCATGTAAAAGGGGGCAGATAATGGCCCTGTGATATTCGGGACTGGTTATCTAATTAGGCATTTCAAAGGGAGTTTTGACAGATAATGCCTCCATGATATGTTAATGTTAATAAAAGACCACCTAGGAGTTTACAGCTGTTGACGGCTTAGAGTCATTATCTGTCGCTCTTTCAAGACAAAAGGCCTAATTAAATTGCTCACTCTTAGTCACCCATGGGAGGGGGGAGAAAGCTGTATAAGAGAGAAGCCTTTTGTAGGTAAGGTATGACAGGAAGACTGGGTTCATCTGAAGTGGTCTCAATGCTACACTATTCCTGTCATCAATATTCTCTACACCTATGTTGGATTGTATTATCGCTTGTTGGACTTTATTCTGTCTGAAGTTAATAAATGCTTCTCTCTCTGGAAGAACCGGGTGTTGCGGAAAATTAACCATCCTCATAATAATAACTAAATAATAACATTTGTTCATCCATCATTCATCCATTACTACATCACTACACCCTGGCTCGGGAACCCCTGGTAGAGCAGACAGGTGGCTAGGGAGTGCAGGATGGCACGAGGGTCAGACTGGGTCACTGGTGGTGGTAGGAAGTCTGTTGGAGCTCTCGTGCAACTGAAGCGTGGTCATACAGGCCGGGTCATGAATGGGCTCTCAGTGCGGTACAGAAGGAGCAGAATGGTGGATAGTCGGGTCCAGGCAGGGTCATTAACAGCCAGGCAGCAGAAGTACACTGGGATCAGGCAGGAGAGTGGTCGTAGGCAAGCCGGGGTCAGTGTAGGTGGAGATCAGACAAAGTAGGGACAGGCCTGGTCACAGGAACAGATAACAGGTTACAAGTTTCAGAGTAAACACTCACACGCTGTAGATCAGACAGCACTTGTATATGAGGACTGTTTCTTGCTGTATATGGGGCCTGTCTTTTACTGTATATGGGGTCTGTCTCTTACTGCATATGGGTTCTGTCTCTTACTGTATATGGGGCCTGTCTTTTACTGTGTATGAGGACTGTTTCTTGCTGTATATGGGGCCTGTCTTTTACTTTATATGAGACCTGTCTCTTACTGTATATGGGGACTGTCTCTTACTGTATATGGAGCCTGTCTTTTACTGTATTTGTGGACTGTCTCTTACTGTATGGGGACTGTCTCTTGTATATAGGGACTGTCTCCTACTGTATATGGGGCCTGTCTTTTACTGTATATGGAGCCTGTCTTTTACTGTATATGGGGACCTGTCTCTTGCTGTATACGGGACCTGTCTCTTGCTGTATATGGGGCCTGACTTTTACTGTATATTAGGCCTGTCTCTTACTGTATATGGGGCCTGTCTTTTACTGTATATGGGGCCTGTATCTTGCTGTATTTTGGGGCTGTCTTTTACTGTTAATGGGGACTGTCTCTTGCTGTATATGGGGCCTGTCTCTTACTGTATATGGGGACTGTCTCTTGCTGTATATGGGGACTGTCTTTTACTGTATATGGGGACTGTCTCTTGTAGTATATGGGGCCTGTATTTTACTGTATATGGGGCCTGTCTTTAACTGTATATGGGGACTGTCTCTTCCTGTATATGGGGACTGTCTTTTACTGTATATGGGGCTGTCTCTTGCTGTATATGGGGCCTGTATTTTACTGTTAATGGGGACTGTCTCTGGCTGTATATGGGGCCTGCCTCTTACTGTATATGGGGACTGTCTCTTGCTGGATATGGGGACTGTCTTTTACTGTATATGGGGACTGTCTCTTGCTGATTATGGGGACTGTCTTTTACTGTATGTTGGGACTGTCTCTTGCTGTATATGGGGACTGTATTTTACTGTATATTGGACTGTATTTTATTGTATATGGAGCCTGTCTCTTACTCTATATGGGGCCTGTCTCTTACTGTATATGGAGACTGTCTCTTACTGTATATGGGGCCTGTCTTTTACTGTATATGGGGCCTGTCTTTTACTGTATATGGGGCCTGTCTCTTACTGTATATGGAAACTGTCTCTTACTTTATATGGGGACTGTCTTTTACTGTATATGGGACTGTCTCTGGCTGTATATGGGTCCTGTCTCTTACTGTATGTAGCGCTGCCCCTTGAGGGTTGCTTGAAAATTCTATACCCCCTTGGTCTCCCTGACTCTGAGAGTCCTCCACCGCCCCTAGCTGGTAACACTGGAATTCCTCCAATCTAGTTTAGTCAAAATACCAACGTGCTCACCTATAAATGCTATAAATCAGTACCACTCTATGATAATTCCGCTAAACTGTTGCAATTACAATGAACAGTATGCATTGCTTATCTAAATCCTCCTGCTCTATTTCAGAGAGTTCTTTGGGGAATTCAATGGCACTAAATATAACAGCCCTGAGTCCTGCTAAGTGTGGGGGAAGTAGCTATCGCTGTAGCAATTCCATGGTTAAAGTTCAGTGCGTCTTCTGCTGGCTTTGTTACTTTGCAGTTGAGCACCTAAGTAATAACTGTGTCCACTTATCCTCGGGACATGGCACAAAAGGCAGGTTAGCAACTTCACTGAATTAAAAAGAAACCTTCACAGTGATCACTGACTTTATAGTAAGCTTACAACTAGCGGCAATCCAGTATACTCAATTAATTGTAATCCAGTATCGGCAATTGGATAGTAACACTCAGATGCCTAGGACTTTTCCTTTTACAAAAGGATTGCAGAAAACTGATCAGTACTCTTACTGAGGACTGGGACTGAGCCTGCTCACCCAAGCAGATAGATGACGGCAGATAAACGGTTCTGCTGCTCAGATGATGGAGCCTGGGGATAATGATGTACTCCCGCTTTATGCTCCTGGATTCGGCCTCCACTGTACCTCTCCCTGCAGCTCTCCCTGATTGATCCCTTCTGTTGCCGGCTTGATCTGGAACAGACTCAGATGATGGTAGGCTGGTCCCGCCGGTCACCCACTGGAACACATTAGCGAGGCAGCTTGCTGGAATGCTGTGAAAGGGCAGCCCGCTGGAAGACTTGGTGTAGGCCACAACCCCGCTGTAGAAGCACACATAGCCCCTTGTTGATCGATCACACCATCCAAAGAGACTAAAACAAGCCCCTCCCTTGACTTAAATAGGTTCTCCCATGAGGCACTGTTCTTCCCAGGAGCATTCCAATGCAGCATGATCCAATGGGAATTGGAGTCCTTCCACAGAAGAGTCTAATGACATTTCTCTTTGTCACACTACAAGTCCCACAAGGCATCACTCTCACACATCTCCATTCTTTATTAAACTAACTCAGCACTAGGGGGAACTACCCACAATATTTTTATGGGCAAAATGTCCCTATGCCAGAAATGTAATGCCGGACTCCTGGCTACATGTATATGGGGTGTGTCTTTTACTGTATATGGGGCCTGTCTCTTACTGTATATGGGGACTGTCTCTTACTATATATGGGGCCTGTCTTTTACTGTATATGGGGCCTGTCTCTTACTATATATGGAGCCTGTCTTTTACTGTATATGGGTGACTATCTCTTGCTGGATATTGGGGACTGTCTCTTGCTGGATATTGGGGACTGTCTCTTGCAGGACATTGGGGACTGTCTCTTCTCGTATATGGGTGACTGTCTCTTGCTGTATATGGGTGACTGTCTCTTGCTGGATATTGGGGACTGTCTCTTGCTGGATATTGGGGACTGTCTCTTGCAGGACATTGGGGACTGTCTCTTCTCGTATATGGGTGATTGTCTCTTGCTGTATATGGGTGACTGTCTCTTGCTGGATATTGGGGACTGTCTCTTGCTGGATATGGGAGTATCTGGAAGTGCATCTGAGCTTACTTTGGTAAGCACTGGATATTTCTAATGTTTTGTTTATTTTACTGAATTGCTTTTTACTAACAAATTCCATACAAATTATCTTGTATATCCCCCCAAATTATACTTGCATCCATGTTCTCAAAAGGGGCGGTGCTAGGAGGTGTGTAGGGGCAAGGGGTGGGTAGGGGGTGGAGACAGGCATGACCTAGGGGAGGGGGAGTGAGTTCCTGCACCTTTTCTCTGAGAAAAAAATTCCCTGATAATATTACCTCCCAACAATATTGTTGGGTAATCTGGATGACATTGATGTTTACTGCACAAACATCAAATGCTGCTCTCATCAAAAAAGTTTGCTAAGCAACAATATACTCAAGGAAGAAGCAAATCAACTTCTTGAATAAACCTGTGCTGCTGGAGCAAGAAAAAAGGAACCGTGTGAACAGGTACTTATCACTATAGAGGTATTGAGGTGGGATTGGCGCTGCTCTATTTTAAGTTGATGTGACTGACAATTATTATAGTATAGATTTATCAGCCTGCGGGTGAATATGGTAAATGTCACCACGCTTTTAGTATAGATACACGTTTTGCCCTTATCGTGTAAAATGTGTAGTGTACTTCAACCAATGGTATGCAAAAAATGCAATAAAAAATGCTGTGTGCCAATGTGCTGAGATCGAAGACTCTGTATATGGGACGTGGTATATAAAGCTCTATTCTTCCTATAGCTTTCTATTATATATCCAGGAAGGTGTTAACAGTTTGGCAATATTTTAAGTCCTATGTGCAAATATACAAACAGTCTGGCAGGTATTATAAATGCTATGTCCCCTGTGCAAATATGGGACATCCAGGGCTAATATAAATAAATATATAGATATACAACTATATCCAGGAAGGTGTTAGCAGTCTTGCAGTATTTACAATGTTGTGTGCAAATGTACAAACAGTCTGGTAAATATTATGAATGCTATGTGCAGATATGAGAAATCAAGGGGAAGTGTAAAACAAACAAAACAATCTTCCATAAAAAAGCAAGAGATACAGATAATATAATATAATGTGCAAACTTGCAAATGTGCAAATCAAAAAGCCTGGAGTAACTATAAAGTGTTATGTGCATTAACAGGTACTTATCACTGGAGCCACTTTTTGAAGCAATAATGTATCAAATCATGTACTTCCACTGACCATAGCCACAGTGTGCACATGCACTGTGATACCACAAGCATTGTGTGCATTATGGTTTTGTTACTGTTTTTGTTATTTGTTCAGTGGTCTTTGATGACATGAGGTGCACATGTTAATTTCCTAACATCAGTCTTTTCCAGATTTTTATTTTAGTAACACCATTACTTAGTCAAAGCATGTTTAAACCATACACTCTGTAGCAAAACACACTTATTAGTAAAAGTGGAAGCACCAGATTAAATTAATCTACAACTTAAAGTGATTCTAAAGTCTCATTCTTTTTAGTTAAAAATAATAAACGTCATACTTACCTGCCCTGTGTAATGGTTTTGCACAGATCAGCCTGGATCCTCCTCTTCTCGGGTCCCTCTTCAGTGCTCCTGGCCCCTCCCTCCTGTTGAGAGTGCCCCCACAGCAAGCAGCTTGCTATGGGGCACCCGAGCCAAGTCACAGCTCCGTGTGCACATTCAGACACGGAGCAGTGACCCAGCCCGCCCCCTTTCTCATCTCATTGGTTGACTGACTTTTATTGACAGCAGCAGGAGCCAATGGCACCATCCTGCTGTCTCAGCCAATGAGGAGAGAGAGTCCCGGGCAGCCGAGATACTGCTGCAACATCGCTGGCTCAGGTAAGTATTGGGGGGGGGGGGGGGGGG
>BLSH010421852.1:325293-340355 GCA_018402905.1 Glandirana rugosa
GACTTTCTCTAAACCCGTCGTAACCCCCAAGTCAATCGAAAAAGAAGGGTGTCGTCAATGTCAATGTTAGACTAGACAAATGATTGGTACAGTGTGCAAACAGATCTCTTAATTGGTTATAGGTCATAAAAGGAGTAAGGTCTAGGTCTCTGTCTGAGCCCTTGGGAGTCAAAAGTCGGTCCTCTGACCCACAATCATTTCTTTAAGTGTTCATTTTTAAGTGAACTAGGGGCTAAGCTTCCTGGTAAGGTCCACGACAACTGATCTCAACTCGCTTGGGCCTGACATTTCAAGCCCAGGCATGGCTTGAAACCCTACAGGCCCTGGGCCTGGGCCTGAAAAGTTCCCCGGACCCGAACCCGGACTTTTTTTGAAAAGTCCGGGTCCGGGTCCCGGACATCCCAAAGTTCGGTACGGACCCGAACTTTACAGTCCGGGTTCGCTCAACTCTAGTCAACAGCACCTGGAATGGTCCTTCGAATCGGGGATCAAGTGAATTTTTACTTGTGAATTTCTTTACTAACACCCAGTCTCCTGGCTGAAAACTGAGGGTTCCCGAGTCTGTCTCTGGATCTGGAATGAGGAAAATACTGGATATTGGTTAATTCTCTAGACAAACGTGTGACATGGTTAGTAAACAGATCAGATTGTAACTGTAACTGCTGTGGGAAGAAAAAGCTAACTGAACCCCCAATGCTGCCCAAATCTCTTTCGTTAGGGTTGCTGTGAAGGCTGGGCCCTGATCGCTCTTTATCACCTCTGGGACTGCAAATCTACATACTATCTCACTCAGTCGTTTCTTAGCCGTGGTCTTGGCTGTCATTTTTGTAATGGCGTAGGCTTCTGGCCAGCCAGAGAACATGTCCCCCACCACTAAGGCATATTCATATCGACCACTTTTCGGCATCTGTATATGATTAATCTGTATTCTCTGGAACGGATAGAGGGGTTTCGCCAAATGCTTCTGCGGTATCTTTTCTGTCCTCCCCAGATTGCATTTTGCACATACTGCACACGAGGCGCAGTAATTTGTAGTTCAGGTAGTTATCCCTGGGGCCCAGTGTTATTTACTGATCAATTAATTCATTAAGTTCTTAGAGAGATGTGCAGGTCCGTGCGCCCATTGGACAACTGCTGGATACATATATTTTGGTAACCAAGTTTTCCCTTTCATCAAATACAGATCTCCATCGTAGTCTGCTCCTTTATCAATTAATTCCAACTGTTCTTCTATGTAAGCAGCCTCTTGCATAGAGGCTAGGTATTGCTTGTCGGGTGGCACATGCACTGCCAAAGGCATCTGTGCTGAGGATTCACTCTCTTCTCTGGCACTTCGGCCATTTTTCGTTGGTTCTTTTGCTGCTTGGTCAGGCAGGAGTAGTGCATCCATTAAATCCTTGACGGTTGGGCCGTGTTTCACCACTGTCAGAAACCCTCTGACCTTCCAAATGATACCGAAGTCATGCTTTACGCTGAGGGCATACCTTGAGTCTGTGTAGATGTTGGCTCTTTTACCTTCTGCTATCTTACATGCCATAGTAAGGGCTTGGAATTCTGCTTCCTGAGCAGATACAGTCGGTGGTAATGCACCTGCTTGTAGAATTTCAAATTCAGAGGTCACAGCATAACCTGTGTAGTACTTGCCTCCTTCATCTGCATATCTGGAGCCGTCCACAAAAAGTGTGTAGTCAGGGTTTTCCAGAGGAATTTCACTCACTGTAGGGAAATGTATGGTTTCCATGCGCATCATTTCAAGGCAGTCATGTGGAGTAATCCAAGGGTCTCCTTCTTCACCTTCTCCTTCTTGTCCCCCCCTCAAAAAATGGCAGAAGGAGGGGCATGTCCGGTGAGCGACCGAGATGGCCGCTGAGTAACAGAGCTCCCTCTATGACACACCACAATAAGCATCCGCCAGCCTTCCAGAGCCACAGAAAACCATCCAAAACTACCCACATGCTCCCGGGCACGAAGGGAACCATGGGCACGAAACAGAAAGACAATAGACTACCCAGCAAACTGACGGCGTTCATGTATCAGCCGTCCATGAGGAGAGGCCAAGATGGCGCCGATATCCAGGGAGCCGCCGCGACTCTCCTAGCGGCCCACCGTGAAGGGCCACAAATACAGAGATTCGCCTCATCACATACCCAGCAGGGGTAAGGGGTAACCCCAAATATTATCCACAAGAGCCCAGGCCCGACTATCCAAATGGTTTCAGACAAAGGAACCAGAATTGGAGGAATAGAGGATCAAAAAATAAATCGACAAGACCCTCCTCCAGACCCAGCCCCCATAAGAGAAGTGGGCCACGTCCAGAAGCAAGGAACACCCTCCTCCCACAGAATGCAGGGAGTAGTGATAAAAGGGTCCCCCCTTTGAAGAACTCTTCTGTTAAAGAAGGAACCATCTCAGATGTAAATAGGCCCCCGATAGCACACACACCAGCTGACAAGGACATCAATGGAGGCTCAAATCCTGCCCAAATGGCTGTACAAACTCCAGAAACACCAGGAGGTGCGTGTAGCATAGAGGGTAAGAGCATTAAACCCACTTTTTTAGTGAAGGAGGCTGTGGGAACAGAGAATCCCACAGCATATCCTCCCCCCACGCCACTACTGAGATCCTCAACAAGGAAAAGAGAACAAGTGGGAGGAGAGGTAGGAGAGGGGGGAAGAGACATAAAAAGAGGAAGGAGATAACTGAGGGCCACTCCACCATAAAGATTTACAATCTGTCCAGCTCTGTCTTTTCAGAAACAGAAATGGACCTATTACGCAAAGGTCTCAATTTTGCCCCAAACCCCCCCCCCAACCTCTTCGAGCTGTTTGTGGATTTAAATAAATATGTGAGGAGTCTGACAGTCAGAAGATACTTCACTATCAAAGAAGGGAATTCTGGCAAAGGAGCTAAACTGGGAAATGCATCAGCACCTATTCCTACTAATAGCCCCGTACAGCCTACCACCTTAGGATTAGAGCCAGATCCCGGTGATGAAGTTCTATCTATATTAGAGAGTCTGTATCAGGAGGGAGGTTGTGAGGATGAGGAACTTCTTGGGGGCATCAAATTTTCTATTCATGGCAATAAGCCGATACGATACACAGACTTTAGACACAAATCCACGTTTAACCCCCATTGGGTTAAGGGAAATTATATTCCCACCTTCTACCAAGTGGTCCTAGAGGAACTAAGACATATATGCCACAAAAATCCTCTGGGACTACCTGGTAAGAAAGGGATAGAAGATCTGCTTACTAGCCTAAGAGGAAAATAACACATCATCATTAGGCAAGCAGATAAGGGGGGTGGTGTGGTCATACAAGACAGAGAAGTATATTTAGGTGAAGCCTTAACACTTCTGAGTGATCACATGACGTACCAAAAATTATCAAAAGATCCTCTTCCAGGATATAAAGACTCATTGAAATCTATATTGGACGAGGCGCTGAGAAGCCGTATTATCATTAAAAATGAGTACCAATTTCTCTTCAACCAACATCCCTCCACTCCCCACTTCTATCACATCCCTAAAATCCACAAGGACATAACCCATCCCCCAGGGAGGCCCATAATTGCAGGAATTGACAGTCTCACCAGGAACTATGGCTGCTACATTGATCACTTCCTTCAGGAATTTGTCACCACTTTGCCATCTTATGTCAAGGATTCGGGCCACATGCTGGAGATACTATCTTCCATGAAGTGGGACCCAGAATATAAATGGGTATCTCTTGATGTAGCTTCCCTATACACATCCATTGAGCACCAGTATGGCCTGGAAGCTGTAGAACACTACTTAAGTAATAGTGAGCTACATCCATCACAAATTCAGTTTCTGCTGGAATGTATAGAGTACACCCTCAACCACGACTATTTCACCTTCATGGACACCTATTACAGGCAAACACGGGGCACTGCTATGGGAGCCAGGTTTGCTCCTAGTTATGCCAACCTCTTCATGGGTTATTGGGAGGAGAAGTCCATCTGGCATAACAACCCTTACAAAGCAAACCTGGTCCTATATGCAAGGTATATCGATGATATACTGATTGTCTGGAAGGGGAGTGATGATGAATTTGGAGGCTTTCTCTCTCATTGTGGGGAGAATCCCAATGGGATCACGTTCACCCATGTAATAGATGACCACAGCCTCGTATTCCTGGATCTAGAACTTAGGATAGGTGATGACAACAACATCATATCCAAAACCCACTTCAAACCAAGTGCAGGAAACTCTTACCTGCACGCGGATAGTAGTCACCATCCAAGGTGGATCAAGAATGTCCCCTTTGGTCAGTTCTGTCGGTTGTCCAGAACCTGTACCATAAAAGAGGACTATGAGATCCAAGGTGATATCCTAAAAACAACATTCCTAGAAAAAGGATATAAAGAAGAACTTATTGCTGAAGCCTTCAATAAATATAGGGCCCATTATGAAGGGGGCATGCAGCCAGATTGTACGAAAATGTCCAAACAACCCAAGAATCATAGAAGAACCAGACAAGTTTGGGTCCGATTCAGCACCACGTATAACACCAGGGCCTTCGACATACAACGGATAATATCCAATAACTGGAAAATTCTGAAGCAGGATCCGGTCCTGGGTAAAACAATACCCGACAGGCCGGAGATTGTATTCAGAAGGTCCAGAAATGTCAGGAGCTATATAGCGCCAAGTAGGGTCCGCAAACTCCAAAACAAGCAAGATTCCAACCTGGGCCCCTGGTCGTCAATATTTGACCAGTCAGGGAGCTATAGATGTGGAGTGAAAAACTGTGGGTGCTGTTCGTACATGTGGCATAGGAAAAGGGAGGTCTTAGGTAGTGATGGTTGTACCCACAAGATCAAACAATTTATCAATTGTGGCACTTCCTACGTTGTGTATGGCCTGATATGTCCATGCGGATTGCTGTATGTAGGGCGTACCATACGCCCCTTAAGGGTACGCTTTGGTGAACACAAGTGCAGCATACAGGCCAAGATTGAACCCCCGAGGACCAAGACCAGGGCCAACTACTCAGTCCCTAGACATTTTGAGCTTGCACATCAAGGGGACCCTACTGGGTTGAAAACATTCGGCATAGAAGCAATAGGTGGTGACATGGATAGTGGCAGCAGGTACAAAAGGCTGTGTAAGAGAGAAACATATTGGATTTTTACCTTGGGGTCTCTGACTCCGGGGGGTTTGAATGAGGACCTTGAGGTACATGGAATCATTAACTAAAGGATGAGACACCACCCTCCGGGCCCGACTTTCGCCCCCTCAATTCTGCCCACTAGCCCCCTCCTCACTTCCATTTCCGACCTTCTAGGGATCAGTGTGGGTTGTGTTGTAGTCCCAGTTGGTGCATATCACCATGCATCATCCCGTTTTTTAAAAAACTCCCCTCCCCCCCCCCCCTCTTTAGTTCCCCTGTCCAACACAATTTGCCCCTCTCCTTTTCTCCTCTCTTTTGGCAATTCATCACCTGTTAATTCCACTCACATGGGTTACATGCAGATACCAGAGGCATTTATGGTTCATTACATACCATATATATGCATACATATATACATGTGTGTATGCTTCTGTTTTTATACGTATGGGTATATATGGATGTTCTTCTTGTTTATATATGTATATATATATATATACATTTTAGGTATGGTATTTTATAGCTTTTTTATTGAATTTTCTTATCATATTGATGTTTGGGTAACATTAGTTCTCATTTGTATGTTGTCACATTCGAGCCGACAGTATGTCACACAGCCTGCCACTGATCATATCTCTGATGGCTAAGGTGCTTACAGCCAGTTGACTCACACAGAAGGACTAATTTTTAATTTTAATTTTAATTTTTAGATTGAAGGTTGAACCCTTGTTTCATTCACTATCAGGCCCTAACTATCATCTCACCATTTTCTTTTATTTCATTTTACTTTATATTTATTTTTATTTTTATTCTATTTCATTTTATTTTTAATCTATTTCATTTCATTTTATTTTTATTTTTATTTTCATTTTTTATATATTTATGATCTTTACACATGATAAATTTCAAACTAAAGTAAAACAATTACACAATGTGTATTGTTTACACTGTCAGCCCTCCCTGTCAGTTCAGTGTGAGTCCCCTTTATTCCCCATACTCCTTCCCACACACTGTACATGTACCAGCTGCAATTGAGCCGTACTCCACTAGATGGAGCCAGCCAGTGCAGCAGTATGTGGCTGCCTAGGATGCCGGCGCTTCTGAACGGCGTCTGTATCCGGGTCCAGTGCAAGCGGCGGAAATCCTACTCCACCACAGTGGGGCTTGGAACGCAGGAGAAGGCGGAGCTGTGAGCATCGCCTCCTTGCGTGCGTTCCACAAGCCTGCTACACGGCCCGCAGCCCGAACTTAGGCAATATACCTTAACTATACAATAGCCTCCAGGCTGAGGTATGATCCCACTTCAATTAGAGGATCGGATATCTACTCCAAGAATGGGGTATAATCCAGGAAAGCGTGGACAACATCCTGATGGAGCAAAGTGGTGACAGTCCAGGAAGGCCGAACTCCCTCCGTCAAAAGAGCAAGAATCCACTCTGAAACCACAAATTACCTGCTGGAACTTCATATGCTAGGCGGTCACAAGTATGTTTGAGCTTTTCGGCCGAGTCAACTTTTCTCACTCACTCATTCCTAGGCGACAGTTGCGCCTATTGCAAAGGAATACCTTTTTGTTTGTGTTTAATTTCTTTTACTTTTATTCTCTTAGTTCCTTGGTTATCTGTCGGCACAAGCAGCTTCTAGCTGTTAGGAAGCTGCAATCTCAAAGTTCTCTGAATCCTAAACCTGAGGCAAGCTATAGGCAGGTGCAACACTCTACCGTAACAGAGGAACACATCGTCCAAGACCCTACCTATTGCATTTTCGTACATAGACCAACCGTTCTATTAAAGTCATCAAACAGATCCACACTTAGCTCCTACACGTTCCCGGAAATACAGAAAACTCATCTCCATGGTAATCAAGATAGTATCGAATAACACCAACGGCCTAAACCATCCCGCCAAAAGGAAATCCCTATGGAAATTAGCAGAAGAAACACAATGCGACATCATTTGTGCGCAAGAGACTCATTTTCAATCCAAAAATCCACCTGTTTGCACCAACAAAAATTACAACACTTTACTCACAGCTAACTCCCCACAAAAAAAGAAAGGCATCCTAATCGCAATAAAAAATTCACTAAACTTTCAGCTACAAAAATGTATCCAAGATCCTGAAGGCCGTTATCTCATAGCGATAGGAAGCATAAATCAAGCGGTTTACACCATTGTTTCACTATACGCACCCAACACACACCAGCTGCGATTCATTCGGAGGCTCCACCAAAAAGTCCTCAAACTTCAACATGGAGCGACAATATGGTGTGGAGACTTTAACATATCCCTGGACCCTCAGATCAATTCCACATCCATCTCTGCCAGAGGGAAAGCCACTCTTAACCCATGGATCTACAAAGCACAATTGCATGATGTTTGGCGTTGCCAACATGCCAGCGATAAGGACTTTACTTTCCTGTCACCTAGACATAACACGTACTCTCGCATTGATTTCTTTCTGCTGGACCAGTGGACGCTACAAAAGGTGTCTACGTTATCTATTCTCTCAGCGTCGTGGTCTGATCATTTATCCCATCACAATTATGATTGAAGATCATCCAAAGTCCTTGACTCCCTTCATCTGGAGGATGAATACACAATTACTTCAAATGGAACCATTAAGATCTACTATAGCTGATGAGCTCAAACTTTTTTTCATCGCTAACACAGACTCTGTGCCAGATCCCCATGCAGTGTGGGCAGCACACAAAGCAGTAATACGAGGATTGTGTATTCAACAGGGATCTAGACAAAAGAGGAAAAGGAGGCAGCAGGTTGAGGCAATCTTGGCAGAAATTCAAAAATGTGACCTCGACAACATACGATCCCCATCCGAAACCCTTAAAACAAAAATCTTAAACTTAAGAACAAAGCTGAGATCCCTCCTAATTGAGGACTTTGAGAAAACACAAAAGAGATTCAAAATGAATTTCTATGTCCATGGCAACAAGCCAGGAAAATTACTGGCGTCACAGATTAGAGGCCGTCAACTAAAAACCCACATTCCCTACCTGATTCATCCCATAACAAAACACAAAATCACTGACCGGCAAGAAATTGCGAATGCATTTAGTACATTCTACCACAACTTATATAACTTGAAAAAAGACCCAGACACCTCCCAACCAACAGAAAGCACCATTAAAACTTTCCTAGACTCAGTAAACCTCCCTCACTTGACAAACGACCAACTAGATAGCCTTAATGCTCCCTTCACCATCTCTGAAATAGAATGTGCCATTGACTCTCTGCCAAATAATAAAGTGCCTGGGACGGATGGGTTCATAGGGGAATTCTACAAACAATATAAACATCTCTTATCAGGGCACCTAACCCAGATGTTCAATGCTGCTGCCTCCTAGGCCTCGCTTCCAGATGAAATGTTGAGAGCAACGATAGTCACTTTGCCGAAGCCGGGGAAGGATCCTTATACCCCTCAAAATTTTCGCCCAATATCCCTTCTCAACCATGATACAAAATTGTTCGCAGAAATCATAGCCTCTAGACTATTCAACCTACTCCCCAACTTAATCCACCCCGACCAATTGGGTTTCACCAAAGGCCGCCAGTCATCGGACGCAACCTGTAGAATGATCAACATCATACACCAGGCAGGAATATCGAGAATGCCTTCTCTGCTCCTATCATTGGATGCAGAGAAGGCATTCGACAGGGTCCATTAGGGGTACCTAAGAGCAACTTTACAAAAATGTGGTTTCCAAGGCCACATCCTGTCCGCGATTCTAGCATTATACTCTAACCCCTCAGCCCAGGTTCTCTGGTCATCCATGCTCTCCACCCCCTTCAAAATTGCAAACGGCACAAGACAAGGCTGCCCCCTATCCCCACTAATCTTCAATTTGATGATGGAACCGCTAGCCGAAAAAATCAGACCAGCCCCAAACATTTCTGGTGTGCCACTGGGCCACCAAGACCACAGAATAAATCTCTTTGCAGACGACGTCATTCTCAGCCTTACCCAACCCGTAACTTCCCTGGCTTCGGTGGAGAAAATACTAGATTCCTTTAGCAAAATATCTTACTATAAGGTAAACGCTACCAAATCAGTTATTTTGCCCATGGGGATTCCCAAAACTAAGCAAGAAGTACTGGAAACTCAATTCCCATACACTTGGGCGGTGAACTCAATCTGCCAGGGATAAGGACTTTACTTTCCTGTCACCTAGACATAACACGTACTCTCGCATTGACTTCTTCCTGCTGGACCAGTGGACGCTACAAAAGGTGTCTACGTTATCTATTCTCTCAGCGTCGTGGTCTGATCATTTATCCCATCACAATTATGATTGAAGATCATCCAAAGTCCTTGACTCCCTTCATCTGGAGGATGAATACACAATTACTTCAAATGGAACCATTAAGATCTACTATAGCTGATGAGCTCAAACATTTTTTCATCGCTAACACAGACTCTGTGTCAGATCCCCATGCAGTGTGGCCACCCCCTTCAAAATTGCAAACGGCACAAGACAAGGCTGCCCCCTATCCCCACTAATCTTCAATTTGATGATGGAACCGCTAGCCGAAAAAATCAGATCAGCCCCAAACATTTCTGGTGTGCCACTGGGCCACCAAGACCACAGAATAAATCTCTTTGCAGATGACGTCATTCTCAGCCTTACCCAACCCGTAACTTCCCTGGCTTCGGTGGAGAAAATACTAGATTCCTTTAGCAAAATATCTTACTATAAGGTAAACGCTACCAAATCAGTTATTTTGCCCATGGGGATTCCCAAAACTAAGCAAGAAGTACTGGAAACTCAATTCCCATACACTTGGGCGGTGAGCTCAATCTCATATCTAGGAATTAAACTAACAAAAGACACTTCCTCCCTCATTCAGGAGAATTACATACCACTCCTCCATAGACTCCTGGCAGACCTTAACAACATTCTCAAACCGTATATCTCATGGTTCGGCAGACTCTCTGCATTTAAAATGTTGGTGCTCCCCCAAATTGTATACATTTTTAGATCTCTACCTATATCAGTCCCACCTTCCTTCTTTACCAAAATTCAGACGATAATAGGTAAATATATCTGGCAAACATCCAGAGCTAGAAGCACAATAGTAAACTTGTCTAAACATAGAACAACAGGCGGTACAGGATACCCCCTCATAAAAGACTATTATCACACTGCCATTCTGGCTCAAATCAAACCCTGGTTCATAACCACAATAACCAGCCCATGGTGGGATATGGAAGCCCTCCAAATACCAGGCAACGATCTAGTGGCATGGCTATTTAGCAAACCGCACCTCAGAGCAAATAAAACACAACATTTCCCCTCTATATGTGCATTGGTTGAAACCTTCCATATATGCAAGAAAAAAATTATTAAAGGAACCTCTCCCAAAATAATGCCCGTGCCATTCACAGTAATGTCCTACCTGATCCCAGGATTTCCGGTAAACTCATGGAAGCTAAGCGGTATTTCACACATATCAGACCTATATGACCAAGACTCCATTAAACCCTTTACGACACTCACCCGAACATACAACTTATCCAAAAAGGAATACTTTAATTACATCCAGCTGTCATACTGTTTGATAAGAAACCCTTATCTACGCTTAGACTTACACAGGGACATTATAAAATACCTAACCAACCCAACTGGCAGTATGAAAGGTATATCATTATTTTACGGTCTCTTGGGCAGTAAAAACTCCTTTTTGAAGCTTAAACCCTTCTTGATGTGGGAAAAAGACTTGGGCAAGACCTTTACCCCTCTACAATGGACATCAGCCATTAAAACAACTTACGGGGCATCTAGAGTCGCAAACCTATGGGAACTCAGCCTGAAAGTGAACCTTAGGTGGTACATAACTCCCACACAAATTTCCAAATTTTCCCCTAGTACTGACCCAACATGCTGGAGACAATGTGGAAGAGAAGGCAATCTTCTACACATTATGTGGAAATGCAGCAAAATCACTCATTTTTGGGAAGAAGTATTCCAACTCATACAACAAGTTACTAATACCCCCATAGCTCCTACCCCGGAGCTTGCGCTACTGCACATAGGCATGGACATAATCCCCCATAAGGTTAAACTAGTCACAACACATATCCTTTTGGCAGCTAAACTAGCGTTAACTAAAGGTTGGAAATCAACAGAACCACCCTCCCTTACAGAGGTAATTACAACAGTCCGTCTACATAGCTCATATGAACGAATGTATGCATTGTCCGAATACAACCTATCCAAATACAACAGCAAATGGTCTTCATGGTTAGAAATTGAAAAGGCTATAACCTGAAATAGTCAATACGTATATAGCAGCAGTTAAGAAAGCTAGTACACAATACCACGATAAACTTTAAAAGCTTTAGCCAACCCCAAATCTGATATTACACCTGCATTTAAACTAGATGTAACACCTGCATACCCACAAGCCTCATAATAGTAACCCCTCACTCTTCTACCTCCAATTACCCTGAGAACACCTCGGAGTAGTGGGATGGGGTGTGGAGGTCCTAGACCCATTATGTTCCCAATGGGGTGTCTAGAGAGACGGAGCCCTATACCTCACCCACGATTAAGATAAGACAAGTAGAGTTGAGCGAACCCGAACAGTAAAGTACTGAACTTTTGAGTGTCCGGGACCTGGACCCGAACCCAGACTTTTCAAAAAAGTCCGGGTTCGGGTCCGGGGTTCTGGTAATTTGATAAAAGTTTTGAAAATTGCTGTAAAAAAGTCCTGGAAAGTCCTAGAGGTCTGCAAAAGGAAGGAAAATGGGGGTAAGGGTCAGACAAGTGCCCTACAAAGAAATGGGGATAGGGAAATAACGTAAAATAATAATTTTAAAAAATCACATAAAAAAATCAAAAATGGAGGTTGATGTGGACCATCTTCAAGCTGTGTGAGAAAAGTATAAATTAGAGGGAGAAGCCATAGCAGTGTTCTAAAATCATCTTCAAACTGTGTGTGAAAAATATAAATTAGCCGGGAGAAGCCATATCACTGTTCTAAGAACAGTGATATGGCTTCTCCCAGCTAATTTATAGTTTTCACACACAGTTTGAAGATGATTGTAAAACAGTGATATGGCTTCTCCCGGCTAATTTATACTTTTCACACACAGTTTGAAGATGATTGTAGAACAGTGATATGGCTTCTCCCGGCTAATTTATACTTTTCACACACAGTTTGAAGATGATTGTAGAACACTGCTATGGCTTCTCCCGCTAATTTATACTTTTCTCACACAGTTTGAAGATGGTCCACATCCACCTCCATTTTTGATTTTGTTATGTGATTTTTTTTTATTATTATTTTAACTTATTTCCCTATCCCCATTTCTTTGTAGGGCGCTTGTCCGACCCTTACCCCCATTTTCATTCCTTTTGCAGACCTCTAGGACTTTCCAGGACTTTGTTACAGTCATTTTTGTGCCTAAAAGTTCGGGTCCCCATTGATTTCAATGGGGTTCGGGGTCCGGGTCAAAGTTCGGGTCCTGTCCAGACCCGAACCTGGACTTTGTCCTGAAGTTCGGCCAAACCAGCAGAACCCGAACTTCCAGAGGTTCGATCAACTCTAAAGACAATTTATCGATTTCTGCACAAATGTATTCAATGTTAAATTATACTGCTTTTGTCAAATTAATATATACTGTATATCCTCGAAATTTTCAATAGCGTGACAGATTTGATGCCTCTGTACTTATCCCTATGTTCATATGTAAAATTCAATAAAAACCATTAAAGGACTTCCGGTTCCGGCGCCGTATGGAGAGGAGCTAGGAGACTCAGCTCCGCTCCCCTGCCAGCAATCCGGCATATAAACACGGCGATTCGCCGATTCCAACAACCCAGGGACCTGCATGGACCGCTTTGTGGAGCGGCCCGGACAAAGACCGCTCACAGCACAGCCGAGTGCAGGGGGAGAGAGGACGCATGTTGCAGCCAACATGGCCGCCGCGACACAGCCACAAACCCAGGTACCGTCCTATGCAGCAAAGCTGGCAATGCCTGCACCACCCCTGCACAAAGACAACCCCGCTGTCCAAACCCAGCAACAAATGGTGAATCCCCCGGCAACAGAGCCATCCTCCCCAGGGGACATAGCACAAGCGGTGGCGCTACTTATGAAGCCCATGATTACTGATGCAGTAGAATCGGCGGTACAAAAGGGCATAGAACAGCTACAGAAAGAACTCCAAGCACAATCAACCAGGCTTAATCAAGCTGAAGACAGGCTATCTAATGTAGAGGACGACACAAATGCCCTGATCGCGTCAGTTGCAAAACTGACAGCAACTCAGAAAGACCTACAAGACAAGGTAATTGACTTAGAGAATAGGGCCAGGAGGAACAACCTCCGCATCATAGGCCTCCCTGAATCCTACTCGCCTCACACCCTACCTAAACTATGTGCAGTAGCCATACCAGAACTATTAGGGCTCCGTACCCCCTGCACGGTGGAAAGGGCACACAGGATTGGACAACCATCAGACACGCGCTCAAAGCCCAGAGCGGTCATTGTAAAGTACCTGAACTATGTAGACAAGCAAGCCATCCTGCAGAACTTCAGGAGGGCCCGGTCCCTAGTGTTTGAGGGTCATAACCTGTTAATCTTCGCGGACTACTCCATTGAAGTTACGCAAAAAAGGAAGGCGTTCTCACCTGTCTGCTCTACTCTCCACGACCATAACATCAAATTCAGCCTGGCCTACCCTGCAACCCTCTACTTCCAGTCGCCACAAGGAGAGAAATTGTCGTTCACATCCCCTCTGGAAGCCGAGCAATACATAAATGATTCACTGCAAATAAACATGGACCAAACCCCTCAGTTGGAGGCCAAAACAAGGAAATCCCCTAGAAAATCGTCGATCAACTCGAACAAGCCTGGAAGCCCGATGAAACCCCCCTATAAGAGGGTACGCTTTGGCCCGACCGAGATCCAACAAACACAGGCCTAAATGGAAAGCACCGACGTCCCAGCAACTCACCGCAACAGAAACACTCGTTAAAACGTCTCACCTCACCATAACCCGACAGAATAACCCGAAAACTCCACAAAACCATGGCAGAACGACAAATGAACTGAAAGCACCTTAAATAGTCCCCCTACTGGGGACGCAAACCTAGACAAGAGACTCTGCAAGCTCACAGTTCAAGAGATGCTACGAAGCTGTGGTAAAACCATTTCAGATCGTTAATTACCATTATGCTTATTTGCCTTTATGCTTATGATTGTTATTTGACAGGGCTGTTATATCTAGCATGTAATCCCCTCATGGGGTTGTGCCCTCATGGACGGGCCCCCCTCCAGACCACTGGCCCCACCCCCCGATACCCACCGGCTGGGAGGGGGTCAGGTCTGGACGGGACTCGCCCCCGAGTATCAAAGAGGTACCGAGGAACAAATTATGGACCACACCAGGCCTAGCCTAATTCTGGATTGGTTGAGGAGCCAAAAAACTCCCCAAACACAGCTACAGTTTAATCCCCTTATCCCTCTTCCAACCCCCTGGCTCTCCCCCCTCCCCCCACTCAACATATTTCCACCCTCCCCGTACGGGGAAATCGCCCTCATCCGAAAATTAAATGGATGGCAGGGACGGACACCAATCATATGACCATACTCCCCACCACACGGAAAAAGGTGAAGTCCATAAAAATTGTTCCAAACGGTACTCTCTTCCGATGTATGATTTATTTGAACCTGCTCTATTCACATATTAGAAAACATTGTTTTGCACTGTGCCCACTCCTCAGCCCCGGGGGAAACACTTTCGGGAAGCCCGTATCCGGGCTTGTCCCTAATACCGCTTCTACTAAAAACAAACAATGGATCCCCCGGGCTCTGGAGTAACCTAACAATAGTGTCCTGGAACGTCAAGGGACTAAGGTCTCCACAGAAACGTATGCAGATATTAAGACACCTGAAAAAACTCAAA
>BLSH010421852.1:345621-360294 GCA_018402905.1 Glandirana rugosa
AAACCGCCACAAACCTAGGTACGAACATCATACCAGGAAGATCGACGATCCTCTGTATCTACATAGGTTTACCCCTACGAAAACTCAACCCCCACTCTCGAACAACGGCACCCCAACGGTGACTTTTCCGTATACTCTCCCAGAAATCCCTACAGCTCAAACGACTACGAGAACGACATACGCTCTTGGAATAGGGTCTTCCGCCTCTATACACCTGTAACGGTCTCAGACACTATATCCCTGCCAGACGACCATAGTGTGGTACCCGTTTACGGAACCGCACCGCGAGGACCCCATTTCTGATCACCTTACATCCGAGACACTCGATAAAATTTAACCCAATAATCACAACGGAAACCTGGAGAGAAACCCAATTTAAAATAGCTCACAGAGCCTACATTCCACTAGTCTTTACCCCAGGAGCGCCACGCCAAGGCATTTGCCCATGGTGTGATACCAGCAGACCGTCCCTATATCACAGACTCTGGCAATGTCCACATATCTCCGCCTTCTGGGATAAGGTTCTCGCATACAGCAAGAGCATCAGCAAACTCGACATCCCTAAAGACCCTCTCATATGCCTTTTCAGTGGCAACCCCACGGCAACAAGCTCTCACCCCCAACTCAAAAGCATCCCCATTTGGATACATCTATGTCTCCTAGCAGCTAGAAGGACCATACTACAAGCATGGATCCAAACACCGCCAAAGTTAAAAGAAGTTCAGCAAACTTTACATTCTCTTCTACTCCTAGAGAAACAAGACACTATAAACACGAACTTTAGTCGAACAAAGAAATTCTTCTCAAGATGGAGGAACTTCATAGAATACTCCTTTAACTCTGCAGAAATAGAAGACCTCATGCTCCCATTCAAATATTCGGAGTGGTACCTCAAGGCTGATCTCTCCAAATCCTTGGGCAAACTCAAAATTCAAAACCCCCAACAGCATGGGGGCCACTAACAACATACATCTCTAACTTGATACCCACCTGAACCCTCTCCTTGACGATCCCGGAGGTGTCTAACATATCCACCCCCTGATATATACTTTGAGGAAATGAAAGAATACCCTCTAGAAACCCTTCTCACATTGAAAAGCCACCCCATAACCATACAACATTGGGCACAGAACAGCAAAACAGGAAGTACCGACCAAATCTGCAATACCTACCATGCATAATTCATCACTCTTATAGTTAAACAAATGATATATGACCTGTATCTAATGACATTGGTTGTGCCTTAACAACCTATCCACATAACTGCTGTAATTCTGTTGTTTACCAACTGTTACTTAAAAGATATACGTTTACAATTATCTTTGTGAATTGAAACCCCATTTGGGGCATTTTTGTATGACTGTAAAAAAACCAATAAAATATATAAAAAAAAAAAAAAAATTAAAAAAAAAATGGCAGAAGGGTGGCCGGGTTGAGAGTGAGACACCTTTTGAGGGTTGCACCTGATTCAAGATGGCAGCAATGTCATGCGGTGCCAGAAGAAGCAGGTGGTGTGCTAAAACGAGATCTGAAGTTTTGTCCAGCAGTGCTTGGGCAGCAAAGAGAGCTCTTAAACAGGAAGGGCCACCCCTAGCCACAGGGTCCAAGTGGCAAGCATAGTACCCAATGGGTCTAGTCCGTTCCTCCATGTGCTTGAGCTAGGACTCCTGTGGCGTGGCCTTCCTTTTCAGACACAAACAGTTTGAAGAGTTTCTCATAATCTGGGAGGCCCAAAGCGGGGGCGGTGGATATTACTTGCTTCAGCAGAATAAAGTTGTCCAGGGCCTCGCTTGACAGAGTAAATGGCACAGACTTGAGAGCATCATAGAGTGGTTGCATGAGGATCGATGAATCAGCGATCCACACCCTGCAGTAAGATATGAATCCAAGAAAGGCATGCAGTTGTTTAGCTGCTTTTGGTTGGGGAATATTTTGGATTGCAGCTACTCGGTCCGATGTGATATGCCTTGTGCCCTTGGAAATGCAGTGGCCCAAAAAGGTGACTGTCTTGGAACACCACTGCAATTTGTCTTCGGAGGGCTTACAGCCTTGTTCCGCATAGTAGCATAGCAGACTTTCTGAATTTTCTTCTGCATCGGGTTGGTCATCTGCACAGAGGAGAAGATCATTCACATATATGAGAAGAGTCACTGCAGGGTGTTCTTTCTGCCATGTATCAAGTATTAAGGCTATGACTTTGGCAAATTGACTCTGAGAATTTTGTGCCCCTTGTGGAATAACTGTCCAGGTGTACTGCTGCCCTTTATGGGAGAAAACAAAGAGGTACCAGCAGGAAGGATGCAGTGGAACACTGTAGAAGGCATTTGCCAGGTCCACTACAGTGAAGTACTCAGCCGTTGGAGGAACACTTAATAATAAGGTGTGTGGATTTGGCACAATTGGGGTGTCCAACACTGTGGCTTTGTTAACTGCTCGCAGATCCTGCACCATCCTGTACTTGTCAGGTTCTCCCTTAGGTGTTTTCTTCTTGACAGGAAAAAGAGGTGTATTACACGGTGAGGTACAAGGGATCAGGTCCCCATTCTGGACCAAAACAGCTATATGTTTTGAGATAGCTGCAGATTGCGACAACTTAAGTGGATATTGTGGTTTTCGGGGCAATGATGTAACCGATGTCTTCCGGTCCTGTGGACCATAGGCACACAGGGATTCTGTCAAGTACTTCCTGCGGTATTGAACTTGGAGTTATCGCTTCATGAAGTGTTATCATGAGAGGCAGAAAGTCTTCTAAGGATAGGGGAGTATGTAACTTCACATCCCCTTCAGACGTGAAGATGATTGAGGCCTGTAGTCTGGACAGCACATCAGCTCCTAGCAGATTCAAGGGACATGTAGAGGACACCACAAATCTGGCAAGCAAATAATGAAATGTCCCCACTTGAAGTGGCTCAGTAAGGGGACTGGAGCGGGGAACCCCGTCTACACCCACGCAGGAAACATCACTAGAGGAAAGGAAAGAATTAGCAGGCAGGTCCTCTGCCCTCAGCACGCTTCTGGCTGCGTCCGTGTCCTCGAGAAAGGTGGTAGGTTTTCCCTGTATAGGTAACGTTACCTTTGCAAGGGGTCCCCCAGTTCCATTTGAGGACACTGCCATGTGTGGTGACATGGCTTTGCCTATTTCCTAGCGAGAGTTGCAGCGTGGTGGTGGTGGTGGATGTCTGCGTTGTCCTTCACAGGGGTCCCTGTCTTGTCTGGGATGTCTTGGGATTCTGCATTCCCTTCTATAGTGTCCTCTCCTCCCACAATTGTAACAGGTGATCCTTTTCCTGATATCCGGCAGTGGTGGTTGACGAGTGTAGGTGGGATCTTCGTCATGGGCTACCATGAGGGGCATTGTTTTTTTCCATTTTTGGTTTTCTATACCTCTGGCCACCAACAGTAAATTGGACATCTTCATAGAGCGGTATTCAGGGTGGGCGACCATCAGGCCTTTTCAGATATCCTCTTTGAGCCCTGAAAAAAAAGCAGTTGATAACATGTGCATGTGTGCCTTTTCATATTGAGAAAAGCCCAGATCATCAAAGGCCTGTATGAGTCTGGCATGATACTTCTCCACAGACTCCCCTTTATCTTGGGTAATATCTTGGATTGTGGTAGTCTGATCTGCCAATTTCTCCTTTGTCCGGTCATGGAGTTGGGCACAGAATTCCACAACTGAGGCATAGGAAGTGCTGCTTGTCAGGCAGGCATCATTGAAGGCTGCCTGCATGACTGGCCAAAATACATGTCCTGCTTTAATTTGGCATAGGCTGATCAAGTCTCTCCAGGCAGCTGAGTAAGTTTCTAGTATCTGCACTATCCTGCGGTAGAAGGACATTGCCTGGTTCTCTGGGTCAGGCAGACTTGACACTAAGGTCGCTGCTTGTGATGGGGTAAAAGCGACATACATCACCGGTGCCCCTTCTGGTAACTGAGACTGGTGTTGGGACGAGGGCTCACGAGGGGCACTGTTCCTTATGGTTGCCAGAATACGCTCGAAGCTCCCTCGAAACTGTGTGTCCAGAGCAGGATTGGGGGTTAAATCAGCGGATGGCCTTTCTGCCTGCTGTTGGTCTTCCCACTCGGACACTTCTCCATCATTAGTATATCCGACCTGTGAAAGTGGCGCTTCTGTATTGGGGAAGACAGGAGTGTGGTAGGAACCATCCTGGTTTAAAACTGGGAAAACTGGGTATAGGCCGTGGTTGGGCCTTCTGGGTGTATCAAGATGGCCGCCTGCAGGAAGTGCACTGGGTTGGGCAGGAAGTGAAGGTATGGGTGCAGTAAGATGGCCGCCTGCAGGGCGTGCACTGGGTTGGGCAGGAAGTGAAGGTATGGGTGCAGTAAGATGGCTGCCACAGGGAGTTGTCACAGCAGGTTGTGCTTGGGCTGAGGCGGTGAGAAGAAAGTGGGTGTTAGGTGGAGGGCAGGGTTGTCCCTCCCCTCCTTTTTTCCAAATTCCATCATAGGGTGGTGGCTCAGACACATTATCAATTTAATGGTATACATATATAATACGATCGCCATCTTTTCTGATTTCCTCCATCCAACCTTCTTTATGCAATGCATTAGCAGTTTTGTACCAAGCCTCCGCTACATCCAGCAAGCTGTTATCACACAGAATTCTTCTCTGTTCCTTTATCAGTGCACGCCACTCCTCCACCTGGAGTCTAGCAGCACCGTCTTTCAGTTTATATACTTTCGCTACTTGGGACAGCTTTTTAACCACTTCATTGCCTTCTCTCCGTTTCACAATCTCACATGCTAGCATTCCCTTCTATAGCTTGGTTATCTTCTGACCCATGTTCCCCTCCTCTCTCTGGGCCTCCCAACACTTATCCAAGCCCCCTCACCCTATTCTGCTCTTCGGCTGCAGTCTCAGCTGACGGCTTCAGGGGGGAGTATGGGCAACTAATGGGTTGATATCCCTCCTCTCTTGCTTTCTGTTCTATCTCCTCGAGGGTCTGCCGGCGGCCAGACTGGACAGAAACAAATCGTACAGAGGTAAGAGTTAATGTACCTACCATAATCTAAGGATTGCGCAAACCCCTTGTTCTGTCCCGATCTGCCACTCAGTCCCTCGTTTGCGGTCTCCCTTCGTTCGGAACCTGGGGCCCCAGGTTTGGACACCAGCTGTAATGGATCAAAACCACAATCGAGTTCAGGTTGGATGTCTGCTGCTGCTCCTAATTATGAAGTGTAGATACATGCACGTAGAGAGATAAAGGGAGTAATTACACTGATATCTGTTCATTTCAATCACTTTCTCATCTCTGTTTATTGTTGGGCAGTACCCAACCTTTTTTTTTTTTATTTTCAATACATTTTTATTGAAGATTGTGCAGATATGACAAGCATTTTCAACCATCGCAGACTATAAGAGATATACAATCTTGAAGAAAAATGAGAAAAACATCAAATGAGAATAAATGTAATCCTCTGTCTAGATTAAGGTGGACAGAGCATGCAACCGAGGAAGAATTATACATTACATTCAAGCTTACTGATCCTAGAAGATCGATTTTGTAATATAATGTAACAATTAAAGTAATTCTGAACTGTAAAAAGCTGAATACTAATAAGGGTTACTGAAGTCCTCGGGTGGGGGGGAAGGGAGTGGCGCCCCAGGACCTTCACCTCTCTCGGGGACTTCCAGTCCGGGGGACCCTCCCCACCCCCCCAACAATGAGCTCCATCCGAAGGACCTCCAGAGTCAGGCTGTCCACCCCCCACCACCCACATGGGGACTCACTGTGCCAAAGGGGGGAGGCCCCTTCCCCGGCGCCCAACACCAGGCTGAAGGTAGCCCTAGGACTAAAAGAGGGAAAACAAAGAAAACATTTTATATCCAAAATAAACTTAATGCCTACTAACATTTTATAATGTTAGGAAGAAAACATAACCTTCGGAGTTGCAGTTAGTGAGGGAGAACAGAGGATAGCAGGATGTCCAGAGTAGAGGAAGAGACTGGAAGGAAGGGTAGAAGAAGTAAAGAAAAAGGAACAGAATAGCAGGGGAGAAGAGAAGTGAGGGGGTGGCTGTTGCTCCGTACCCGGTTCAGAGAAGACTAACAGTTAATAGGCTAGGGGGTTAGAGGGACTCCCACAAAGTTTGCCCAAGGTTCCCAAATTGATTCAAATTTATTTAGATTGTCCTGAAGAATGCTAGCCATCCTTTCCTGAATCATTAGCCAGGAAATTTTCCTAATAGCTGCTTTCAGGGAGACCCTATCCTGCTTCCAGGCTCTTGCTATCGTGATTTTAGCTCCTAAAAGGATAAAATGGATTCGTTTTCTGTTGGCTCTAGTGGCGTCAGGGATGAGATCATTTAGGAGGGCAATGGTAGGGGATCTTGGAAGTTTGAGGCCTGTGACCTTGTGAATTATGCGAAAATTTTTTGTCCAATATGGTCTAATTCTAGGTCATTCCCACCATATATGGGCTAAGGTGCCTTGGAGTTTACAACCCCTGAAGCAAGACAGATCGTGGTTTGGTGTAAATTTATGTATCCTGGCTGGGGTTAGGTACCATCTCATCATGATTTTCAGACTAGCTTCTGATATAGTGATGTTGAGGATGTTCTTGAAGGATCTAGAGCAGGCCGAATGCCATTTGTCTAGGTCCCATTCAAATTGAAGGTCCCCTTCCCATTTAGTCATGAAAGCTGCTTTTTTATTCGAGAGAGTGAATGCTTCGTAAATGAGTGAGATACCTCCCTTCTGTAACGATGGCTGACCACACCACTGTTCATAGGTTGTAATGGATGGTGGGAGAGGTTCTTCTTTCCAGAGTTTATGGAGGAAGTTCGATATTTGGTAAAATCTAAAAGTTTCTGTGGCAGGAAGTTCCAAAACCTCTACACAGTGTCTGTGAGTTAATGGACCTCTAGATGTGAAAAAGTGACCTATACGGAATAGGCCTTTATCTAGCCACCACTGAAAAGCATTGATGTTTAGTCCCAGGGGGAACTCTGGATTGTTAAAGAAGTGAGCTAAAAGTTTGATCGAAGAGATCAAGGACGGGTTCCGTTTAACCTTGTCCCATAACGCTAGTTCATTGGATAAGGTGGGGGCTAAAATGGGGAGTCTATCCTTGGGATTACACCGTAGGAGAAAATCCAAGGTGTGCCTAGGGGTCGCTTCCCTCTCAATCCGTAGCCAGTCCTGCTTTTCCTGCCTGGAATAAACGGAGGAGATTTGGGCCAGTCTAGCCGCCTGGAAGTATTTTTCTAGATTTGGTAGACCCACACCCCCCCCCTCCGCCTACTTAAAAAAAATAGGTTTGTTGAGGAATCCTATAGCCCGTGTTGCCCCAGATGAATTTGAGGATTTTGCCCTGGAAAGAGATCAGATGCTCCTTACGGACAGGGACGGGTAACGATCGAAAGAGGTAGAGCAGTCTGGGGAGCAACGTCATTTTGACTGAGTTGATTCTACCCAGCCAGGAGATGTTTTGCTTTGACCAGGAAGTAAGGTCTGCCTCAAGTTTACGGAATAAGGGAGGATAGTTGGAATTATAAAGGGTTTCGTATTTAGATGTCAAGTTGATTCCTAGGTAGGTGATTGAAGAATCACTCCATTTGAATTTAAAGTCAGACACGAGTTTGGAGGCAATCTCCTGAGGTAACGAAATATTAAGCGCTTGGAATTTGGAGTAATTGACCTGGAGCCCTGAGACTGTGGAGAACTGGTTAAGGAGAGCGAGGGGAGCGTGGTTTGAGGAGATGTTATGAAAACTAGCAAATCATCAAATAACCCACATTTGTGTTCCTGACTCCCACAGGAGACTCCTTTGATGCCTGGGTTATTTCTTATGGCAGTGGCTAGGGTTTCTATCGCAACAGCAAAGAGTAGTGGGGAGAGCGGACAGCCTTGCCTCGTGCCTGTCTTAATCGGAAAGGGGTTTGAATAGAAGCCTTGAATCTTGATCATAGCCTGTGGGGAAGAGTAGAGGGCCAATATCAGTCCCCGGAATCTGTCACTGAAACCCCATAGCTTCAATACGGAGAACAGGTAGGGCCATGAGATTGAGTCAAATGCTTTACGTAAGTCTAGAGAAAGAAGCATTCCCTTTTGGGCTGGACCACCTGGCCAGTTGGATTGGAGAATGGAAACTAAGTTAATTGCCCTTCTAATCTGGTCTGGACCCTGCCGGGCCGGAATAAAACCTACCTGCTCTTTGTTGATGTAAAGGTTTATGAACGTAGCCAGTCTATTTGCCATAATCTTGATCAGGAATTTTAGGTCATTATTAATAAGGGATATAGGACGATAATTGTCTACATCCTCTGGATTTTTTTCTGGTTTAGGGATTACTGTAATGTACGCTGTGTTTAAATGTTTCTCGATAGGGTCCCCCTTCATGATAGAGTTGAAAAATCGTAGCATATGCGGGACCTAAGTTTTAGAGAATGTTTTATAATAGGGACCTGAGAATCCATCTGGACCCGGAGCCGAACCAAGTTTGAGGTTTTTTATAACCTCCATCACTTCCTCCTCCGATACTGGTTTGTCCATGAGGTTTTTATGTTTGACAGAGAGGGAAGGAAGGGGGACCCCCTCCAGAAATCTGTGAATGTTGTCAGCATTTTCGTCAGTCCCTGGGCTGTACAGATCCTCATAGTATTTTTGAAACGCCCCTAAAACCTTATTTGGATTAGAAGAGGGGGGATTACCATCAGTCCTAATTTTGGGAAAAGTGAGGTTTCTGATCCTGGGAGAAAGCTTCCCGGCTAGAAGCGAGCTCATTTTATTGTCATGGATATAAAATTTGTTTTTGGACCAGCGAATGGCCTTTTCTGCCCTGGTTGTTAGTGCCATATTCAGCTCTAACTTAGCTTTGTCCAATTTGTCTAGCAGGAGACCTGAAGGGTTAGACTTATATTCTGCTTTAGGTGCCTTAAAGGAATCCTCTAGTTTTAAAAGAGCCAGACCTCTTTCCTGTTTTATTCTAGAAGCTATTTGAATCAATTTCCCTCTAGAGAAGGATATATGTGCGGCCCAGATAGTTTCCGCTGAGGAAGTGTCCGTTACATTAAAGGTGAAGAATTCCCGAAGGCTTTTGTCAATTTCACTATTGATGATAGGGTCCGAGAGTAGGGACTCATTGAGTCTCCAATGCGGTTTTGGGAAAAATTTAGATTTGAGTAGAATTTGCATCGTAACTAGAGAGTGGTCGGAGAGGACCGTGTCGAAGATGTGGGCATCTATAAAGGAAGGAAGGGAGTAGCACGGAGTGAGTAGATGATCAATCCTCGAATATGAATTATGAGGGCTAGAAAAATGTGTAAAGCCCCTCTTAGTGGGGTGATTGTCCCTCCAGACGTCCACTAAATTGTAAGTGTGAAGGAGCTTGGCTATTCTGAGGCTTTCTCTGGATGGGTATAGCAGTTGGCTACCAAGGGGTCTAGATTTGTCCAGGGATTGGTCAAAAGCTACATTTGAATCCACCCCCAAAAATAATATTGCCTTCAAGCAATGGGAAGAGGGCTTCTAACATTTTCTTAAAAAATGTATATTGGCCTTTATTTGGGGCATAATAAGAGATGAGGGAAATCATTTGTTCGTCTAGTGTGCCTTTTACTAAAATGAATCTGCCCTCTGGATCCTTCACTTCGGAAGTGCATTTAAAATTACATCTTTTAGAGAGGAGGATCGCTACTCCTTTCGTTTTTGATTCACCACTAGCCAGAAAAATTTGAGGAAAGTGTGAGTGCAAAAATTTGGAATTATAACTAGAGGGGAAGTGGGTCTCCTGAAGCAATAGTATATCCAATTTCAAAGATTTATAGTGATCTCCAATTTTTTTACATTTAATGGGGGAATTAAGACCTTGAACATTGTGGGTTGCGACTTTCAAAGGGCCTCGAGGTGGGTCAGCCATCATTAACAGTGTATCTAGGGAATGTTAGAATTAAAGGACTCACCTGAGAATGATAGTACTTAGGATCCCAGTAGCCTTGCGTAATCCTGTAATCTGTAAATGAAGCAACAGCCACCCTAGAAATGGGGAAAAGAAGAGAAAAGAGAAAGGAGAAGGAGATAGAGAATTGAACAATGTGCAAACTTAATCTAGCAGACCAGGTAAGAATGCTGAGGGGCCCTGAAAAGAGCCATGTTCTCCTACAAAGGGAAGAATGACCAAGGGGGGAGAAAACATAGAGCCCCTTGGGTACCCTTTGAGACAAATCGTAACGTCTGGCTGTAAAAACCAGACTGCCCGTCTCCATTCTGTCAATAACGGACAGGAGGAGAGGGGCGGAGGCGCAAAGGGCCATCGTCCGCCCTGAAGCCCACCAAAGAACTTAAAGATTATAAACAAAGACCAAACCTTAAACTTGCGTATGACAACAATCAAAATTGACTTCCTCTCCCTCCCATGGGCTGAGGAGGTAAGGAAGCCAATCAAACAAAAAAGAGTCCGAGGACTGAGCTAAGTTTGTGAATTCCTCCTGGAGAGGGAGGAATGTTAGTAGTACTTTCAAGAATACCTTTAAAGGGGGGCTTCCCCACCTTAAGGAGGAGGGGTGTCTGTTTCTCCTGGGAGGGGGAACTACTTCGGGGTTCTGTCCTTAAGGCTTGTAAAAATTGGGTTAGAAGGGGTAGAAGAAGGCTTCATCCGGTAAACCCCTTTACTTTCTTGAGTTTTATATCGCTGAGGTAGGACCAGACGTAATACCAGCAGTATTTGGGAGGAAGTGTCAGTTAAATTCTTTTTAGAGATTTCCGTGGGCAGAAGAAGAATTCAAGACCAGGGAAGCTATCCCCAACCCAAAAACCCCCCGCTCCTCTCAAAAGAGTCAATGAGGCCCTGAGGAATGAAAAGTTCAGTTGAGAGAAAGGGGACTGAGTAAGAAACCCTCTGCAAGGTGATGAGGGCAAGTTAAGAGTTCCAAGAGGAGCAAATTTAGAGGCCCCATCAAGGAGGACCATTTTCTTTAGCCCGTTTTGGCTTGGCTTTTTTCCAAAGAGGTGTTCTGGGGCTTGTTGGGGACTGCCTCTTTGAGGAGCTAGAGATGTTGGAGGTATCCATACTGGATGCTTGGGAGATCAGGCTTAGATGAAGGAAAAGTTTCTCCCCCTCTTGAAGGGAGGAGAAAGCGTATTCCCTGCCCTTGAGGGAGAATTTGACGGCAAACGGGAAGGCCCATTTATATTTGATCTCCTTTTCCGACAGGACTGACAGAAGGGGTTTGAGAGCCCTTCGCTTTTGAATGGTTGATGGAGCGAGGTCAGCAAAAATCTGGACCTGGTGACCTTTGCAGAGGATCTTGTCGGTGATTCGAGATTGTTTCATGATCCCTTATTTTATGGCATAGAAGTGTGGTTTGACTATTACATCCCTCGGGGAGCCGTCTTTACGAGGGGGGCCCAAGGCTCTGTGGGCTCTGTCCAGTTCCAGACGGTGTTTTGGTGTATCCGGCAGTAAGGTGGAGATCAGATTATGAATTGCTTCTGGAATATCCCTAATCTCTTCTGGCAGGCCCCTCACCCTGAAATTATATCGTCTGGATCTGTTTTTCAGGTCGTCAGTTCTTGAGAGGGCCGTGTCCAGTTGGTCCTGTAGGGAACAGAGGAGGTCTGAATTCTGATTTGAAGTTGCTGCGGTGGCTTCCAGCTAGTTCTCAATCGCTTCAATCCTGTTTCCCAACATTTGAAAATCTGATTTAATCTCCCCTGTTATGGTGGCAATCGTTAGCTATTCCCCTTTCAAGGAGAGCTGAAAATTTATGGTAGAGACCTTCCACTTGTAAGGACAAGTCCTGTTTGGGTAGGATCGGAGAAGCCGGTAGAGGGCTATTTGGGTCCAACTGTGGGGATGTCAGTTCCCCCTGGAACCTCCCCAATAAAGACTCTGTGGAAGAGGGTGAGGGGGCGGTGGGTAAGGGCTGCCCTCCCTTCATCGCCGGAGTGTAATTCAGAATAGCCGGGGATAACACAGGTCTGGGATCAGAATAACCCGATGATCCTGGAGTCTCAGGGAGGGGTCCTTCTGTATAAGGACTATCACGGCCTCCCGAAGCCATCCCTGGGGCCTTAGAATCCCCTAAGTTCCCTTGAGGGGTTGCCGAGGCAAATAATTGACTAAGATCCTTTTTGGCCGCAGGCCCAGACATGAAGGGGGGATTTAATCTTATGGTTCGGAATTTGTGGGCCTTTTCTGGATCGCTGGGTTTAATAAAGTGTGAACTCCGTGATAGACCTGTATAGCTGGAGGTTCAATTAGGCCTAAAGAAAAAAGGTGAAAAACATAAAACACAGCGCCACCTTCTAATAATAGTACCAAATAACAAAATATGTGAGTGTGATTCACATTTCAATTAATTGAATAATGTAATACATCAATAATATTCAGCAAACTATTCAAATAGTCCATAAATAAGAAAAAGTGCTCCGTGCTCAATCAAGTGCCAACAATACAACGTGGTGCTCGGTGACAATCCCCCGTTGTGACCCCACTCACCAGAACAAATGGATCCCCAGCTTTTCAGTCTGGGGATCAAACAAGCCAAGTCCTGGTGCTGGTCAGATGGATGTGTGGGTGATGATGACGAGACCCTTGCTTTAATCAGGACTCAATTCCAGAGACTTAAGATCCTCATATGGTTGGGTAAGAAAAGAAAAGAATGGCTTCCATAGTGAAATACCGTTAAAAAGATTTATTGGGCGCAAAAATCACGGACCGTCCGTGATGACGCTTGATTGAAAGCGAAACACGTTGACGTCATTTCCGGCTCCCCGTATCCGCTGACGTCACATCCTGCTGGTGGTGGAACGCACGCCGCAAGTTGGAGACCACGCCACGCTAAATACCCACATGAGCATATCCATGTGAGATTTTAACCGACTTCTTGTAAGTGCGATCTTTGTTTTTGCGCCCAATAAATCTTTTTAACGGTATTTCACTATGGAAGCCATTCTTTTCTTTTCTTACCCAACCATATGAGGATCTTAAGTCTCTGGAATTGAGTCCTGATTAAAGCAAGGGTCTCGTCATCATCACCCACACATCCATCTGACCAGCACCAGGACTTGGCTTGTTTGATCACCAGACTGAAAAGCTGGGGATCCATTTGTTCTGGTGAGTGGGGTCACAACGGGGGATTGTCACCGAGCACCACGTTGTATTGTTGGCACTTGATTGAGCACGGAGCACTTTTTCTTATTTATGGACTATTTGAATAGTTTGCTGAATATTATTGATGTATTACATTATTCAATTAATTGAAATGTGAATCACACTCACATATTTTGTTATTTGGTACTATTATTAGAAGGTGGCGCTTTGTTTTATGTTTTTCACGTTGTTTATGAGTTTATACACTTGTGTAGCAGCAGCCTCTCAGACATGCATTGATTCCTGAATGAATTTGTCTCTTTAGGGATCATTGCATGTAATGTCATAATATATTCATCCACAAGCGCAGATTTTTTAGCACATACTAAAGAAAAAAGGGCCTAGCTGGAGGTGTAAGGAGTGCACAGGTGAACTTCAAAGCCTCCTTGCAGAAGGATGTCTGACTAGAGGTAACCTCCAAGGGGCCAAATGGTCACACTGTAACCCTAGGAGTTGACTGGGGATTGTTTAGAGTCACATAGGGGTTAAAGCATCGGTATAAAGGCCTATGCGGTGGCAATCTTGGAACACCCGAGTGGGTGTCTAATATCTTTTTTTGATGTTTTTGGGCTTGAAAGTTTTGTCCATACCGCCTTCCTGTGGTGTCCGCTGGATCCAGAGAATAGCTGGGGCCTCTTGTGGGGCTTTAAGGCTTGGATGGTCCGGGACTATCAGTAGGCCGCGGCCACCTTGGTGCACCCGCGAGGGGCGCTTAGGCTCTGGGTCTTTATCGCCGCTGCCTCCTCCACACTTGCTGAGATGCCCCAATGTAGCGGGGGGGAGGGGTAGCGGAGACTGCGGGCTGCCTGCTGTCCGTGAGTTGGCCTCTGCTCGGTCTGGCTGAGAGGATTCCGAGCGGACGATGGTGCGGAGCTGCGTTCTATGCGACCATCCCGGAGCTCCCGCACATGCGCACTCTGGTACCCAACCTTTTATGCACAAAGAACAATAGAGTATACGCCACTAGTCAGTCTTAAAGGCATGTCTCGATTGGCTGAAATGCAGGAACTTGCTTGATTGTCGATCTCTGTTCACTCTTTACTTCCTCATACCTCCAGTCTCTTCTGGGGGCGTAGTCACGAGGATGTAGACTCCATCTTAGTATGCGAACTTCACTCAATGGGAGGGAGTGCTACTAGTGGCCATTTTGAGTAAAGGAAGGTAAAAAAAGGTAGCTGCACATATATACATTACAATAATGGTAATTTTACCAAATTTCATCACACCATCTGCACCCAATCTCATAGATCCCCACTGAGTCCCCCCCCCCGGGTAATCACAAAGAGCTCCATTCGCAAGTATGAAATGGCCTATGTCTTTCCAGACGGTGACTGGTTCTGACTTTTGCTTGTCAGGTATAAATATTATAGATCTGTTCCAGTTTCTGTATTATATTTGCCACTCCCTTTCTATCTTTGAAGAAGAGAAAAGGATGCGGTTATCTATCTCCATCACTAAGCTATGTCCAGCTGCAGTGAGTTTTGGTAGTTTGAGGACAGCTAAATATCTCAAGCATAACCTTAGTGAGAGGGCTGACCATCATTTAACGTTTTTACTT
>BLSH010421860.1:3786-13939 GCA_018402905.1 Glandirana rugosa
CTGTGGTTACAACCCCAATATTAACGATGGTCACTGTGGTTACAACCCCAATATTAACGAAGGTCACTGTGGTTACAACCCCCAATATTAACGAAGGTCACTGTGGTTACAACCCCCAATATAAACGAAGGTCACTGTGGTTACAACCCCAATATTAACGACGGTCACTGTGGTTACTACCCCCAATATTAACGTCGGTCACTGTGGTTACAACCCCCAATATAAACGAAGGTCACTGGGGTTACAACCCCTTATATTAACGACGGTCACTGGGGTTACAAACCCCAATATTAACGATGTCACTGGAAGCAATTATAACCCCAACATTGGTGTCACTGGTAGCAATTATAACCCCAACATTGGTGTCATTGGTAGCAATTATAATCCCTAATATTGGTGTCACTGGCAGGAATCATGATCCCCAACATTGGGGTCACTGGCAGCAATTATGACCCCCAATATTGGTGTCACTGGCAGCAATTATAACCTCCAACATTGGGGTCACTGGAAGCAATTATAATCCCCAACATTGGTGTCACTGGTAGCAATTGTAACCCCAACATTGGTGTCACTGGCAGCAATTATAACCCCAACATTGGTGTCACTGGTAGCAATTATAACCTCCAATATTAGGGTCACTGGTATCAATTATAACCCCAACATTGGGGTCACTGGAAGCAATTATAATCCCCAACATTGGGGTCACTGGAAGCAAATATAACCCCCAGCATTGGTGTCACTGGTAGCAATTATAACCCCAATATTGGTGTCACTGGTAGCAATTATAACCCCAACATTGGTGTCACTGGCAGGAATTATGACCCCCAATATTGGTGTCACTGGCAGCAATTATAACCCCCAACATTGGTGTCACTGGTAGCAATTATAATCCCCAACATTGGTGTCACTGGAAGCAATTATAATCTCCAACATTGGTGTCACTGGTAGCAATTATAACCCCAACACTGGTGTCACTGGTAGCAATTATAATCCCCAACATTGGTGTCACTGGTAGCAATTATAATCCCCAACACTGGTGTCACTGGTAGCAATTATAATCCCCTACACTGGTGTCACTGGTAGCAATTATAATCCCCAACATTGGTGTCACTGGCAGGAATTATGACCCCCAATATTGGTGTCACTGGCAGCAATTATAACCCCCAGCATTGGTAGCAATTATAATCCCCAACATTGGTGTCACTGGAAGCAAATATAACCCCAACATTGGGGTCACTGGAAGCAATTATAATCCCCAACATTGGTGTCACTGGAAGCAATTATAATCCCCAACATTGATGTCACTGGCAGCAATTATAATCCCCAACATTGGGGTCACTGGAAGCAAATATAACCCCCAACATTGGGGTCACTGGTCGCAATTATAACCCCAACATTGGTGTCACTGGCAGCAATTATAACCCCAACATTGGTGTCACTGGTAGCAATTATAATCCCCATCATTGGTGTCACTGGCAGCAATTATGACCCCCAATATTGGTGTCACTGGCATCAATTATGATCCCCAATATTGGTGTCACCGGCAACAATTATAACCCCAACATTGGTGTCACTGGCAGCAATTATGACCCCCAATATTGGTGTCACTGGCAGCAATTATGACCCCCAATATTGGTGTCACTGGCAGCAATTATAACCTCCAACATTGGGGTCACTGGAAGCAATTATAATCCCCAACATTGGTGTCACTGGAAGCAAATATAACCCCCAACATTGGGGTCACTGGAAGCAAATATAACCCCCAACATTGGTGTCACTGGTAGCAATTATAACACCAACATTGGTGTTACTGGCAGCAATTATAATCCCCATCATTGGTGTCACTGGCAGCAATTATGACCCCCAATATTGGTGTCACTGGCAGCAATTATGATCCCCAATATTGGTGTCACCGGCAACAATTATAACCCCAACATTGGTGTCACTGGCAGCAATTATGACCCCCAATATTGGTGTCACTGGCAGCAATTATGACCCCCAATATTGGTGTCACTGGCAGCAATTATAACCCCCAACATTGGGGTCACTGGTCGCAATTATAACCCCCAACATTGGGGTCACTGGAAGCAAATATAACCCCCAACATTGGTGTCACTGGTAGCAATTATAACCCCAATATTGGTGTCACTGGCAGCAATTATAACCCCAACATTGGTGTCACTGGCAGCAATTATAACCTCAACATTGGTGTCACTGGCGGCAATTAAAACGAAAACGCCCAACATTGGGGTCACTGGAAGCAAATATAACCCCCAACATTGGTGTCACTGGCAGTAATTTTAATTGTTGTCACTGGCAGCAATTAAAACGCCCAACATTGGAGTCACTGGTAGCAATTAAAACGCCCAACATTGGTGTCACTGGCAGCAATTATAACCCCAACATTGGTGTCACATTAGCAATTATAACCCCAACATTGGTGTCACTGGAAGCAATTATAATCCCCAACATTGGTGTCACTGGAAGCAAATATAACCCCCAACATTGGTGTCACTGGCAGTAATTAAAATGCCCAACATTGGAGTCACTGGCAGCAATTATAACCCCCAACATTGATGTCACTGGCAGCAATTATAATCACCAACATTGGTGTCACTGGCAGCAATTATAACCTCAACATTGGTGTCACTGGCAGCAATTAAAACGCCCAACATTGGGGTCACTGGAAGCAAATATAACCCCCAACATTGGTGTCACTGGCAGTAATTAAAACGCCCAACATTGGGGTCAGTGGCAGCAATTATAACCCAAAACATTGGTGTCACTGGCAGCAATTATGACCCCCATTATTGGTGTCACTGGCAGCAATTATAACCTCCAACATTGGTGTCACTGGAAGCAATTGTAATCCCCAACATTGGTGCCACTGGAAGCAAATATTACCCCCAACATTGGGGTCACTGGAAGCAAATATAACCCCCAACATTGGTGTCACTGGTAGCAATTATAACCCCAACATTGGTGTCACTGGCAGCAATTATAACCCCAACATTGGAGTCATCGACAGCAATTATAACCCCCAATATTGGTGTCACTGGCAGCAATTATAACCCCCAACATCAGGGTAAGTGGAAGCAATTATAACCCCCAACATTGGTGTCACTGGTAGCAATTATAACCCCCAACATTGGTGTCACTGGAAGCAATTATAATCCCCAACATTGGTGTCACTGGAAGCAATTAGAATCACCAACATTGGTGTCACTGGCAGCAATTATAACCCCAACATTGGTGTCACTGGCAGCAATTATAATCACCAACATTGGTGTCACTGGCAGCAATTATAATCCCCAACATTGGTGTCACTGGCAGCAATTATAACCCCAACATTGGTGTCACTGGCAGCAATTAAAACGCCCAACATTGGGGTCACTGGAAGCAAATATAACCCCCAACATTGGTGTCAGTGGTAGAAATTATAACCCCAACATTGGTGTCACTGGCAGCAATTATAACCCCAACATTGGTGTCACTGGAAGCAATTATAACCCCCAACATTGGGGTCACTGGAAGCAATTATAACCCCCAATATTGGTGTCACTGGCAGCAATTAGAATCACCAACATTGGTGTCACTGGCAGCAATTATAACCCCAATATTGGTGTCACTGGCAGCAATTATAATCACCAACATCAGGGTCAGTGGAAGCAATTATAACCCCCAACATTGGTGTCACTGGAAGCAATTATAATCCCCAACATTGGTGTCACTGGCAGCAATTATAATCCCCAACATTGGGGTCAGTGGAAGCAAATATAACCCCCAACATTGGTGTCACTAGTAGCAATTATAACCCCACCATTGGTGTCACTGGCAGCAATTACCCCCAACATCAGGGTCAGTGGACGCAATTATAACCCCCAACACTGGTGTCACTGGTAGCAATTATAACCCCAACATTGGTGTCACTGGCAGCAATTATAACCCCAACATTGGTGTCACTGGTAGCAATTATAATCCCCAACATTGGTGTCACTGGCAGCAATTATAATCCCCAACATTGGGGTCAGTGGAAGCAAATATAACCCCCAACATTGGTGTCACTAGTAGTAATTATAACCCCACCATTGGTGTCACTGGCAGCAATTACTCCCAACATCAGGGTCAGTGGAAGCAATTATAACCCCCAACATTGGTGTCACTGGTAGCAAATATAACCCCCAACATTGGTGTCACTGGCAGCAATTAGAATCACCAACATTGGTGTCACTGGCAGCAATTATAACCCCAACATTGGCGTCACTGGAAGCAAATATAACCCCCAACATTGGTGTCACTGGTAGCAATTATTTCCCCAACATTGGTGTCATTGGCAGCAATTATAACCCCAACATTGGGGTCACTGAAAGCAAATATAACCCCCAACATTGGTGTCACTGGCAGCAATTATAAACCCAACATTGGTGTCACTGGCAGCAATTATAACCCCAACATTGGTGTCACTGGCAGCAATTAAAACGCCCAACATTGGAGTCACTGGCAGCAATTAAAACGCCCAACATTGGGGTCACTGGAAGCAAATATAACCCCCAACATTGGGGTCACTGGAAGCATATATAACCCCCAACATTGGTGTCACTGGTAGCAATTATAACCCCAACATTGGTGTCACTGGCAGCGATTATAACCCCCAATATTGGTGTCACTGGCAGCAATTATGATCCCCAATATTGGTGTCACTGGCAGCAATTATAACCCCCAATATTGGTGTCACTGGCAGCAATTATAACCCCCAACATTGGTGTCACTGGCAGCAATTATAATCACCAACATTGGTGTCACTGGCAGCAATTATAACCTCAACATTGGTGTCACTGGCAGCAATTAAAACGCCCAACATTGGGGTCAGTGGCAGCTCAGTGGCAGCAATTATAACCCAAAACATTGTAGTCACTGGCAGCAATTATAACCTCCAACATTGGGGTCACTGGAAGCAATTATAATCCCCAACACTGGTGTCACTGGAAGCAAATATAACCCCCAACATTGGGGTCACTGGAAGCAATTATAACCTCCAACATTGGTGTCACTGGTAGCAATTATAACCACAACATTGGTGTCACTAGCAGCAATTATAACCCCCAATATTGGTGTCACTGGCAGCAATTATGATCCCCAATATTGGTGTCACTGGCAGCAATTATAACCCCCAATATTGGTGTCACTGGCAGCAATTATGACCCCCCAATATTGGTGTCACTGGCAGCAAATATAACCCCCAACATTAGGGTCAGTGGCAGCAATTATAACCCCAAACATTGGGGTCACTGGCAGCAATTATATTCCCCAACATTGGGGTCACTGGAAGCAAATATAACCCCCAACATTGGTGTCACTGGTAGCAATTATAACCCCCAACATTGGTGTCACTGGTAGCAAATATAACAAACAACATTGGTGTCACTGGCTGCAATTATAACCCCAACATTGGTGTCACTGGCAGGAATTATAACCCCCAACATTGGGGTCACTTGCAGCAATTATAACCCCCAGCATTGGGGTCACCGGCAACAATTATAACCCCTAACATTGGTGTCACTGGAAGCAATTATAACCCCCAACATTGAAGTCACTGGCAATAATTATAACCTGAAACATTGGTGTCACTGGATGCAATTATAACCCCAACATTGGTGTCACTGGCAGCAATTATAACCCCAACATTGGTGTCACTGGCAGCAATTATAACCCCAACATTGGTGTCACTGGCTGCAATTATAACCCCGACATTGGTGTCACTGGCAGCAATTATAACCCCCAACATTGGGGTCACTGGCAGCAATTATAACCCCCAGCATTGGGGTCACTGGCAACAATTATAACCCCTAACATTGGTGTCACTGGAAGCAATTATAACCCCCAACATTGAAGTCACTGGCAATAATTATAACCTGAAACATTGGTGTCACTGGAAGCAATTATAACCCCCAACATTGAAGTCACTGGCAATAATTATAACCTGAAACATTGGTGTCACTGGCAGCAATTATAACCCCAACATTGGTGTCACTGGCAGCAATTATAACCCCCAATATTGGTGTCACTGGCAGCAATTATGATCCCCAATATTGGTGTCACTGACAGCAATTATAACCCCCAACATTGGTGTCACTGGCAGTAATTATAACCCCCAACATTGGTGTCACTGGTAGCAATTTTAACCCCAATATTGGTGTCACTGACAGCAATTATGACCCCCAATATTGGTGTCACTGGCAGCAATTATAACCCCCAACATTAGGGTCAGTGGCAGCAATTATAACCCCTAACATTGGGGTCACTGGCAGCAATTATATTCCCCAACATTGGGGTCACTGGAAGCAAATATAACCCCCAACATTGGTGTCACTGGTAGCAATTATAACCCCCAACATTGGTGTCACTGGTAGCAAATATAACAAACAACATTGGTGTCACTGGCTGCAATTATAACCCCAACATTGGTGTCACTGGCAGCAATTATAACCCCTAACATTGGTGTCGCTGGCAGCAATTATAACCCCCAGCATTGGGGTCACTGGCAACAATTATAACCCCTAACATTGTTGTCACTGGAAGCAATTATAACCCCCAACATTGAAGTCACTGGCAATAATTATAACCTGAAACATTGGTGTCACTGGCTGCAATTATAACCCCAACATTGGTGTCACTGGCAGCAATTATAACCCCAAATATTGGTGTCACATGCAGCAATTATAACCCCAACATTGGTGTCACAGGCAGCAATTATAACCCCCAATATTGGTGTCACAGGCAGCAATCATAACCCCCAATATTGGTGTCACTGGCAGCAATTATAACCCCAACATTGGTGTCACAGGCAGCAATTATAACCCCAACATTGGTGTCACTGGCAGCAATCATAACCCCCAATATTGGTGTCACTGGTAGCAATTATGATCCCCAATATTGGTGTCACTGGCAGCAATTATAACCCCCAACATTAAGGTCAGTGGCAGCAAATATAACCCCCAACATTGGGGTCACTGGCAGCAAATATAACCCCCAACATTGGGGTCACTGGCAGCAATTATAATCCCCAACATTGGGGTCACTGGAAGCAATTATAACCCCCAACATTGGTGTCACTGGTAGCAATTAAAATGCCCAACATTGGGGTCACTGGCAGTAATTATAACCCCCAATATTGGTGTCTCTTGCAGTAATTATAACCCCCAATATTGGTGTCACTGGAAGCAATTATAACCCCCAACATTGAAGTCACTGGCAATAATTATAACCTGAAACATTGGTGTCACTGGCTGCAATTATAACCCCAACATTGGTGTCACTGGCAGCAATTATAACCCCAAATATTGGTGTCACATGCAGCAATTATAACCCCAACATTGGTGTCACAGGCAGCAATTATAACCCCCAATATTGGTGTCACAGGCAGCAATCATAACCCCCAATATTGGTGTCACTGGCAGCAATTATAACCCCAACATTGGTGTCACAGGCAGCAATTATAACCCCAACATTGGTGTCACTGGCAGCAATTATAACCCCCAATATTGGTGTCACAGGCAGCAATTATAACCCCAACATTGGTGTCACTGGCAGCAATTATAACCCCAACATTGGTGTCACTGGCAGCAATTATAACCCCCAATATTGGTGTCACTGTCAGCAATTATGATCCCCAATATTGGTGTCACTGGCAGCAATTATAACCCCCAACATTGGTGTCACTGGCAGTAATTATAACCCCCAACATTGGTGTCACTGGTAGCAATTATAACCCCAACATTGGTGTCACTGGCAGCAATTATGACCACCAATATTGGTGTCACTGGCAGCAATTATAACCCCCAACATTTGGGTCAGTGGCAGCAATTATAACCCCAACATTGGGGTCACTGGAAGCAAATATAACCCCCAACATTGGTGTCACTGGTAGCAATTATAACCCCCCAACATTGGTGTCACTGGTAGCAAATATAACAAACAACATTGGTGTCACTGGCTGCAATTATAACCCCCAACATTGGTGTCACTGGCAGCAATTATAACCCCCAGCATTGGGGTCACTGGCAACAATTATAACCCCTAACATTGGTGTCACTGGAAGCAATTATAACCCCCCGCATTGGGGTCACTGGTAACAATTATAACCCCTAACATTGGTGTCACTGGCAATAATTATAACCTGAAACATTGGTGTCACTGGCTGCAATTATAACCCCAACATTGGTGTTACTGGCAGCAATTATAACCCCAACATTGGTGTCACTGGCAGCAATTATAACCCCCAACATTAGGGTCAGTGGAAGCAATTATAACCCCCACCATTAGGGTCAGTGGCAGCAATTATAATCCCCAACATTGGTGTCACTGGAAGCAAATATAACCCAACATTGGTGTCACTGGCAGCAAATATAACCCTAACATTGTTGTCACTGGCAGCAATTAAAACGCCCAACATTGGTGACACTGGCAGCCATTATTACCCCAACATTGGTGTCACTGGCAATAATTATAACCCAAAACATTGGTGTCACTGGCAGCAAATATAACCCTAACATTGTTGTCACTGGCAGCAATTAAAACGCCCAACATTGGTGACACTGGCAGCCATTATTACCCCAACATTGGTGTCACTGGCAATAATTATAACCCAAAACATTGGTGTCACTGGCAGCAATTATGACCCCCAATATTGGTGTCACTGGCAGCAATTATGACCCCCAATATTGGTGTCACTGGGCAGCAATTATAACCCCCAACATCAGGGTCAGTGGAAGCAATTATAACCTGCAACATTGGTGTCACTGGTAGCAATTATGACCCCCCAATATTGGTGTCACTGGCAGCAATTATAACCCCCAACATTGGAGTCACTGGCAGCAATTATAACCCCCAAATTGGTGTCACTGGTAGCAATTATAACCCCCAATATTGGTGTAACAGGCAGCAATCATAACCCCCAATATTGGTGTCACTGGCAGCAATTATGATCCCCAATATTGGTGTCACTGGCAGCAATTAAAACCCCCAACATTGGAGTCCCTGGCAGCAATTATAACTCCCCAACATTGGTGTCACTGGAAGCAATTATAACCCCCAACATTGAAGTCACTGGCAATAATTATAACCTGACACATTGGTGTCACTGGCTGCAATTATAACCCCAACATTGGTGTCACTGGTAGCAATTATAACCCCAACACTGGTGTCACTGGCAGCAATTATGACCCCCAATATTGGTGTCACTGGCAGCAATTATGATCCCCAATATTGTTGTCACTGGCAGCAATTATAATCTCCAACATTGGGGTCACTGGAAGCAATTATAACCCCCAACATTGGAGTCACTGGCAGCAATTATAACCCCCAAATTGGTGTCACTGGTAGCAATTATAACCCCAACATTGGTGTCACTGGCAGCAATTATAACCCCCAAATTGGTGTCACTGGTAGCAATTATAACCCCAACATTGGTGTCACTGGCAGCAATTATAACCCCCCTTATTGGTGTCACTGGCAGCAATTATGACCCCCAACATTGGGGTCACTGGCAGCAATTATAACCCCCAATATTGGGGTCACTGGGAGCAATTATAATCCCCAACATTGGTGTCACTGGAAGCAAATATAACCCCCAACATTGGTGTCACTGGAAGCAATTATAATCCCCAACATTGATGTCACTGGTAGCAATTATAATCCCCAACATTGGTGTCACTGGAAGCAATTATAATCCCCAACAATGGTGTCACTGGCAGCAATTATAACCCCCAACATTGGAGTCACTGGCAGCAATTATAACCCCCAAATTGGTGTCACTGGTAGCAATTATAACCCCAACATTGGTGTCACTGGCCGCAATTATGACCCCCATTATTGGTGTCACTGATAGCAATTATAACCCCAACATTGGGGTCACTGGAAGCAAATATAACCCCCAACATTGGTGTCACTGGTAGCAATTATAACCTCCACCATTGGTGTCACTGGCAATAATTATAACCCAAAACATTGGTGTCACTGGCAGCAATTATGACCCCCAATATTGGTGTCACTGGCAGCAATTATGACCCCCAATATTGGTGTCACTGGCAGCAATTATGACCCCCAAAATTGGTGTCACTGGCAGCAATTATAACCTCCAACATTGGGGTCACTG
>BLSH010421999.1:0-11531 GCA_018402905.1 Glandirana rugosa
GGGTCCGGTACAAAGTTCGGGTTCTGTCCGGACCCGAACCCGGACTTTGTCCCGAAGTTCGGCCGAACCAGCAGAACCCGGACTTCTAGAAGTTCGCTCAACTCTACATATGAGTCCTGCCAGCATTTCTGCAGAGATTGAAGGGGTGTGGGGGTCAGTCTGTCAGTGCTCAGACCATACGTCAAACACTGCATCAAATTGGTCTGCATGGCTGTTGTCCCATAAGGAAGCCTCTTCTAAAGATGATGCACAAGAAAGCCTGCAAACAGTTTGCTGAAGACAAGCAGACTAAGGACATGGATGACTGGAACCATGCCCTGTGATCTGATGAGACCAAGATAAATGTATTTGGTTCAGATGGTGTCAAGCATGTGTGGTGGCAACTAGGTGAGGAGTACATAGACAAGTGTGTCTTGCCTACAGTCAAGCATGGTGGTGGGAGTGTCATGATCTGGGGCTGCATGAGTGCTGCCAGAACTGGGGAGCTACAGTTCATTGAGGGAACCATGAATGTCAACATGTACTGTGACATACTGAAGCAGAGCATGATCCACTCCCTTCGGAGACTGGGCTGCAGGGCAGTATTCCAACATGATAACGACCCCAAACACACCTCCAAGACGACCATTGCCTTTCTAAAGAAGCTGAGGGTAAAGGTGATGGACTGGACAAGCATGTCTCCAGACCTAAACCCTATTGAGCATCTGTGGGGCATCCTCAAATGGAAGGTGGAAGAGCGCAAGGTCTCTAACATCCATCAGCTCAGTGATGTCGTCATGGAGGAGGGGAAGAGGACTCCAGTGGCAACCTGTGAAGCTCTGGTGAACTCCATGCCCATGCTGATTAAGGCAGTGCTGGAAAATAATGATGGCCACACAAAATATTGACACTTTGGGCCCAATTTGGACATTTTCACTTATGGGTGTACTCACTTTTGTTGCCAGCAATTTAGACATTAATGGCTGTGTTGAGTTATTTTGAGGGGGCAGAAAAAAATTAACACTGTTATACAAGCTGTACACTCACTACTTTACATTGTAGCAAAGTGTAATTTCTTCAGTGTTGTCACATGAAAAGATAGAATAAAATATTTACAAAAATGTGAGGGGTGTACTCACTTTTGTGAGATACTGTATACCAATGATACAAAATGAGGAATACAGATCACAGGGTAAAAATGGAGATGCAAGGGAAGGGGGGGGGGGGGTGTGGGAACAGGACTGAGATCAGGAACAAGTGGAGCAGGTACAAGGCTGCAGGGTACAGATGCAAGGCAAGAGCAAGATCAGGACCAGGATAAATGACAAGCAGTGTCTGGCAGCAAAGCAAAACACTGGAGAGAGAGGTACAGGTAGGGGAGCACCTAAAATACACTATCAACAGCTAGCATCAGGTGGAAACTGATTACTGGGATCTACTGGCTGCTGGGAGTCACCCGCTGGTGGACACTGGAACTACAACCTCACGCTCTGGGAAGCACAGTGCCACCAGCAGGTGATCCAGGTCTTGACAGACAGTTTGTGGCCCCCAAATTATCTAGCATAAAAATTCTGGTGTTTTTCTGTGCCCGGGGAGTCACAGGTGGTGTGTACCGCCGGTCATGAAAGTGAGTGGCTATTCTCTTGTGTATTTGGGTAATATGGATAATGCGCATACAATGTATTCACTAAACGCTAAAGTTCTGTATTTGGGGAATACACCACACACATAGGTTTCTAGGAAGAGTGGCAGATCCCTAGGCTTTCCCTACTCGGCTGAAAGCTTTCGCTGTCACTATTAGGCCTCATACACACGGGCGTATCTTTAAAAATAAACAAAACGTCGGGCCCGACGTCAAGGAAAAAAAAATCTGCGTTTTTCAGCGTTATGCATCGGCGTTAGTGAGCGTTAGTGAGCGTCGGCGTCAATGGGCGTTTTTTAAACTGCTATTTTTCAACCTAAAAACTTTGGCGTCAAAAAATGCCGGAAAACGCCGGTACAATATTAGTTGGCGTTTGTTGGGGTTTATTGGCGTTTTGCGGCGTCGGTGTCAAAAAACGCCAAGATGTTACAGTCTCAGAACGCGATGGCTGTGGGTTCTACTTTCAGCTCACTAACGCCGATGCCATCTACATTTAAAAAATGCTGACGTTTTTATGGGGCCATTGACTAACATGGAGAGCTGCAAAAAACGCCAGAAAACGCCGGCGTCAAAAAACGTCTGTTTGTATGAGGCCTTACTGTTTCTGACAGATGGGGGACCTGCCCCTACACTACCCACACTCTAAATGCGCATCAAACCCAGGAGTCAGGGTCTTAAATAGACTTTCCCTGACCCAAGATGGCCATCAGAGTCACATGGGCTGTCAGCATCGCTGCCCCAGTGACCCAGGTAACCTATCTTTATTGCATTACTGCAGCAATAACATTTTTGGTCACCAACCTGGCTCTGCTGTCTGAGTGGATGGACAGAAAAACAAATCCTTTTGGCAGTAAACATCTCTCATATAGAGTGTATTTCACCAGTGTGTTTAGCTGTCCGCTTGGAGTTCAGATTTTAATTGTATATAAAGTCAAATGTATTTATTATTTTTGATAGAGAGTGGTTAGAGCTCTGGTCAGTTTTTTATTTTTTATTGCTCCCTTTGGTGGAGATTCACTCACAGAGGGGAAATCTTCCTAGGGCAATATTCTCCTATTTCCCTTTGTGTCTGCAGCACAGAACGAAAAAAGGGAATCTCTTCAAAGGGCCACAAATGTAAAAAAAATGGGGTTTTAACTATTCCCCACAATATGCAATATCAGACTGCCATTATCACACCCCTGAGACTGTTCGAGTTTAACTGCATGCCCTTTGGGCTACGTGTTGCCTCCTCACTGCCTGTTTTAACCCCTAAAATCCTCAGCACACATTTGAATCGGGGGCCACCAAAACCACCCTGAAACTGCAGCATGACCCCATTTACTTGAATAGGTCACATTCGGCTGGTGGTGCTACCCACCGGACATGACAGTGGGGATCAACCGAAGATGACAGTGGGGATCATTTGCTGCACCACAAGGCAAGGCATGGGTATACCAACCATACTGCTGCCTTTACAGCTTAGGGGGAGCAGTTGGGGGGGGGGGGGGCTCAACCGCCCCTCTAAAAAAGCAAGTGTAGACCTATGGGCCACTGTTCTAATATTAATGCACGCCTAATAGAAAGTAGTGTGGAACTTCAGACTACTCTGTTATTTTATTAAAAGTTTTGCTCAAGCTAAGTTCAATTTTTAATTAAACATCTTCACCACTACAACAGATTGATTCTGATTTTGACACTAAGGACTCACCAAAAGTGGTACTACCCTTTAACTACCTCTATATACTGTCATAGGGTTTTAACCCCTAAAATCCTCACCACACATTTGAATCGGGGGCCACCAAAACCGCCCTGAAACTGCATCATGGCCCCATTTACTTGAATAGGTCACATTCGGCTGGTGGTGCTACCCACCGGACATGGCAGTGGGGATCAACCGAAGATGACAGTGGGGATCGTTTGCTGCACCGCAAGGCAAGGCATGGGTATACCAACCATACTGCAGCCTTTACAGCTTAGGGGGAGCAGTTGGGCGGGGGGGCTCAACCACATGTTATTACCGCCCCTCCAAAAAAGCAAGTGTAGGCCTATGGGCCACTGTTCTAATATTAATGCACGCCTAATAGAAAGTAGTGTGGAACTTCAGACTACTCTGTTATTTTATTAAAAGTTTTGCTCAAGCTAAGTTCAATTTTTTCACCACTACAACAGATTGATTCTGATTTTGACACTAAGGACTCAACAAAAGTGGTACTACCCTTTAACTACCTCTATATACTGTCATATGGTTTCAATAAGAGAATTGTGCATTGCATTTGTTTGTTTTTTTCATTGAACAAAGTACCCTGACCTTCAGTTGTATCTTTAATAAAATGCTTTACAATTGTATTTTTAAGCCAATATATTGTTACACTCGGAAAAGCCAAAGAAGTTTTCACAGCGCGATGCAGCAATTGTTATAATAGCAGGTGCAAGGAGGAAAATGGTTGCCAAGCAACATGAGCTCCTGTGTATCAGAGCGTGGAACGCTGACGTTCACCGCCAGAAAGAGATAAAGTGGGGTTGTCCCTGGTAACCAATTAGTTGATGACCTGCAATCTTCTATCCGGCTCTGGAACAGTTACATTGTGAATAAATCTGCCAGAATCGGCAAGTCTGGGAGCCCAGTTTTCAGAATCCAGGGGTACGGGCACGTTTCTCCAACATCATAAGGTCACATAAATACCTTGAGACTCTTTATGGATTCATAATAAAAAGACATTTTAGACATGATTGCTAGCAGAAAAAAAATATAAATATTGCCCACCACTCAACCTATTAGCCAGCAAAGGGGACCTCATTAAAAACAATTCCAATCGCTTCTGGATGTGCCAACCCATCTCCAGCTTCTGAGACCAAACTTTCACATTCATCCAAGCAGTTACTGGACATGCCAACCTAAAGGACCCTCTTCTCCTGCTATATGGCGACGACACTTGCTGCACAACTCCACAAAGGAACACAAACTTCAACACCCCAGATGAATACATCATGGACATTGACCTGCCTACTAGTGGCAAGAAGAGTCCTCTTAAAAACTTGGCTCTCACCAGTACCTCCTCAAATCATAGCTGTTAAAATGGATCTTATGCAACTAATGTACAGGGAACGGCTGGACCTGGATGCCCATCACCACTCCTCTCTCAAACACTTCCATTCAAAGTGGTAAGCCTTCATTGACATTATTGCTTCATCTTCTGAGAAAGCTTCAATAACATCCACACTCACATGTCTGGAATACTGCACACCATAAGGCCTTCACAAATTGCTTAAAGTGGTAGTAAACCCTCTTATCCTATCCTTTTCAGCCAAGGAAGCTGCCATCTTGGCCTCTGTTTAATCTACAACTGCCATGATGCTGCACATGTGATCAGCTATGACACCAGCCATTGGATGGTTTGACAGTTTGGTTTAGAACACAACCAATGGCAGTGTTATATTTCCGGCACGTAACTGGTTTTTAAACTGTTAAATGGATGGGTTTACTACCGCTTTAATGTCCTCCTTTGGTCCAGATGGTCACTAGCCCTCCTCTATTCACAAAGGGGGCACACAACCCCCCCCCCCCCTTATGTCCTTCTCCTGTCTTTCACTGGTGCATTATTCCCTCCCTTACTCCCTTCCCCCGTGTTCTTCATGATAGTTACCCCCCACTTTTCCCCTTAGCCCCCCCCTCCTCTTTCCTTTCAAATACCCCTTTCCTCATTCCCCTCCCCCTTCTTGAGTAAACATAATAATAATAATAAACTTTATTTTATATAGCGCCTTAAAACATCACTTATATTACTCGGGTACCCAAAATTGTTTTCTCATTTGTCCCTTCACGCCTTTTTCGTGGTGGTGCATTGCTGCTTGCAGGTTATTCTCAAGCTGACATGCTTTATGGTGTGTTCCAGTGCTAGTCTGTTGGTACCTTCTGTACTTGGGATACTCTAATAAATGAAAGATACCACAACTCAATGCACAAAGTGCATCAGGGGTTATTCACACTAGTGGTGGAGGGGCGGTAAAACCCTGCAGTTGAGCCAATTTCATTTGAATGGGGGCCGCTATGCAAGCATTTTTTACCAGCCCCAACCGCTTCCCTTTTAGCTGCAGAGGCAGCGGCAGGGGGTGTGCACATGTCATGGCCATGATACTTTGCTTCGCAGCCGGACAGGAAATATACCCCAATGATTTTGGTGGGCTTAAAAGAGAGGTATGGGAATCATTTTTCTTTTTTTAATCACTTACAAGCTTACCTAGGTGGATGCAGTATTGGTCCGATGCTGCATCTGTCCCCTGTTGGCTCTAATACTAAGAACTGACAGATCAACTAATCGCTTCGTCCTCAGAGCTCCCTGAGCAAAGAAATGGTGACTATCAGTCACCACTACCTGTTCTGTCCCCCCCCCCCCCCCTGCATAGGGTTGCCACCTGTACAGGATTCACCCGGACAGTACGGGTTTAGAGTGATGTGCCCGGGTCTCCTTCCTCCTCTCTCCCGGACACATGATTCAGCCTGCACTCTGCCTCTGAGTTCTATCTGCTCAGCTGGTGGCCAGGAAGGAACATGAATAGTTAATATAATCACTCAGGCAGACATTTTTATCTTTATTCAGCCTTCTGACAATCTTATCTGAGTCCCGACTTCCACTTCTATTGCGATCAGCTGGCAGGGACTATTTGATCATTTTCGGGCTCAGGCGGAGTGATCCTTGTGTTGTGCTGCAGTTCCCGGCAATTACATTGCCCAGCTGATCACTATAGATGTGGAAGTTGGGACTCAGATAAGATGGTCAGAAGGGCTGAATAAAGAGAAGGACTCGTGCCTGAGTGATTCTATTAACTCCTCATGTTCCTTCCTGACCACCAGCTGAGCAGATAAAGCCACAGTCCAGCCTGGATCTCCACAGCAGGTAAGCTCTTGAGTCCAGGGGGTTAAATAGTCCTTTCCCCTTCCCCTGGCCCCCAGCTGAGCAGAAGTTTTGAAGGTTTTTGTAATTGCTGCAGACAAGAGCTTTTAAGAGGCGGTTCACTCTGAGGCGACTCAAATCGCCTGACAAGTCGTCCCCATGCAGTGCAATGGAACCATTCTTATAGGAGCGACTCAGGTCGCTCCGACTTAGAAAAAGGTTCCTGCACTATTTTTGAGGAGACCTCAGTGCGACTTGCATTGACTTCTATGGTAAGAAGTCTCCTTGCAAGCCGCGCTGAGGTCGCCTCGAGTGGGGCGACTTGCTTTGCCCTGCAAGTCACGCCGCTCCAGTGTGAACCACCGGCTCTTACTCAGCCTAGGATCACGCTGTAGTGATGTGGGAAGCGGTGCGATTCCAGCGCCAGTTCCTGAATGGCACCTCTCCCACAGGCAGTTCACACTGCTCTCTGTGAACCGCTGCGGTGTCATTACAAAGTTAATGACAGTTCACAGATCGCAGTGCAAACTGGGAATTTGTACAGGAATCGGATGGTGTGAACACCCCATGTGATCCGATTCCAGTGCGTGAAAAAAACAAGTCCCTGCACCTTTTCTGTGCAAATCCAATGCGAGGTCAGCCATACAAGCGTTGCTCAGATATCGCATGCGATCGCACAAGTCTGAACCTAGGCTCAGCAATAGTCCTGTTCCTGTCCCCAGTTCCCTGATGATTTCTCAGAATATACTGCAATGGGTGAATACCCTTAGGGCTCATTTACACATATGGTGCCCTCTGAAGAGCAATCCATGTTTGGATCACTCTTCAGAGGGCATTTAACAGGCAGTGAGGAGGAGTTATATCACCTCCTCACCACCTGTTTAAACCCCACAGCGGCGCCCCGCAACTGAATGCATTGCACACAGATGCAGGAAGCCCTCATTCACTTAGATGGGCCACGTTCAGCAGGCATTGCCGCACTGTGATGCAAAGCATTTTGGCTATTGCGTGTGTACATCCCCCCTCTGCTGCCTTTGCAGCTTAAGAGGAACAGTTGGGTAGCAGTAAAAACACAGCTCAACCTCTAATTTTTACTGTCCCCCAACCATAAGTGTAAACGAAGTAGCAGGGCACTCTGAAGAGTGATCCACAGTGAATCTTTTTTAGACATATTTGACAGGTGGTGAAGAAGCATTGTTTTCTCCTTACCACTTGTTTTTAACTCCTAAAATCCCATACCACTGTGCTGTAGCCATGTGCATTGCACACGGTTGCAGCACAGCCCAATTGAGTTGAATGGGCTGAGTTGTTAAGCAAGCGCAGTGCAGTGCACTAGTGGGGTCTTTCACACGGCTTTCTGTCCAGTGGACTCTGTCTTGTTCAGGGATCAATCCCCACTGAGCAGGCGGGTGACAGGCCCCTCTCCGCTCACTGTGCAGAGACCTGCCAGAGCCACGCTCTCTTCTTTGGGGAGATCAGATGAAAATGGACCACCTGTCCATTTTCATCCAATCCACTACACATATGGAAAATAGGACCTCCATCCGTCTGGATTTCACGGATCGGATAGCAGCGGGTGTCAGTGGACATGTCAAAGTTGACATCTACCGCTCCATAGAGGTGAATGGAGTGTCTGATCAGGTCCACCTGAAAAACTGTCAGGCTGACCTGATCAGAAATCCCATCTGAAAGGGCCCTTAGATCCCTTTCACACTGGGGCGCTTTACAGGCGCTATTGCGCTAAAAATAGCACCTGTAAAGCGTCTCCCAATTCAACCCAGTGTGTCCTTTCACACTGAGGTGGCTCAGGGCGGTGCGCCTGCGGGAGTAAAATTAAACTCGTGCAAACATGATTTTTCAGGAATGTGGGGAGCTCCACCGCCCCTGCCATTGGATTCAATGGACAGCGCTCCCAAAGCGGCTGTACACTGCTCCAGGAGCGTCGAGCGCCAGCACTTTTAACCTCTGTTTAACCCCTTGTGGGGGGGTTAAAAGTGCCGTGCTGCCGCCCGAATAGCGGCGCCATAGCGCTGCTATTACAGCGGTAGATCGCCGCTAAATTGGCGGCAGTTTACTGCTGACGAGCGGGCGGTCCCAGTGTGAAAGGGGCCTTAGTGTTCGGGTTTGGCTTGAAGAAAAGGTGGCAACCCTACCCCTGCACCAGAGTGCTGGGTTGTGGAGAGGGCAGGAGAGGCCGGTTCAGGTTCTCAGCGGCTCACTGAGATCCTGAGCCAGTTGCCAGTCTTGGCATGTGGGTGGATCCCAACTATATGGTCATGATCTTGCTCGAGCCTGACATCAGCCGCAGAAAACAGTTCACAGGAGTGCCAAACAAACTGCATTCCTGTGATTCATAGGAGAAGTACAGCTAAACAAGCTTTGGCTGTATTTCTCCTTTAATGTCTATTGAGCGTGACTCATTCAAGTGAATGGGGCCGTTTTGCAAGTGCCTTCCAACTGCATGCATTGCACTCAGTTGCGGTGCGCTAGTGCAGGGTTCGAGGGGTTCAAGGTGGTGAGGAGGCAATACAACACCTCTTCACTGGCAGTCAAATGTTCTCTTCAGAAGTGTAGCACCCTCTACTTAGGTAGGTGCTAGAGTCAGGATTTTTCGTGAGTGCAGGTAAATTTAAACAGCTAGGCCTGTTTGTTTTGATCTGTCTGGGCTGGGAGAGGCTCAGGGTAGCAGCTGTTGACTCACAGGTGGTGTCACTCCTCAGTTACCTCCCTCTTGCTTCTAGAAGGTACTAGAAGAAGAGGAGAGGAAGAGAGGTGGAGCTGCTTGGGGTATTCTACGGAGCCCTGACCAATCCCTAACTTGGATTGACAGAGGGCAGGCCTCCTTAAATACCTGGGGTTGGGGTCAGTCTAGCTGGGAAGGAGGGTTTGGGTGGAAGAACTGGAGATGGCGCACTAGGTTGTCGGGACCTTTGAGAGAGCTCCCCAGTCTGGGGGGGTGATGTTGGGTCTGGGGAGTCGGGTGCAGGACAGAGCTCTTCTGGAAAGCAAGAAGGATCTGGTCAGGGGGCACAGAGAGGAACCAAAGAGGACAACAGGAGCTAGTGTTGCCGGGCAAGTCTTCAGGAGGGAACCACCGGTCACAGCCAGGATGGCTGATGAGTGATAGGCACAGTCGGGAGGACTGGGGAGACTCGAGAGGACAGGGAGTGTGCAGTCTGGGATGGGTGCAGAGCCAGCAGTAAGGACTGTGATGTCACGGGCAGTGGAGTCGGGCAGCTGCAGCCAGGAGGGCTGGCAGGACCTGAAGAGGACTGTCTGGGAGCAGTAGTCCACCATAGGACAGCTAGCACTATAGATTTAATACTATTTTTGCTACACTAAAGGGTAGGTTTCCGAGGACAGTCCCCGGACTGGGGACACTGTCCCAGGACCAAATCTGTCCCCGGTTTTGTCCCCGGATAGGGTTGCAATTGCTATTGGCAGGAATTAAATACAAAATATGTATTGAAAAGTTTTTTTCTCTATCTTATATTCTTAACATTTGGCAGTCATATCCAAAAAGGTATATTTTTTTATATCATGGACGAAATGTGAGAAATAACGTATATATCATACAATCATTCCATAAACACATAGCACATATACTGCATATATAATTTGAGGAAAATATTACCATTTGGCAATTTAAAAAAAATATGTCCCCAGATTTAATTTTAAAAATCTGGTCACCTTACTAAAGGGGCCCGCGGTCCCTGCCTGCAAAAGGCAGTTCCTGAGGCCTGACTGAGTCAGTGTTAGGCCTAAACATGTGCTAGCTGTGCCTGGAGTCAAGTTTCTATGGCAACGACCCAAAACACAGAGATGCTCCCCTAAGGAGTCTTCATTACCCTGGGATCCTCCCATGATCTCTTAACAATAAAAAAAATACAGGAAGAGAAGCAGAGTACTCTAACGGAATTTGGAGGGGGATTTCTCTAATTGACACAGAGATGGCTTCTGTTAGAGAGTCTGTTAGAAAGAGCCCCCATATATACTGCAGACATGATAAAGGAGATGGTTAGAGACTGAAGACATAATAAAAGAGATGGTCAGAGACTGCAGACATGATAAAAGAGATGGTCAGAGACTGCAGACAGGCATGATAAAAGGGATGGTCAGAGACTGCAGAAATACTAAAAGGAGATGATCAGAGATTGCAGACAAGATACAAAAGATGGCCAGAGACTGCAAATGTAATACAGGAGATGGTCAGAGACTGCAGCCCTGATACAGATGGTCAGAGACTGCAGACATGATACAAGAAATGGTCTGAGACTGCAGGCATGATACAGGAGATGGTCAGAGACTGCAGAAATGATACAAGAGCTGATCAGAGACTACGGACAGGATAAAAGAGATGGTCAGAGACTGCAGACTGACATGATAAATGAGATGGTCAGAGACTGCAGACCTGATAAAAGAGATGGTCAGAGACCGCAGACATACTAAAGGAGACGATCAGAGATTGCGGGCATGATACAAAAGATGGCCAAAGACTGCAGACCTGCTACAGGAGATGGTCAGAGACTCCAGACGTGATACGGGAGGTGGTCAGAGACTGCAGACATGATACAAGAAATGAATGCATCAAATGCAGCTTAACAGTGCCCACCAATTGCAGCCTGCCAGTGCCCACCAATTGCAGCCTGCCAGTGCCCACATATTGCAGCCTGCCTGTGCCCACCAAATACCCCCCCACCCCCATCTATACCACACTGACCACCCCACCCCCATCTATACCACACTGACCCCCCATCTATACCACACTGACCCCCCACCCCCATCTATACCACACTGACCCCCCCACCCCCATCTATACCACACTGACCCCCCCACCTCCATCTATACCACACTGACCCCCCAACCCCATCTATACCACACTGACCCCCATCTATGCCACACTGACCCCCATCTATACCACACTGACCCCCCAACTTCATCTATACAACGCTGACCCCCCACCCCCATCTATACCACACTAACCCCCCCACCCCCATCTATACCACACTGACCCCCCACCCCCATCTATACCACAT
>BLSH010421999.1:79716-100542 GCA_018402905.1 Glandirana rugosa
AAGAAGAAAACGTAACTATAAATGACTCGACCGTGTTCGAGGTAGGTACGAACGTGATAGTCGTCAAACTGGTGTCCTTTCGGGAAGTCGTCGTAGGTGTCAGAACTGTAACCTTGATACCTATTCACACAAAAGACATAGGTTACCTTTATATACTTGTAACAGTGACCCTCACTCAACCATCTCTGGCCATGGTCGAGGTTCCATGGCCGAGTGTTTACGACGTGTGGACTCCTCTCCACAAGAGATTGTCTTCAACACAGACTTCACGAATCACAATCTTCATACCGATGTCTAATGTTTATCTCAACTCGTTCGTTGTCCGTGCGATCGTTCGGGTTCCGTCCGGACCCGGACCCGGACTTTGTCCCGAAGTTCGGACGGACCAGCAGAAACCGAACTTCCAGAGGTTCGCTCAACTCTATTTGTAATCTGTAGCCATACTTCTAACACTAAGCACTTCAGACACAACTTCTGTTAGAGAACACCTCTCCTCAGGTGTGCAGCATTTGTGAGCCGGTACCTTGGAGCTGGTACCGGTCTCTACCAACTCACTCCCAGTGACAATGTTCATATATTTCCATTGGATACAGAAAACACACTTATCCATAGTTCCAATGTCAAGACTGTGGATGCTGCTGAAGGGCTTTCCTGTGGTCAAACTGCTGATAGTGCAAGCATGGATGGAGCTTGTGCCAGCTCAGTAAATATCAATGCAAAAGAAGAAATGTCCCATAAGCAATACAGCACAACAAAACCCTATGTGTGAAAAGTAGAGATAGCCTCAGCCGGGCTTCAACCAGGCAATACCCGCCCCCCCCCGAATATGAAGGCCCGGGCTAAAGCTGTCTCTATTTTCCACACACAGGGTTTTGTTATGATGTATGGCCTTTGGGACCTTTTTTCTTTTGCATTGATATCCATAATTAGATGCTTGTTCTCCTCCCGAGGCCTCACTACATCATCTGTGACTCAAGGCTACTGTAGGTCCCCAAGTACTCTGTGCCACAAGGTCAGTCCCAATATGTGGAGAACCAGTCACTAGTGAAGAGGCCAAGCATAACACCCCTTTACTACCAGAAAATTCATCACATCTGCCATATCACCCATTTCCTGACTGGTTGGGCGATTTAGCAAAGACAACAATATGATAGTACTTAGCAACGGCAATATAGGCTCCTGTGGATAGAATTCTGTTCATTAGACTCCTGTATTATATATTCATGTCATGCATGCACCCCTTTAGAGACTTCAGACCAGGCCATTTTAGCAAACAATAAAGATCTTTTACTGAAGTATTTGCAGGCAACAAGTAAACAGTTCTCACAGACACCTTCCAAACACTTTCTAATACACAGTTCTCTAGTGCTCCCAAATAGTGCCCTATGGGATAGTCATACTTTAGGCAGACAGCTAATTCCACAAAGAGTCCTTCTCAAAGCAAGAGTCCTTTATAGGTAGTACATCCACAAAACATACAGTAGCAATAATCCATAAGAGAGTGAATGTAGCACAAGTTCACATAAGTCCATAGGTTCCAGACCCCACTTGAAACCCCATAGGATGTCCATTTTCATCCGATCTCCATAGAGGACAGCGGGGCTTTGACAGGTCCATCTACACACAGTGAGCGGAGATGGACCTGTCATCCCCCTGATCAGCGGGGATCAGAGGATCGATCCCTGCTGAGCAAAGCAGAGTCCATACACAGACAAGCACGTGTGAAAGGGCCCTGATATAAAAATGTTTAACACTTTAGAACCCTTTTGCAATCACCGGTTTACCTGCTGACCTGCCAAAAGAAAAGAAAATATCCCATGCAAAACTGCTCTGGTCTCGACGCTTAACTCCTACTGAATAATATGGTGGATGAAACCTAATATATACAAAGAGGTGGAGTCTCCCAGGTGATGTCATTGAACATACATCAGTTAACCACAACTTTATGACTACCCACCTACTATAATATTGAGTAGGTCCCCCTTTTGCCTCCAAAACAACCCTGATCCGTTGAAGCATGTTCGCCGCTGGACCTCAGAAGGTATACTGTGGTATCTGGCAGCAAGCTGTCAGTAGCAGATCATTAAAGTCCTGTAAGTTGCAAGGCAGAGCCTCCTTGAATCTGACTTGTTTTTTAGCACATCCTTGCAGGGTGTGTTATCCTGCTGAAACAGGCCACTGCCATCAGGAAATATCAATTCCATGAAGGGATTTACTTGGTTACCAACAATGTTTAGGAAGGTGGTACGCATCAAGTAGCGTAACCATGAATAGCAGGACCCAAGGTTTCCCAGCAGAACATTGCCCAAAGCATCACACTGCCTCCACCGGCTTGCCTTCTTCCCATACTGCACCCTGGTGCCATCTCTTCCCCAGCTAAGTGACGTACACGCCATCCACATGATGTAAAAGAAAATGTGATTCATCAGACTAGGCCCAACGCTGTATCTTGGCCTAGGCCAACAAGGCCCAGGCCTAGGGCGGCACTTTGCAGGGGGGCAGCACGAAAAGAGTCCCCGCCGGCTTGCACTTTTAGTGCTGCCAGTATGATAATACGGGCAGGGCCACCATCAAAGGGGGGCAGCCCATACATATGTAGGGGTCCAGGCGTCCCAAAGAGCCCAGGTGGCAGACCCCAAACAATGAGTCGTTGTGCAGGCAGCCGGCGTTCCGCAACTGTTGGGGGGGGCGGACATGAGTTTAGTCAGGCCTAGGGCAGCACAAAGCCTAAATACACCACTGACTAGGCCACCTTCTTCCATTGCTCCATGGTCCAGTTCTGATGCTCCCGTGCCCATTGTAGACTCTTTCCTGTGGGCACGGGGCAGCATGGGCACCCTGACCTGTCTGCTGCTACGCAGCCCCATACACAACAATCTGCGACAGAGCTCTCTAATTAGGCAAATTAGGTGGTTGCCTAAGGCCTCGCACTTACAGGAGCCTTGCGGCCTCCTAATTTGCCTACCGTGTTTGTGGCAGTGGGAGGGAATTTAGCCTGGTTGGCGTGCCTGGACTGGACTGGCTGTATCCGCACAGTCTCTGACCATCTCCTGTATCATATCCGCACAGTCTCTGACCATTTCCCATATTATATCCGCAAGTCTCTGACCATCTCCTGTATCATATCTGCACAGTCTCTGACCATCTTCTGTATTATATCCGCACAGTCTCTGACCATCTCCCGTATTATATCCGCACAGTCTCTGACCATCTCCTGTATCATATCCGCACAGTCTCTGACCATCTCCTGTATTATATCTGCACAGTCTCTGACCATCTCCTGTATCATATCCGCACAGTCTCTGACCATCTCCTGTATCATTTCCACACAGTCTCTGACCATCTTCTGCATCATATCCGCACAGTCTCTGACCATCTCCTTTATCATATCCGCACAGTCTCTGACCATCTCCTGTATCATATCTGCACAGTCTCTGACCATCTCCTGTATCATATCTGCACAGTCTCTGACCATCTCCTGTATCATATCCGCACAGTCTCTGACCATCTCCTGTATCATTTCCACACAGTCTCTGACCATCTTCTGCATCATATCCACACAGTCTCTGACCTCCTCCTTTATCATATCCGCACAGTCTCTGACCATCTCCTGTATCATGGCTGCACAGTCTCTGACCATCTCCTGTACTATGTCTACAGTCTCTGGGGGGCGGGGGGCGTACAGAGGAGTCAAGAATGGGAGCGCTGCCAGGACAGGGGTCAGAGGAGTCAGATGTGTGTGGACTGTGGAGAGGAGAATATTGGATGAAACCAGAGCCACCAAGCCGGAGCCCAGAGAGGACTGTCTGATTGAGCCCTGCACGGTGCGCCTGAGAGGAGTGAATACAATAAGATAAGGGAGCACTGATATAAAGGTTCATCCTTCAATCAGTAACCCCCCCCTTACCTTAGGGCAGGGGTAGGCAACCTGCGGCCCTCCAGCTGTTGTAGAACTACATTTCCCATGAGGCATTGCAAGGCTGATGGGTACAATTACTCCCAGAGGCATGATGGGACTTGTAGTTTTGCAACAGCTGGAGGGCCGTAGGTTGCCTACCCCTGCCTTAGGGCATTAACTCTGCAGAAGGTTGTCTTCAGTCACCAGAGTGTCCCCCCACCACATCATAGTTGCCGTTGGAACTTTGCAGACCATGATGTAAAGGGGAATGCTGTGCACTCCGATATAAGGTGATCTCTGGTCACCAGAGCCCCCTCCCTTACATAAGAGTTCCCCTTTACATAAAAGTCTGCAGCATTCCCCTTTACATCACAGTTCCCCTTGCACTTTATTAAGGAACTCTGTGCTGGGTTATATTAACCTGACCTTCATGTAAATGGAGAAATATGGTTTTTGACTTTTGTTGCTATTAGCAGCCGGACACATTTTATCTATATTTGTGATTTATATATGTGTGTGTGTGAAATATATATATATATACAGATACATATCCTATGCTTAACCACTTGCTTACTGGGCACTTAAACCCCCCTCCCGCCCAGACCAATTTTAGGCTTTCAGCGCTGTCGCATTTCAAATGACAATTGCGCGGTCGCGCTGCGTTGTACCCAAACAAGATTTTTATCACTTTTTCCCCACAAATAGAGCTTTCTTTTGGTGGTATTTGATCACCTCTGCGTTTTTTATTTTTTGCGCTATAAACAAAGATTTTTAAAAAAGAACAATATTTTTTACTTTTTACTATAATAAATATCCAAATAAAAAATATAAAAAAGAAAATTATTCATTGGTTTTGGCCAATATATATCGGCGTATATTGATTGGTTTGCGCAAACGTTATTGCATCTACAAACTATGGGAATTGATTTATGGCGCTTTTACTATTTTTTTTTTTTTTACTAGTAATGGCGGCGATCTACGATTTTTATCGGGACTGCGATATTGTAGCAGACATGTCGAACATTTTTGACACTTTTTGGGACCAATGACATTTATACAGCGATCAGAAATTTAAATAGCCACTGATTACTGTATAAATGTCATTGGCAGAGAAGGGGTTAACACTAAGGGGGCAGTGAAGGGGTTAACTGTGTTCCCTGGGTGTGTTCTAACTGTGGGGGGGATGGGCTGGCAGGGACATAACAGATCTAACTGATCCCAGTGACAGTGGTCAGTAGATCTCTCATGTCCCCCTTAACAGAACGGAGAAAAGCAGTGTTTACATAGGCGGTTCCCCGTTCTGCAGCTGTTACAGGTGATGGGCGGGTCTCGGGCCGACATCGAGTCCACCTGACCCGCGGGCATGCCCACGCAGCGTGTGGCGGCCACGAGAGCGTGCCACTGCAGGCTGCGAGTGCGCGCGGGGAGCGTGCACAAGGGCGGACATCCATGGGCAATTGAGATCCGCGCTGTAGCCGTCTTTCGGATCTGAACTGGTTAATGATCTTTGATTAAAGAAGAATTGGTTGGAGACAATTCTAGAAACTGTGAAGTCATAGTTCAAAGGATTTAAGGCTCTTAATGTATGCAATTTATACAGTTTTTATCAATTCAATTATTTTACCCATTATGGGCGTGAGTGGGGCCTCATGTCCAAATTTTCCCTAAGGCCTCACAAAGCCTAGAGCCTCCTTTGATCTGCGATGCCCGTTTTTTCCTGCTTCCAGCACATCAACTTCTGGGACAACATGTTTACTTGCTGCCCAATATATTCCACTGACTTTCAGGTGCTATTGTCATGAGATGACCAATGTTAATCACTCAACCTGTCAGTGGTCATAAGTAGAGTTGAGCGGACACCTGGATGTTCGGGTTCGACGGAACTTTGCGAAAAAGTTTGAGTTCGACTCCGAACTTGACCCGAACTTGACCCAAAACCCCATTGAAGTCAATGGTGATTCAAACTTTTGGGCACTAAAATGGCTCTAAAAAAAGTCCTGGAAAGGGCTAGAGGGCTGCAAAAGGAAGCAAAATGAGGTTAAGAGTAGGACAAGTGCCCTGCAAACAAATGTGGATAGGGAAATAACTTAACCGCTTGCCGACGGCTGATCGGCAAATGACGGCGACAAAGTGGCTCTGTAACGCGAATCACCGCCATACAATGGCGACCGCGATACAGAGCCTAGTGAGCGCGCGCGCGCTCACTGTGTTCGGGGGGGCCAGGGAGCTACCCGCGATGCCCCCCCCCCCCGGAGTGAATGAACGGAGGTCCGTGTATGTAAACACGGACCTCCGCTCTGTGTGAGGGGGAAGGGCTGTGATCACAGCCTTCCTGTACGTGAAGGCTGTGACCACTTCCCTTCCCCAGATAGTGCAGCCCCCATACAGTTAGAACACGCCCAGGGAACATAGTTAACCCTTAGCGCGCCCCCTGCAGGTTAACCCCTTCACTGCCAATGGCATTTACACAGTAATCAGTGCATTTTTATAGCACTGATCGCTGTATAAATGCCAATGGTCCCAAAAAAGTGTCAAAACGTTCCGACATGTCCGCCCCAATATCGCAGTACCGCTAAAAATCGCAGATCGCCGCCATTACTAGTAAAAAATAAAAAAAAAATAAAAACCCCAAAAATGAATTCTCATCACCCGTAAACGCGACCACTTTTGCGCAAACCAATCAATAAATGCCGATTGCGATTTTTTTTATCGCAAATATGAGGAAGAATATAAATTGGCCAAAAACGGTGAAAAAAAATGTTTTTTTATATTTTTTTTTTGCATTTGTATTTTAGCAAAAAGTAAGAAATTTGGGTTTTTTTGCAAAATTGTCGCTCTTCTTTTGTTTATAGCGGCGATCAGAAATGACGCAGAGGGGATCAAATACCACCAAAGGAAAGCTCTATTTGTGGGAAAAAAAGGACGCAAATTTCGTTTGGGTACAACGTTGCACGACTGCGCAATTGTCAGTTAAAGTGACGCAGCACCGAATCGCAAAAAGGGCTCCGGTCCTAAAGCTGGAAATCCTTCCGGGGCTGAAGTGGTTAAAATCACATAAAAAATATATAGGTGGATGTGGGGTAGGAGGTTGAGGAGGCGGTGACCGTGGCGGTGTAGGTGGTGGAAGTGGCGGTGGAGGAGAAGGAGGTAGCCAAAACTGTTTTTTTGTTTGCAAGAAATGCACCGCTGGCCGCAAATGTAGTATTTAGAATATTTTTTTTTTAAACCAGCAATGTAGACGCACTTTTTAATTTTGTGCAAGAAATGCCCCACTGGCCGCAAATGTAATATTTTGCACAAAAAAAAATTTTTAATTTGTCTAACTGCACTGCACTTGCAAAAATAGCTGCAATCGCCCACCTAACAAACAGAAAAATTGCTTAGGTTTTATCTGAGGCACTTTGCTTAGCAAACAAAATGTACTCTAGCAAACAAAAATCTCCTCTAGCACCCACCCACCCACCAATAAATCACTGTTTTTAACTGATTTTCTAAAGCTAATCTGTCCCTCACAGCAGCAGCAGCAGCATCCTCTCCCTACACTAGTATGAGATGATGTGACATGCAGCACTATGTGACTCCAGCTTATATAGAGGCAGGGTCACATGATGCACTGGCCAATCACAGCCATGCCATTAGTAGGCATGGCTGTCATGGCTTCTAAGGGAAAATAAGTGAAATGCTTGTTGATTGGCTGCCCTGCAGCTATTCAACAGGCGCAAAAAAGGCACAAAAAAATACCCGAACCCGGACTTTTTCTCAAATGTCTGGGTTCGGGACACGCACACCCTAAAGTCCGGTACGAACCCGACCTTTACAGGTCGGGTTCACTCAACTCTAGTCATAAGCCTATGGCTGATGGTATATATGGACATGACCATATATGGCCAATGGTATCACATGGAACCTGGAGGAAAACCTTATGGCGTTTTCCTCAATCATACCAGACCTGAAGGACCTGGTATGATTAAGGGGTGAACCCCTTGCCATTTTTTTGTGGTTGTGGTCCTCCATTAACATTTATATAAGACTCTCACGTTGGGTAAGGGAATCCCCGGCTGTTTTGTTTACAAACAGAATGAAGAGGCTTGGATGACTGTCGTTTTGCCGACAATTTAAGCACAACTTTTTTCTTTGTGAATGGCAGTGTTGCTTTAGTAGGTTGTAAACATCGTGGAGATGCGACACTTCCCAGGCAGGGTCAGGGCATCCTCCAGACATGGTATTTATTGTAGTTTTGCATTTTTATTGTTTTACTTCAACCACTTGACCTCCAGAAAGTTTTACCCCCTTTATGACCAGACCATATTTTCCTATTCAGCATTGTGCTACATTAACTATTACATTAACTGACAATTGTTCGTTCGTGCAACGATGTAACCAAATTAAATATATATTGTTTTTTTCACACAAATAGCGCTTTCTTTTGGTGGTATTCAATAACTAGGTTTCTGTTTGTTTTTTTTTTATTATATAAATGAAAACAGACCAAACAGTTTGAAAAAAAACTCCAATATTTTCTGTTATAAAGCATATCCAATAGAGTCAAATGTCCTCATAAATTTAGGCCAAAATGTATTCTGCTAAATTCATAAGAAGACGTGCATGAGGACGAAACGCGCTAGCGGCCATCACTGTAAGTCTGGCTGCGTTTATTTGACTTTGGTGTACACCATATGGACTCCTTTTTAAAGCTGTTTTTCATTGCAAACCTTTAAATAAATATACTACACCATATATTACTTGGGTTCTACGTGGTGAGCATATTCTGATTAGGATTCCCCTTGACTCAGGGCGTGACCGGATGTGAGAGCGGATGGCTGTGTTTCTCCGGAGCTCCGTCATACTCCTGATAAAATCCGTCCATTCAGTGTCTATTCACCACACTTCATCTACTAAAATTTACCCTTGAAACAACAGGGAGCCGCGGGATGCAAAAATTGGATGTCAAGCACCAGAAGGGAACACCACTAGAGCAACGGCAGCTCCGCTTCACACAGAGCAAGGGGACAGGCTCCACCTCCGCCATTTTGCTCTCAGCGCTGTCCTCCAAACATGTCAAGCAAGCCAAGAAGAACATGGAGCAGATTGCTTCTCCCTCACCACGAAGCCGGAGCTGCTCCCGCCATCACCACTTACCTCAGAAATAGAAGTGGAAACGATGGCCATCACAAAGCCAATCCTGGTGGCAATCGCATTGTCCAATGCCAAACTTATTGGGCACATTAATCTCCTGGCTTCGGAGTGCAGCCTCTTCCAACAGGACTTGGACAAGGTCAGAGGCTGGCTCACCACAGCGGAGGACCGCATATCAGAGGGGGAGGACACTTCACTCTCACAAGGCGCGCAGCTCACAGAACTCCGGGACATGGTAAGAGCACTGCAACGCAGGGCCGACGACGCTGAAGACCGGCAGAGGAGGAATAATGTCCGGGTGGTGGGGTTACCTGAGGGGGCAGAGGGAAATAGGCCCACAGAAAATTTCTTCAAACTGCTCTCTCTGGGGGAGATGCCACCCACTTACATTGCTGAGAGAGCCCATCATGTCCCCACTGGCACCAGGCCCCCAGGTGCCTCACCAAGACCCTTTTTGGTCTGTTTTCTGAATTATAGGGACCGGGACCTCCTATTGGCAGAGGCATGGAAACATTAAGACCTTAAGTAGGAGAATACACGCATTATGCTATTTCCTGTCTTCTCAGCAGAAACACAGAGGAAACGCCGCTCATTTACTGATGCAAGAAGAAGACATGAAAAAATGAAGTATAGCATGCTTTATCCCAGCAAATTGTGGGTTCAACATAAAGGCCTAGTCAAATTCTTTGATACCTCGCAGGAGGCGTGTGACTGGCTGGACGGCGACCTCTGAATTCTGCCTACCATGCAATGCTTCGGAAAGATGGCAGCGTTTTTTTTACTTCTTGGGATCCTTGTCGTAAGTCAGCTTTTCTTGTTATGATCATAGTCCTTCCGAATGGTTTATTGCTCAAGCTTTTGGAGCGTTTTTATCCTGACAAATATACTTACTTATCGCTGCCTTCCCACTCCAAGTTATGCACGGGCTGGAGCCATACTCTTTGAAGGTGCTGCAGAGATTTCTCCCCCTTTTGTGTGCTTGTTTTGGTTGGGTTTTTTCCTTTTTTCTTTTTTTTTACATCCATTTGCCAGTTGTGTTATGTTTCACTCCATTTTGGTCTGCTTGGCACCCTCTGATATTTGGGGCGAATATCCACACCATGATCCTAGTATATACTCTGGAGTCTCCCACTGGAGAAACTGACAATTTTCTATCCACTGGTATGAGGTGGAAGTTTTTGGTTGGACCTCATCAGTTTTTTGGGGTTAAGGGCTCAAGCTGCATACCAGACATTGTTTTTTTTGTTTCTTTTTTTGTTTTCTGGTTTAAGACAGTCCTGATATAACAGCACAGAGGAGGGGGTTTTCTGCAGCAAACAGGCTTCCACCAATTCCCGGACAACGTAAGAAGCTGGAAGATCCAAGATTCGTCACTATGGCTTAAGACTCCATTCAGATTTTTTTGGGATGGTTATCCGGGGGGTTCTTATCAGTTTAATCATGATTATGGCTAGTACTGTTCAAATAGTCTCATGGAATGTTCGGGGAATGAATAACAAATTTAAAAGGACAAAGGTTTTTCAATATCTGAAACAAAGCAAGCCACGTATCGTTCTCCTACAGGAGACACACCTTGATGGGGGAAAGATCCTTTCCTTGCGTTAACCATGGGTGCAAAGGGCCCTGCACTCCACGCATTCCACTTACACAAGAGGAGTCTCCATCCTAATTAGCAAAGTCATTCCCTGCACGATTCATCATGCGTTTACTGATCCAGGGGGTCAATATGTGGCTGTCTTCCTTGATATCTATCACCACAAAATGGTACTTGTGAATGTTTATATACCCCCTCCTTTCCAAGTTCAGATACTTTATGATTTATGGCACAAACTGGCCCCTTATGTGAATCTGCCTGTACACCTAATGGGAGACTATAACACCATCCTAGACTAGGCCAAGGATACTTCCAATCCCGGTATATTGGCATCTAAAGGTCTCCAATTATGGGCTTCCATATCTGGCCTCACGGAGGTGTGGCGCTGGAAGCATCCTGTTGCTAAAGCCCGCTTTCACCCCTCTACCTCTCATAGATCCTCAGCCATAATTGACCTAGCGTTTGGTAATCAAACTTTTCTGTCTCTGGTAAGCGCAGCGGAATATATGGCGGGGGGGGGGGGTATCTGACCATTACCCGTTGTCAGTCTCTATGTCCCTTCCGACGGGTAGAGGTGGAGGGACGTGGAGGCTGTCCCCCGTTTGGTTACAGGAGGAGCAGGTGTCATCACAGCTCCTCGCTTCTGTGACTCAGTACTGGTCCATAAATGCGGACTCTGCTGACCCACAGGTAGTATGAGACGCATTTAAAGCAGTCATCAGGGGGGATGTATCTCTGCAATACACACAGCCAGGAATGATCACAGTGCTGAATCGGAGAATCTCCGGGACAAGGAGCGGGAGTCTGCACAGGCATACGCGGACTCTCTGTCAGAGGCCACATATACTTCCCTGCTGGAGACTAGACTTCTCCATTCCATTCATATAGATGAGCTTGCCCATACTGAGGTCAGGCAACAAAGAGAATCAGTATTCTCCCAAGGGGATAAGAATGGGAAATGAGAATGGGAAACTCTTGGCAATGTTGGTTGCAGATCAAAGAATACAGGTAAATATTCCAGTCCTGAGAGGGGCAGGGGGTGATCTGCTGACAGACCCATCCCATATAATGGCAGAATTGGCTCGTTACTTCTCCTCCCTCTATGCTCCGATCCCCCAATATGACACATCAGCTCTCAATACTAGACTAGAAGGCCTTTCACTTCCTTCTTTCTCCGACTCGGAGAGGGAGCTGTTGGAAGCCAAAATAACGACGCATGAGATTGAGTCTGCAATCTCGGCCTTACCTCCCCAGAAATTGCCGGGTCCGGACGGTTTCCTAGCGGATTTTTATAAATCCTATCTTGAACAACTGGCACCCAGACTTTGTGCATTGTTGGCGCATTGTTTAGAGCACACAACTTTACCCCCATCCATGTTAGAGGCCTACATGGTACTTTTATTAAAGCCAGACAAGGACCCATTAGAGTGCTATCGTCCAATAGCCCTGTTGAATATGGATCTGAAGATCCTCACTAAGGTACTAGCAATGAGACTGGTCAGAGTCATAGCCTCTTTGGTTGACAACGACCAAACAAGGTTTATGCCTGGAATGTATATGGGCAGAGTTTTAGATCTCATGGGATTTGGGACAAACTTTAAAAGCTGGATATCCATGCTATATTGCAAACATAGAATAGCAATCAGATGGGGAATGTGGTATCTGATTTCTTCACTATTGGTTGGGGCACAAGGCAGGGATGCCCTTTGTCTCCTTTCCTCTTCGCGCTAATAATGGAGCCTATAGCGAAGGCACTCCGCCAATCCAGGGAGGTGGGGGCTATACAGGTAGGATGTATCCAAGAATGCTTAGCGCTTTATGCAGATGACCTGCTTCTCTTCCTGAGAGACCCAGGACCCTCTCTCTGTGCTGCATTAATCATCTTAAATGATTATGCCCCCTTCTCGGGTCTTAAAGTGAATTGGGGCAGGTCATCGATTCTGCCCATTGGGGTTAGAGCCAGGGCATCTTCTATAACTTATCTAGGAGGCCGAATCACACCCAATATTCATGATTTCATAGCCGGAAATGTGTCCCAGCTGCTCTGGGCCCCACAACAATGACAGGGCCCAGGGCAGCTGCCCCTTTTGCCCTGCCTTAAAGACGGCCCTGGATAGGGTGACTGCTGGAAACTCCTCTAGATTGGAATGATGGCCAATGCTGTTTATCAATAGCGTTCTGGTGAGTGCATACTGGTGAAGGAAGAGCACTGGACCCTTTATACATTTACATTGCTGCACTTGGAAGTGTCACTACCAGTGGATTTTTCTTCTATTGTTATTTTATTTTAATTATTTATTTCACTTATATTACTTATATAGCGCTGTCAATTTATGCAGTGCTTTACATATACATTGTACATTCACATCAGTCCCTGCCCTCAAGGAGCTTACAATCTAAGGTCCCTAACGCACATTCATACATACATATACTATTAGACAGGATACAATTAACCTACCAGCACGTCTTTGTAGTGTAGGACCCTGCACCTCTGGACCCCCTTTACATTACACAGCACCCTGCACCTCTGGACCCCCTTTACATTACACAACTGCCTGTCATGTAGATAAAGTACTAACACAACTGGAAGTCTTTGCTATAAAGGTGCTAAGGTGAGCACTGCAATTTTATTAGTGATGAGCCGCTCATAGCAAAGACTTCCAGTTGTGTTAGTACTTTATCCACATGAATGGTATATGGTAGTATAAGGTGGGCTTATGCACACACATGGGGTGCCTAAAACCCCCAAAATCTGGATTTGTAACAATTCTATATTGAAATATAATACATTTTCTTTTTTAGTATTGTAGTATTGTACTTCTATACAGAAGAGATGTAGGAAAAGATAAAACAAGTTTCCATGAAGATGGCAGCTGCAACACTTAACTGGACGGCTACACCGAACAGAATCACCTCATTACTCGCGATGTATCATTTTTCCTAGTCAGTATCAAAATGAGAATTCCATAATAGAGCGTAACTGCGTTTGCTCGCTATCCATCACTATGACAACCCATAAAATACCTTATTAGCATTTTTAACAGAAAGGCGCACTAATCTGAACCTACTCAACGCAAATGTCAGGACTCCTGAATTTAAAGCACCCTATGACATGGGGCAAGATGTGGCTAAAGCATCAGCGCCTGTGTCAGCGGACTTAGATGCGCTGTTGCTGAAAATACAATATGGGGGCAACTCAGCGGATCATTTCACATTGGCTCACAGATTGCAGCACAGGTGTTTTGGCACCAATAATCTGGCACTTTGTAAATAGGTGTCAAAGTTTTTATTACAAAATAATGATAGTATTTAACTTATGACAATTTCATTGGATGCTAGTTTTATTGCTGTGATAATGTAGCATACATAACATATTTATTTATTTGTTAATCACCATAAATATTAATAAGATTTTACTTTTTACAAAGCTGGCTATGCAAGTGCCATTCTTAATGCACAAATTCCTTTAGGTTTACCAACATTGATGTGGTTAGCTCTGTGGACATACAGTGGGGAAAATAATTATTTGACCCCCTGCAGATTTTGTAAGTTTAGGAAACAAAAAAAAGGAAGGCGCGCACACCTAGTGCATTACCAGAGACATGTATTTAATAATAAAAATAAAAGGGAATACTCACAAGAGTGGCAACCCCCAATGGGCCATACAATTGGCATGAGAGCAGACACGACACAAATAAAGGCTGCCGCATTTTGGGGGCGTACTCCCTTCCTCAGAGCCACACTAGTCTGGGCGCCAACAACAACAACTTATATGAGATGAATGAGATCAAATGATCCAAGGTTTACTGGGTGTGTAGTCTAATTAGTTGATCCAATTAATTTAATTAGAGCTAATTGAATGAAGGGGGGAGACTAAAAAAACAAAAAGTTTGGCAAAGTCGGTACAGGCCGACTTTGCCACATTGAGGGGCCAATGGACAGGGCCATGTATTGGAAAATCTTGCATGAGAACCTTCTTCCCTCAGCCAGAAGACTGAAGATTAGTCGTGGATTGGTTTTCCAGCATGACAATGACCCAAAACATACTGCCAAGTCAACAAAGGAGTGGCTCAAGAAGAAGCACATTAAGGTCATGGAGTGGCATAGACAGTCTCCAGACCTTAATCCTGGAGCCTAGTAGCCAAGAAGAGTGGACCAAAATCCCTCCTGAAATGTGCAAACCTGGTCACCAACTACAAGAAACATCTTACCCCTGTGCTTGTCAACAAGGGTTTATCCACGAAGCACCAAGTCATGTTTTGCTTGGGGATCAAATAGGTGATTGTATGAGATTGTTGAATCAGTTTGTTATAATTATAGCCAATCAAGATAGTTCAGTTTTATGCCATTTAAAGCCTACCATAGACGTTGCAATTTTCTTTTCTGCAACCAGGGGTGTATGTGTGCTGCATTTACTCACAGATCTGGCTGTCTTTTCTACCTGAACTCAGAATTGATTTCAGGGAATTGAAACAGTCAGATCGCTATTCATGTTCTGTGTGTTTGTAAACACAGACCTCTGTGCTGTGATTGGCCACAGCCGATCAGCAGGTAAACAGCCAAAATAATTGGCTGCAACCTGCTGACAAATTCATGCTGTGTCCAATTACAGCACAGGTCATCATGGGGTACGTGCAGACCAGAAAGTTCACTACGACATACTTGTACATCGTGGTGCCTGACTGTGTGTTCTGCATGCTGCTAAAATTATGAAATATTACTAAATAACATTAGTAATTTTTTTTTTTTTTGCTTTGGCCCATTTTACCAATGGCAGCAGCCCCTTGTGTCATTCGTTTGACAATGCTTTTTTAATATTTGGCTCCCATTGACTTAAACAAGGTTTAAATTCATCACCCAAACTTAAGTCATGTTCACCAAATCATCCTGACACGCCGGTTGTACCCAAGTCATAAAATTAAATTGGGTACAAGCAGTCTGCCCATAGATGGTTTGAATCTCGTCCGATCCCTACTGAACCGGCCGAGATTCGAACCATCTATGGCTTACTTAAGACTAAGGAGCGTCTCTTGTTTGGAATCTGGCAGACTATGTCCATTTGACTATAGTGAGTAAAAAGGAACAGCAAAGCATACTCATTGTACAGTAATACTAATCAGTAAGCAAAACCTGCACATGCAACAAGCAATTATGGATGCCATTATGTACATACGCTTTGTGGCCAAACATTTGTGGACATCTGACCATCACACCTGTATATGCTTGTTGGACATCCCATTCCAAACCATGTAAATGTAAAGTTGGCTCCCTTTTTTGGCAAAAACAGCCTTTACTCTTGTGCAGTTCCAACCCTGTTGCAACAGTTTAGAGAAGGTTCTATTATGTTACAGCAGCTTGACTGTGCTCCTGTGTACAGAGCCAGTTTCATAAAAACGTGGTTTGATAGGTTTGGTGAGGAGGAACTTGTTTGGTTTGGAGGAACTTGAGTGGCTTTCACAGAGTCCTGACCTCAACACTACTGATGACCATCCAGAAAGACATGGTTTTCTGAGTTTGGTGTGGAGGAGCTTGAGCGTCCTTCACGGAGACTTGACCTCAACCCTACTGCTCATCATCCATAAAGACATGGTTTGATAAGTTTGGTGTGGAGGAACTTGAGTGGCCTTCAAAGAGCCTTGACCTCAACACTACTGATGACAAGCCACAAAAACAAGGTTTGATGAGTTTGGTGTGGAGGAATTTGAGTGGCATCCCCAAAGCCCTGATCTCAGCCCTACTGATTACCTTTGTTGTCAATTTGGGCTGAATTTCCCAGCATGTCTTTGGCGTGTGGGAGGAACCAGAAGTACCCAGAGGAAACCCACAGAAGCACAGGAATGAACCTACAATATCAATGCAGCTTGAATCTTTAATGGGATGCAAACCATGGAATCCAGTGCTCTAAGACAGGCTGGAGCATGAGAGGAAAAAGCAGCTCAAAGAGCCAGTTAGTTCATGTGCTGACAAAATGCATGCTGGAGGAGAGAGAACACTGACAGAGAGATGTGCTCGTCACTGTGCTACTTCTCCTTTCCCTGTCCAATCAAAGACTGGGTACAGCCCAGGATGATCTTGGCTTAGAGGAAGTGGGTTGAATGATGCTGTCCATCAGACTGAGAACATCTAGCAGTAGAAAAAGTACTGAAGGGCAGTGCCGGGACAAGGTCATACAGCGCCCAGGGCAAAGATGCCAAACTGCGCCCTCCCCTTCCCTTAGGACTAGGGTCAGGGTGCCCCCTTCCCTGCAATAGACCATTGGGCCCAGGGCAGCTTCCCCTCTTGCCTACCCCTTGTCCCAGCCCTGCTGCAGGGCAAATCTCTGCATTGAAGCTGAATATTGTATGAAAAGCTGGTCTTATAATGTTATCTTTGAATGCTCTATTCATATTTTTCATGCAATTTTTATGCTGGAGTTCAGCTTTAACCCTTTCATGTCACTTGGCCAGGGATCCTTGGCCATGCAAGCAATGGTTAGGGATAGTTATAAGAAATGGGGTGGGGTTTCCTTCATAATTCGTACCAGGCATGCGCAAAGAAAACAAAAATCAAGAGTTCCCCCCAAATTCTAGACCAGACCCTTAGGATCTGGTATAGATTTTAAGGGGGAACCTAATGCAAAAAAAAAAAGAAAAATATGTAAGGCCCCCCCCCCCCCAAAATCCACACCAGACCCTTATTCGAGCATACTGCCTGGCAGGCCAAAAAAGGGGGAGGGCCTGTGTACCATTCCAGACCACATGCCCTCAACTTGGGGGGGGGGGGTGCCTTGTCAGAGGGATGGCCATCAAATGGAGGACATCTAGTAGCAGAAATAAAGTCCTGTGGGGTAAATCTCTGAATTAAATGCGAATAATGCAGCAAAAAATGGTTTTATTTTATCTTTCAACAGGCTATTCAATTTTTACTTTTTATATTTGACTTCAGTGCTGCTTTAAATGGAAACCACATGTGGCATTTGGTCTTTAAATGCAGCATGATGGGTAAATCACAAAGCTGGTTGCCTAGAATGACAAATCCTTTGGCAGGTAAAACAAGAAACATATATTTATTTTGATTGTCCAATTAGCAGTTTTCATTGTAAAAAGCGGGTGTGGGGGGGTTGGGTCTTTTGCGACGACATCCCTGGCATAGTGGCTCCTTGCAATGCGGCGTGTCAGATCCTCTTTGTAGCCATCACTCTCCTCCTTGTGATCCGAGTTGGTTATCAGTCCTCAAACATGTGGCACACGTCTCTTCATCCATTAAGCTTATCAATGGTAACAATGTTTTATTTTAAGCCCCTCGAAGCCTCGGTGACAGGCGCCTCCACCCCGAGATTGAATACATAATGTCATATTTGTCAGGCCGGTATTATAGCGCAAATCGTTGTGGCATTTCTTGCCGCACACGGCACACAATAAAATCATCTTTCTTCCTCCTCTCTGCGTGATGTTAATGACTCTGCATTTCCATGCAGCTGATTCCGCATCAGGAAGTTTAAAAATAATCAACCAACAAACATATTTTTTTTCCCCTTGGAAACAAGAAGTATCTCTTCGAAGGATGAGGTTTTAAAGGGACTACAAATGTGTTATATTTCCCGCAGGGTTGAAGAGTCCTGAGAATAAGGGATAGACCATAAATAGGCAAACCAAGTAAGTCTGTCAATAAAGTCCATAAAATAGTATTGATTTTATCTGTATTCGAGTGCCTGCCATTTACAGTTCCTATATTGCCCCAAAGCTTGAAAAAAAGGGGGTCAGCTTCCAAATGGTGGTGAGCTCTTTTAAAGTATAATTAAATCTTTGGTGTCTTTTATTTCAACTGAGCAGAAAAAATGAACATTCTCCAGTGAACTATTTCCCAGGATTTTTTTTTTTCGTTAGGAAAAAAGCTTAATAGAGACAATTGTCAAGTTAACAAAGATAAACAATGACCATACAGTACAGTTTTTTAGACTATACCTGTAACAGACCCAACCATGACAGGGGCTTTTGGAGGGGACTGCAGGGTAGCCTCTTGCCTACTGACTATATGCCCTGGCTTTTGAGGGGGTTCTATTCTTGGGAGGTGCATGCCTGGGGGACCATTGGAGTGGTCCTGCTTCAGATTTGGGATTGTATCCCCGAAACACACAGACACTGGGAATCTAGGATCAGGATACATATGTGGGGCCTCTATGCACAAACCAGCAATGACTGCTTTAAACTGAGATTCAGAGTAGATGTTAATATCACCAGCTCAAACCAACCTGATACTGGAGTCTCCTGTTATAATCTGTTTAAGGTGTTATGTGTGTCTTTTCCCCATTGTGTGCCTCCTAGGTGTGAATTCCCATTGTTAATTGAGTCACCTATTGTTTATGTCTGTCTGCTCATCTCTTGGAGATGTGACTAATATTGTGTCCACTTTGCCTTGTTGGAAAACTACATTGGATAATCCCATGGACTTTATAAACACAAAGCGCTGATGCACGCAACATGTAGAGTGTTACTATATCACCTCTACCTACACCAAGCCTGATTGGATACTAGCTACTGTTCCATTTTGGATGTTCTCCGTCTACCAAGAATGGGTCTTGGTGGTTGTGGTGGTGTTATACATATTTTCTAGGCAATATTTGTATTGTGCTATTTTATAGTATGTTTATAGTTTAACCATTTTTGTAATAAAGTAAAATAATTTTTTTATTGAACTTTGTGTACCTTTGTGCCTATCCATGAGATTATCCAATGTAGTTTTCCAATTTAGTTAGGACGTGGCACTTTCCCTACCATTTCAGTTTCCACAGTGCTATCCTGTTGTGATACAATTAATTTATTCCATTTTACCTTGCTATCAAACCATTGTGGGATGTTTAGTGTTTATGCTTATGATAAAGTGTAATGTACTTTATGTATCCAGGGTAGAGGGCTTGGTGCCAAACAGTCTAGGCACCTCGGCTTGTTTATGTGACTAGTTGTTTAATTAGCTTAATATTCATGTTTATTCTAGCTGTTCATTAGTGATGTTAATTATATTCCTCTTTACAGTTTGCATTGTATACAATAATGTGATCAGGCTCACCTGATCTTGTATGGTATATATTCTGTGTGAATTTACAATAAAGAGTTCCAGTTTGCACCTAAGCTAGTGTAGTCTAGTCCAATACACAAATAAAACAAGAGTCTATGAACCAACAGATAGCTGTTCCAATACTGAATAAGGCATGTGCCCTGTTGCCCCATCACAGAAAGCTCTCCCAGCATTCTGCCATCCACATGTGTACACAAACATAAAAATAACATTAAAAAACCTATAGTAGTTGGGCCCGAAAAGGGAATAAGACACTATGAATACATAAAGGTACATGAATGTCAGCCAAACAATCTACAGTATCCATACCGAGGTCAGCCAGGGCTAGGCCAGGGATGTTCAGCCAGCCATCCCAGATCCTGTCAAATTTAGCCGGGAAGCCTCTATGCTGGTAAATAACCTGTTCAAACCAGAGGGTAATACCAATATTCTCCATATCTTAAACTAGTATATTGGAGGCCGTGTTGCTGAAGCACAAGTCACTCCTGGGCAAGGAGGAATGTGTTTTAGAAAAGCAGGAGAACTGTAAGTTGTAGGGTTCCTTGCTCTCCACAAGTCCAACCAACCAAATTCTGCCTTGAAACGTGCCAGAAACGTGTGCAGAGACAACCCCAGTAGGAGGTCCAACTGGGGATTCAGGCAGCCATGGAAGACTCCAAGTAGGAAAAGCAGTATGTCGGGCTTATCCAACAAGAAGGTCATCAGTAGAGTTGAGCGAACCTCTGGAAGTTCGGGTTCTGCTGGTCCGGCCGAACTTCGGGACAAAGTCCGGGTCCGGGTCCGGACGGAACCCGAACGATCGCACGGACAACGAACCCCATTGAAATCAATGGGGACCCGAACTTTTAGGCACAAAAATGGCTGTAACAAAGTCCTGGAAAGCCCTAGAGGGCTGCAAAAGGAAGTAAAATGGGGATAAGGGTAGGGCAAGTGCCCTACAAAAAAATGGGGACAGGGAAATAACTTTAAATATTTTTAAAAAAATAAAAACATAAAAAAAGCAAAAATGGAGGTGAATGTGGATCATCTTCAAACTGTGTCTGAAAAGTATTAATTAACGGTAGAAGCCATATAACTGTTCTAAAATCATCTTCAAACTAGGGCAAGTGCTCTACAAATAAATGGGGATAGGGAAAATAAATTA
>BLSH010421999.1:120400-150833 GCA_018402905.1 Glandirana rugosa
CAATCGTTTCATTGTGCCCTCGGAAGGGGTAGGACTCGAATGGCGACCTCCCCTCTTAGTGATGTAAAGGGGGAAGGAGTTGTGATGTGAAAGATTTGAGTCATAACACAAACATGAGATTCGGCCCTCTGCTGGAACAAAATTTTGCTGACCGGACCTATGTGAATTTTAATGCAATACTCCTGATGTAAACAAATGTTTGCTACACAATACTAATATTACTGTAAATAGTTTAGTTATTTGGTGGGCTGACAATAAAAAAAAAAAGTGTATAAAAAAAATGTATTGGGAAAGTTCCCAAAACTTTGACAAAGTCACAGGTTTGCTGTCATAAAGTAAAGCAGCACAAAGAATAAAGGAAGTCTGCTCGCTCATTAGACTGTCGGCAGCCTGCAGCAGAATGATGAGAATTCTCCCCTCCAGCGGTAAGCTCAGGATGGGGAAGGCTCCCGTGTTACTTTGCTAACAGTCGTCTCTCTCGCCGTTTCCAGGCCCTGCACATTATGCAAATCACAACGGCTCAGAACTTCGACTAAATTGAGTTTTTCGACTGAAGTCCATAAAATGCAACATTAAAATGACAAATATGATTGCTTGTTTTGCTTGTTATAACAGGTGACTTTCTGAAGTAGAACTGCACCTGTCTGTTTGATATCATTCATGATGTAGGACTGCAAACTCATCAACAGAAGGTAAGAATCCATCGACAAAGAGAGAGAGAGAGAGAGAGAGAGAGGGACAGAATAAGAATGCACTGTAAGACAAGAAAGAGGTCATGTCAGAAAAAAATTGTCCCTGGAATATCCTAGCAATATAGATCACCAAAATTGGCAGTTTCCATTTCCCCATAATTTTGGCAAAAATGTGGAGATTTTTCCAAAATGTGGCCATTTATTCAAAATGCAATGTCAAAGGGAAGGCAAATTTTGTTTTTGTTGTGCAATGGGTTCCTGAGAGTTCTGAAAGCTATTTTCAATGCTCCTGGGCCTGTTATTGTGCTTTATTATTTAGGGATTTTTTCCAACCCCCAACCCCTGCCACCATAATATTTTGGTGTTTCAGGGATTATTAGAGACAAGGGACCTGCAATCTGCACTGTTTAAGATTGCCTGTCCTCTACACCCACTCCCTCCATTCATAGAAGCTGCACTATAGCTTCTATGAATGAAAAAGGACATATTAATGAAGGAGACAGACCCTTCCTTCATCTGCCCATCCTCCATTCATAGATTGTGTTTCATTCATGGAATCTATAGAACAGCTTCTATGGATGGAAGAGGTGGGAGGAAAGAGCAGGCAATCTTGATTCGTGCATGTGGCAGGTCTCTTAGAGCCAGTTCACACTACAGTGACTTGGGAGGCGACTTGTGTCGCTCCAAGTCACCCCAAGTCGCTTGCCAAGTGAAATCCCATAGAAGTGAATGTGAGTGGTCTAAATGTACACTACTGAAGTCGCTCCAACTTCAGAAAAGGTTCTTGTACTACTTTGAGGCGACTTCTATCCGACTTGTACCCATAGAAATCAATGGAAGTCGCCTCCAAGTCGGATCCCCCATCTAAACAGAAGTGACTTCACAGTGAAAAGAATAGAATTTATTTTAGGGCAACCCCCTCCCTCCCTCCTCTGATTGACCACAGGCAAAGTCGCTGGCATAGTCAAGGTTCAAGTTGCTTCCAAGTTGCCTTGAAGTTGCCTCCAAGTTGTCTTGAAGTTGCCTGGCAAAGTCGTGCCTGAAGTCGGATCGCGCCTGTGTGAATGCAGCCTTAGTGTTGTTCATCCCTGTGGCACTAGAAGATCAAGAAGGAAAGGAAAGGAAATGAAAGGAAAGGAAAGGAAAGGAAAGGGAAAAGGAAAAGGAAAAGGAAAAGGAAAAGGAAAAATGGAAAGGAAAGGAAAGGAAGAAAGTAAGAGAAAGAAAAAGAGAAAGGAAAAAGGAAAGGAAAGGAAAGGAAAGGGAAAGGAAAGGAAAGGAAAGGAAAGGGAAAGGAAGGGAAAGGAAGGGAAAGGAAAGGAAGAGAAAGGAAAGGAAAATGGAAAGATAAGGGAAAAGAAAATGGATAGGAAAGTGGAAGGGAAAGGAAAGGAAAGGAAAGGAAAGGAAAGGAAAGGAAAGGAAAGGAAAGGAAAGGAAAAGGGAAAGGTAAGTGAAAATAAAATGGAAAGGAAAAAGGAAAGGAATGGAAAATGGAAAGGTAAGGGAAAAGAAAATGGATATGACAATGGAAAGGAAGGAAAGGAAAGGAAAGGAAAGGAAGGGAAAGGAAAGGAAGAGAAAGGAAAGGAAAATGGAAAGATAAGGGAAAAGAAAATGGATAGGAAAGTGGAAGGGAAAGGAAAGGAAAGGAAAGGAAAGGAAAGGAAAGGAAAGGAAAGGAAAGGAAAGGAAAAGGGAAAGGTAAGTGAAAATAAAATGGAAAGGAAAAAGGAAAGGAATGGAAAATGGAAAGGTAAGGGAAAAGAAAATGGATATGACAATGGAAAGGAAGGAAAGGAAAGGAAAGGAAAGGAAGGGAAAGGAAAGGAAGAGAAAGGAAAGGAAAATGGAAAGATAAGGGAAAAGAAAATGGATAGGAAAGTGGAAGGGAAAGGAAAGGAAAGGAAAGGAAAGGAAAGGAAAGGAAAGGAAAGGAAAGGAAAGGAAAAGGGAAAGGTAAGTGAAAATAAAATGGAAAGGAAAAAGGAAAATAAAGTAAAGGAAAGGAAAAGGGAAAGAAAGGAACAAAGAAAAGCAGGGAAAGAAAAGGAAAGGTAAGGGGAAAAGGAAAGGAAAAAAGAAAAGTGGAAAAAAGAAAGTTAAGGGGAAAAGGAAACAAAATGAAAGGGTAATTCATAGAGATTTAAAAAAATAAATAAATAAAGGTGAACTAATGCTTTGATTGCTAAGAGACAGTAAAGAAAGGAGATAAAAGGAAAAGAAGGAAAGTGAAAGGATAATTGGCTGCAAAGGAAACAAAAAAAAAGAGAAACATAGAGACGCAGGGGACATAAACTCAATACATTAGCTCCAGAAATTGATTGTCACCAAGGAAAGATTAAATGGCACTCTATAAGGGCATTTATTTTTTTTCCCAGGAATTATCTGAGAGAGAAAAAGTGATGGAGAACGATAAACCCCAAATGAAAAGTGACATTTATCCAACCCATGGAACACACACAACGTGCCAAATAAAACCCAACGCTATCAGTTCATCCATTTCTCCCAGAGCTGTCAGGAGGAGATAGCCCAAATAAATATCCATGCTATGAAGACATCTCTTCTCCTCCATCACTTCTGAAGAACCGTGTGGCTGATACGTCTATACTAATCCATTAATATTTTCCTGCCTGAAAGGGTGATGGATGTAATCCAGCTGGATACAAGACAAAGCTAGGAGTCGCCGTGTGTAAGTGTCTATCACTGAACATCTCCAGTCAATTTCCTTTGACACTAGTTTATTGGGGCACCACCAGCAAACTCCCGGCATGCATCTTCCGTCAAGAGGAAAACTCAGCAACGAAACGATATGCTTATTATTGGGCACGTTCAAAGAGCCTTCTGACAGATGTAATCCTTGACATTAAACAACCAGAGTCTTGTAATAAGCAACTTTTTTTTTTTTCTCCTCCTACGTGATAACTTAGAAGAATTTTAAAGTTCACCTCTGTTTTCACTGCTTTTTAAAGTTGGGTGACTTTTACGTTGTTGAAATTACTTTGAGACTGTGTTATTTTCTGGTATGTTTATACAATGGTAAAATCTAATCTCCAAACAGATAGAAAAGATCACTCAGGAATCCAGTAATGTAGTTAAATGAAATTCAAAATATATTTTTTAATATTGCTAGTGTATGTGTTGCTGTTATCCCATTGTCCAAACAGAAGCAGGCTACATAGAAATAATTCACAGTGGCTTTGCTGACTAACTTAGGTGCTTGGATCAGCAGAATTATAGGTTATTTGGCACGTGCATTGCTCTTCCCTAGGGTTAAGTTTTAAGGGGACATCCCATCTCTATCCAAAACCGAATGAAGCTTTGGATTCAGCTAGAATTTAAAAATAAACCTATTGATTTAATTTAATTTAAACAAAGGTAAAGATTTACTTGATGAATATCGGGTATGGCAATTTTTACATAGCTACATTAGTCAAACCTGGAACAATGTACACTATATTGTCAAAAGTATTGGGACGCCTGCCTTTACACGCACATGAAATTTAATGGCATCCCAGTCTTAGTCTGTAGGGTTCAATATTGAGTTGGCCCACCCTTTGCAGCTATAACAGCTTCTACTCTTCTGGGAAGGCTATCCAAAAGGTTTAGCAGTGTCTATGGGAATGCTTGACCATTCTTCCAGAAGCGCATTTGTGAGGTCAGGCACTAATGTTGGACGAGAAGGCCTGGCTCGCAGTCTCCGCTCGAATTCATCCCAAAGGTGTTCTATCGGGTGCAGGCCAGTCAAGTTCCTCCACCCCAAACTCGCTCATCCATGTCCTTAAGGACCTTTTTTGTGCAGTGGTGCGCAGTCATGTTGGAACAGGAAAGGGCCACCCCCAAACTGTTTCCACCATGTTGGGAGCATGAAATTGTCCAAAATGTCTTGGTATGCTGACGCCTTAAGAGCTCCCTTCACTGGAGTGAAGGGGCCAAGCCCAACCCCTGAAAAACAACCCCACACCATAATCCCCCCTCCACCAAATCATTTGGACCAGTGCACAAAGCAAGGTCCATAAAGACATGGATGAGTGAGTTTGGGTTGGAGGAACTTGACTGGTCCTGACCTCAACCTGATAGAATACCTTTGGGATGAATTAGAGCAGAGACTGCGAGCCAGGCCTTCTCGTCCAACATCAGTGCCTGACCTCACAAATGTGCTTCTGGAAGAATGATCAAACATTCCCATAGACACACTCCTAAACCTTGTGGACAGCCTTCCCAGAAGAGTAGAAGCTGTTATAGCTGCAAAGGGTGGGCCAACTCAATATTGAACCCTACGGACTAAGACTGGGATGCCATTAAATTTCATGTGCGTGTAAAGGCAGGCGTCCCAATACTTTTAATAATATAGTGTATGTAGTGCTGCACCAGACTCTGCACTCTACAGCTTTAGTAAATCAACCTTCATGTATCCAACGGTGGGTCTACTTTAACTATTTTGTTTCCGTGCTTTACCAAACTTCTTTTAATATAACAGATGGTCCATTTTTAGGGTTTAGTGGCCCTTTAAAAAGTAATTTCAATGACAAAACAAAACAGTTTCATGGTTGTTCCCTCATGCCATGACAGCTAATAAGTCAGGGCTGCAGCTCCTTGGGCCTTAGCTAATGTCTAGCAAATAACTTTTGCTAAATGCTTGTGTGGTTTTATTATGAGTACAGTGATCGTAGATTCACGGTTTTAGTGCCTTTTCCACTGCTCACTAACCACTAATTGAAATCATTTTCCAGCACAGCACGTTTGTTATTGTTTAAAATATATGTGGCTGAGAATGTATATTAATAAAGATTTTATTTGCCGCGCTGCTCCGAAGGTCTTTGGATCGCCATCTTTTAATTCAGTTCGGTGTCATTGAAACAAAAAATAATCTTAAGAAAATAAAGGATGCGTGATCACGGGGAGGCTCAAAGCTTTTGGAGTGGTCATAAGATGAGTAAACCTCTAAAAATTGGATCAATTGTGGTTTGCTTTTAAAAATTTGTGAACCTCCAAAATTTTGGTAATTACTGGAACTCAAAACCAGGCTCCAAAAAAGAGTTTATTACAGAGCATTAAATTATTCAAAATTGTGTACAATGATATAACTCTGGAGTAGTCATAAGAAGAACAAACCTCTACAAAATTTTATCATTTGTGTTTCAATCAAACTTTAAAAAAATTGCAAACCTCAAAAATTTGGAAGTCAATGGAACTCAAAAACAGGCTCCAGAAAAAGATCTTATTACAGAGCATTAATAATTTGAAATTGCTTATAATGATAAAACTCTGGAGTAGTCATAAGAGGAGCAAACCTCTACAAAGTTTATTCATTTGTGGTTCAATCAAACTTAAAAATTAGCAAACCTCCAAAAGTTGATGGAACTCCAATCCAAGCTTCAAAAAAGTTTAATCTAAAATTAGAGTTGAGCGAACACCTGGATGTTCGGGTTCGGCCGAGCTTCGCGGAAACGTTCGGGTTCGGTACCGAATGTTACCCGAACTTGACCCCAGACCCCATTGAAGTCAATGGGGACCCGAACTTTTTGCCACAAAAATGGCTGTAAAAAAGTCCTGGAAAGTGCTAGAGGGCTGCAAAAGGAAGAAAAATGGGAGATGTTATTAGATCTGCAATCTGTCCCTCAAAGCAGTAGTAATCTCTACCTAGTCCAGTATCAGATTGTTCTGTAATCAGATTGTTCTGTAATGCAGGATGAGAGATCGTTCTGTAATCAGATCGTTCTGTAATACAGGATGAGATGTTATTAGATCTGCAATCTGTCCCTCAAAGCAGTAGTAGTAATCTCTACCTAGTTATTATCACTGCAATCTGTCCCTCACAGCAGTAGTAGTAATCTCTACCTAGTTATTAGATCTGCAATCTGTCCCTCACAATCTATCCCTCACAGCGCCGGCAGCATCCTCTCCCTACACTAACCTCATATAGAGGCTGGGTCACATGATGCACTGGCCAATCACAGCCATGCCATTAGTAGGCATGGCTGTGATGGCTTCTAGGGAAAACCAGTGAAACGCTTGTTGATTGGCTGCCCTGCAGCTATTCAACATGCATGATAAAATACCAGAACCCAGAATCCAAACCCAGACTTTTCCCTCAAACGTTCGGGTTCAGGACACGGACACCCGAAAGTTCGGTACGGACCCGAACTTTACGGTTGGGGTTCGCTCAACTCTATCTAAAAAATTAAAGTGGTTGTAAATGCAGAAAGTTTTTTTACCCTAATGCATTCTTTGCATTAAAATAACAGACCTCCTGCGCACTGAGGACTTTATATGAACGTAGGTTGTAATGGCCTCACCCATGAGGGGAGTCACCACAGCACATTCACATTTTATTGATGCAGGGAATGGCACTGATATCATCACATCAGCAATGCTCTTTGCATCATCAGCGGCAAAGAAGCAGACATCTGACACAAAGATATCTGAAAAACCCAACTCATCTTCTCTTCAGCACCCTTTTCCAGGACCAGGTCTTGCCGGACTACAACCCATACATTAGAAATGGTCCACCACTGAAGGATCTTCATAATCCAATAGGCTTTATTACTTAACAAATCATACAGCAGTCATCTACCAAACGTTTTGATGCACTCCTAGGTGTTTTGTAGATGACTGATGGCTGCTGGCTGGATTTTAAAGATTTCTTGGACCATTTATATGATACCTGCAAACCCTGCTGGCTGGATTCTAAAGGAGCAACAATTATATCCAACTACCAAGGATCAGCCCGGTAATAGGTACCTCATCGCTGGTTACATGTAAAACAATAAAAGGAGAAAGGGGACCGATTGGGAATTTGAGGTAGGTACCAAACGGGCAACAGTGTTAATATAACAATACAAAAACTTTATTTTGGTACAATGGATATATTATAAAAAAGATTGCATAAAAACAATTACAGACTGGTAGATGTTCAACAATGTGTGATCCAGTGTGTCAATACCCCTACGCGTTCGACTGCGTAGTCTTCGTATGGGGGTTTTCATGCACTCCTAGGTGTTTTGTAGATGACTGATGGCTGCTGGCTGGATTTTAAAGATTTCTTTGACCATTTATATGATACCTGTAAACCCTGCTGGCTGGATTCTAAAGATCACTTGAACCCTTGTACCTTTTATATGATACCTGCAAACCCTGCTGGCTGAATTCGAAAGATAACTTGAACCCTTGAACCATTTATATGATACCTGTAAACCTCAAAGCAGAGCTCCAACCAACAACACCAAGATATACAGTAGTATGCAAAAGTTTAGGAACCCCTGACAATTTCCATGATTGTCATTTATAAATATTTGGGTTTTTGGATCAGCAATTTCATTTTGATCTATCAAATAACTGAAGGACACAGTAATATTTCAGTAGTGAAATGAGGTTTATTGGATTAACAGAAAATGTGCAATATGCATCAAAACGAAATTAGACAGGTGCATAAATTTGGGCACCCCAATAGAAAAATCCCATCAATATTTAGTAGAGCCTCCTTTAGCAGAAATAACAGCCTCTAGACCAGGGGTGACCAAACTACGGCCCTCCAGCTGTTGCAGAACTACAAGTCCCATGAGGCATTGTAAAACTATAACATTCACAGACATAACCAGGCATGATGGGAATTGTAGTTCCAGAACAACTGGAGGGCCATAGTTTGGACACCCCTGCTCTAGACGCTTCCTATAACCTGTAATGAGTGTCTGAATTCTGGATGAATGTATTTTGGACCATTCCTCCTTACAAAACATCTCCAGTTCAGTTAGGTTTGATGGTTGCCGAGCATGGACAACCCGCTTCAAATCACCCCACAGATGTTCAATGATATTCAGGTCTGGGGACTGGGATGGCCATTCCATAACATTGTACTTGTTCCTCTGCATAAATGCCCAAGTAGATTTTGAGCAGTGTTTTGGGTCGTTGTCTTGTTGAAATATCCAGCCCCGGCGTAACTTCAACTTTGTGACCGATTCCTCAGCATTATTCTCAAGAATCTGCTGATATTGAGTGGAATCCATGCGACCCTCAACTTTAACCAGATTCCCAGTACCGGCACCGGCCACACAGCCCCACAGCATGATGGAACCTCCACCAAATTTTACTGTGGGTAGCAAGTGTTTTTCTTGGAACGCTGTGTTCTTTTGCCACCATGCATAACGCCCCTTGTTATGACCAAAATGAAGCTGGCTTGTCCAAATGTGCATTTGCATACCTCAAGCGACTCCGTTTGTGGCGTGTGTGCAGAAAAGGCTTCTTTCCCATCCCCCATACAGCTTCAACAGAATTGTTGAACGATGCACAGTGACGCCATCTGCAGCAAGTTGATGTTGGAGGTCTTTGGAGGTGGTCTGTGGGCTGTTTTTGACCGTTCTCTCCATCCTTCGCCTTTGCCTCTCCAATATTTTATGTGGCTGCCACTTCTGGCCTCAACAAGAACTGTGCCTGTGGTCTTCCATTTCCTCACTATGTTCCTCACAGTGGACACTGACAGCTTATATCTCTGCCATAACTTTTTGTAGCCTTCCCCTAAACCATAATGTAGAACAATCTTTGTTTTCAGGTCATTTGAGAGTTGTTTTGAGGCCCCCATGTTGCCACTCTTCAGAGGAGAGTCAAAGAGAACAACAACTTGCAATTGGCCACCTTAAATAACCTTTCTCATGAATGGATGCACCTGTCTATGAAGTTCAAGGCTTAATGAGGTCACCAAACCAATTGTGTGTTCCAATTAATCAGTGCTAAGTAGTTACAGGTATTCAAATCAACAACATGACAAGGGTGTCCAAATTTATGCACCTGTCTAATTTCGTTTTGATGCATATTGCACATTTTCTGTTAATCCAATAAACCTCCTTTCACTACTGAAATATTACTGTGTCCTTCAGTTATTTGATAGTTCAAAATGAAATTTCTGATCCAAACACCCAAATATTTATAAATGACAATTGGAAATTGGCAGAACACAATAGAACAGCAGGGAAGATCGCTGTACTAACATCGGATCTGACCTGAGCTGTCAGTTTTTTTAACATTCAGCCTGCTAGGTTGAATGTATATAACTATTAGTGTGTACCAGGCATTAGACCACATAAACCACTTCCGGACTGCCTTCCACACATTTACTGCGGCAAGGCGGCCCGGCTGTGCAAAACTACATACCTGTGCATCGCTTTGTGCAGTAGGCTCCATTGGGGGGGGGGGGCATCCTCGCGCGCTGATTGGACAGAGGAGGAGCCAATCAGCGGGGCCGGCGGATGCTATGTCCACCTGCCATCTGTGATCGTTCCCCAGAGAGGCAGAAGGATGATCTGCCTATGTTAACAAGGCAGATGGCTGTTCTAACAGGGGAGAACATGGAGATCTTGTGTTCTCCCAGTCAGTCCATCCCACACACAATTAGAAAGCACCTCCTAGGGACACACATAACCCTTTGATTGCCCCTTGTGTTAACCTCTTCCCTGCCAGACTCATTAGTACAGTGACAGTGCATATTTTTAGCACTGATCACTGTATTAGTGTTACTGGTCCCCAAAAAAGTGTCAAAAATGTCAGTTAGGTGTCCAATTTGTATCAGTTCTGCTAAAAATCACTGATCGCCGCCATTGCTAGTAAAATATATAAATCAATAAAAATTCCATAAAAATATCCCATCATTTGTAGACGCTATAACTTTTGCGTAAACCGATCAATATACACTTATTGGGATTTTTTAACAAAAATATGTAGCAGAATACATATTGACCTAAATTGATGAAGAAACTTTATTTTTTTTTTACATTTTTTTTTGTTGGATGTTTTATAGCAGAAAGTAAAACATATTGTTTTTTTTTTTTTCAAAATTGTCGCTCTTCTTTTGTTTATAGCACAAAAAATAAAAGCAGCAGAGGTGATCAAATACCACCAAAAGAAAGCTCTATTTGTGGGGAAAAAAAGAACATAAATTTGATTTGGGTACAACGTCGCACGACCGCTCAATTGTCAGTTAAAGTAACGCAGTGCCGTGCAGCAAAAAATGGCCTGGTCAGGAAGGGGGTAAATCCTTCCGGGGCTGAAGTGGTTCAATATGCATTAATAACCTTTTGGACCCCCTTCAATCTGGATTTCACCCTCAACACTCCACAGAAACTGCCCTTCTTAAACTCACAAATGACCTACTAACTGCAAACACGAATGGACACTTCTCTATACTCCTACTCCTGGACCTTTCGGCTGCCTTTGATACTGCCGACCACCCCCTCCTCCTCAAAAAACTTTACTCCCTCAGTCTCCATGACTGTGCTCCTCAGTGGCTCTCGTCCTACCTATCCCATCGCACCTTCAGCGTAACGTACAATTCTACCTCCTCCTCTCCTCTTCCCTTCTCTGTTGGGGTCCCCCAAGGTTCCGTTCTTGGACCCCTCTTATTTTCAATCTACACCTCTTCCCTGGGTCGGCTGATAGCCTCCCACGGCTTTCAATATCATTTCTACGCTGACGACCCAAATCTACCTCTCCACCCCCCAACTCACCCCATCAGTCTCCTCACGCATCACTAACTTATTAACAGATATATCTGCCTGGATGTCCCACCACTTTCTTAAACTCAACTTCTCCAAAACCGAACTCCTAATATTTCCTCCCCCAAATGCTATTTCCCCCGACTTCTCTGTCAAGAGCAATGGCACAACCATCCACCCATCCCCACATGTCAGGGTGCTTGGTGTTACCCTGGACTATGAACTCTCCTTTTGGCCCCACATCCAATCACTTTCTAAGGCTTGCCGCCTCAATCTCCGCAACATCTCTAAAATACGTCCCTTCCTAACCAATGAAACCACAAAGCTCCTGATTCACTCCCTGGTCATCTCTCGTCTCGACTACTGCAACTCCCTCCTCACTGGCCTACCTTTAAATAGACGATCCCCCCTCCAGTCCATCATGAATGCCACTGCCAGACTCATCCACGTTACAAACCACTCAGCGTCTGCCACCCCTCTCTGCCAATCCCTCCATTGGCTGCCACTCGCCCAACAAATTAAATTCAAAATATTAACAATCAGCTACAAAGCCATCCACAACTCTGCTCCCAGCTACATCACCAACCTCGTCTCAAAATACCAACCTAACCGTCCTCTTCGCTCCTCCCAAGACCTCCTGCTCTCCAGCTCCCTCATCACCTCCTCTCATACTCGCCTCCAAGACTTCTCCCGAGCCTCTCCCATCCTCTGGAACTCCCTACCCCAATCGGTCAGAATGTCCCCAAATCTATCCACCTTCAGGCGATCCCTGAAAACTTTTCTCTTCAGGGAAGCCTATCCTGCCCCACCTAACAACTACACTCCTTATTTTCTCAATCAGCTCATCCCCTGCAATTTACTGCCCTTTTGGTATCATTCAACCCTCCCTCTTAGATTGTAAGCTCTAATGAGCAGGGCCCTCTGATTCCTCCTGTATTGAATTGTATCGTAATTGTATTGTCTGCCCTAATATTGTAAAGTGCTGCGCAAACTGTCGGCGCTATATAAATCCTGTATAATAATGACTATAGATGAGCTTCGGGTGCAGGATGAACAACAATTTGACCCCAAACCAGCCTGCATGCGGTTTGGTGTACTTACACTGCCTAGGAAAAAAAAAACAATGGTTACAGAGCTCCATTCATGTGTGTCTTTTGCATCTAGAGTGGAACCTTGGATTACGAGTATAATCCTTTTCAAGAGAATGCTTGTAACCCAAATCACTCATATATCAAACCATGTTTCCCCATAGGAAACAATGTAAACTCAGATAATTTGTTCCACTGTGATTGCTTGTCAATGCAGTACTGTATGTGGCCAGAGGCCCAGGAGCACTGGTGTGTGCAATACTGTATGTGGCCAGAGGTGTGGTGGCGCTGGTGAGCCTCAGAGACGCTCGGATACATTTAGAAATGCTCTGGAACTGTTTACACTTTCGGTATTTCCGAGTATTTCCGAATGCTTCCGAGGGTCTCAGAGGCTCACCGGCATTCCTGCATCTCTGGCCACATGCGGTATTGCATGCACAGAGCCTTAATCCTGCTCGATTTGCAAGACAGCGCTTGCAAACCCGGTCAGGATTTTTTTTTCAAAATGCTCGTTAACCACGTTACTCGTGAACCAAGGTTCCACTGTATAGATTTCAGCTTTAACATTTGTTTATAACATTGCATTAGGGTGTGCACCCCAAAGATCAAACACACCTGAATGCCACCTGCTGTCACATGGAGGAGGCTCTGGTGGTGGGAGACAGTTGATGTGGAGCATATGACGTTACCCTCTAAATACGGGTGTAACTGGTTCCTACAGTTGAACCCAGCCTTTAATATAATAGGGGCGTTTGCACTAGCAACTGGCATCCCCAACCACCCATATGGTGCCGTCCCTGGATAATGTTAATACACATGGGGGATTAGGGTGTGCCTAGGCACACCCAGCACACCCTGCGCTCACGCCTATGGTTTATAAACGAAGCCATGGGATCTTATCAGCGCTTACCCCTGCTGCCGTGATTCTATCCTCAAACGCTGCGCGTTGAAAATACATTCCAAGAAATTGATTGGTTCTTACACATAGCACAGACAATTTTTCTTTCCACTACCTCATTGGAATTTTCAGCACTGGCTGAAAGTTATCTTTTAAAACGACATAAAATTTCCTTTTTTTCTTCCAAAAATGATGCTTTATGAGTACCTTTTACATTTGTTAGATTGCAGCCTTCTTCCACGGCGTGTGAATCATTATCAGAGGACCTAATTTTCCTGCTCCGTCACCATCTGTTTCCTTCACCCAGAGACGCGGCAAGAGTTATAGACCTGTTATCCCTCACATATTACTATAATGTCTAGGTGCGCTATTTTATCTCATTGCAATGCAACAAATCTCCCCGCTTCATATGCGCAAAAAATTATACCCGGGACCAAATCTGTCGCCTTTGTGCAGAATTAACTGCCCAACTTTCCCATAGCTCTGCTTTCTTTATAGAAGTCCTGTACTTACTAATATCACTCTGATGGGCAAATGTGGAAAACATTATATACTCCGCGTCAACCACCTACGTATAAATTGGTCCCAGAGGTAGTTACAACGATAAACAGGTTCAAAGAAGACGTGTTCATCAGTTTCAATCTAAAAATAAAGCTTCTCTGGAGAAAAAAAAAAAACCTTTACAAAGTCCAATTTGATTGAAGTTTAGCTCCAGCCAAAACTTTTATATATATACATATATATCCCTGGGAAAAAGGCAGTCCAAACGGCAGGTTTCCTTAAAATCTGGCTTGTAGCCGGGTTTATTTGCATGTAGAAATCAAATAAACAAAACAGAAAATAAATCCTCGCCATCCAGGCACTAACTAAACATTTCAGTTTTTCCTAACTGAGCGGTGTAGGGCTTCTCCCAGACACTCGCAAAACATAGACAGTGCAAACTCCCATATGTCAGCTCTCTCAGGCTGATGGCTCCTGAGTCCCAGGCCAGGGCAAAACTCTGCTCTCCTCCTGATTATTTAAACCATCCTGATGGTGGACTCCAGTGCACCACAAAATCTGGTCCGGAACCAGCCCTGCCAAGGTGGCTGGCAAAGCCCAGACTGGATTACACCTTAGTCCACGGCAAATGATTGCATGCGAGGCGACACCTATCACCCATCGATCACCTCGCCTCGTATAACGTTAGTATATATAAATATATATATATATATATACAGTAGAGAATTGTAAGCACTTTCACCCACTTTTTCTTTTTTTTTTTTTTATACATTTGGATACAGTAGTGAAGGATTAGAATTTCTCCAGAGGAAAAAAAAAAAAACACTACAAAGTCCTATTAGATTTGAAATTTAACTCCAGCCAAAATTATTTTTTTTATGATTTGGAAACAGAAGAAAAGGGTAAGGACCTTTTTTTATTTTTTTTTTATTTACAGTAGATACCGTACAGAAGCATTAGAACATCTCCAGAGAAAAGGAAAAAAAAAACTTTACAAAGTCGAATTTGATTACATTTATATGGAAGAGCCCTGGGGCCATCATCATTTTTTTTTTTTTTCAGAATTTGAAAAAGAAAAATTTACAGACATCATAAACAATTTTTTTTAATAATTCTGAGTTTGAAAGTCAAACTCAGAGTTCTGTAAAAAAAAAAAAAATAAATAATGGCCCCAGCGCTCTTCCATACCAATGGAACTTCTCCATAGAAGGAAAACAAATTGATTGAAGTTAAACTCCATCCAATTTTTTTAATTTCTAAGATTTGGATACAGTAGAAAAGGATAAGAATTTTTTTTTTTTAATATAGTATAGAACCATTAGAACTTTCTCAGAGAAAAGGAGAAAAACAACTTTACAAAGTCCAATTTGATTCAATTTAACCACTTCAGCCCCGGAAGGATTTCACACTTTAGGACCAGAGCCCTTTTTGCGATTCGGCGCTGCGTCGCTTTAACTGACAATTGCGCGATCGTGCGATGTTGTACCCAAACGAAATTTGCGTCCTTTTTTTTTCCACAAATAGAGCTTTCTTTTGGTGGTATTTGATCACCGCTGCATCATTTCTGATCGCCGCTATAAACAAAAGAAGAGCGACAATTTTGCAAAAAAACCCAAATTTCTTACTTTTTGCTAAAATACAAATCCAAAAAAAAAAATATAAAAAACATTGTTTTTCATCGGTTTTGGCCGATTTATATTCTTCCTCATATTTGTGATAAAAAAAATCGCAATCGGCGTTTATTGATTGGTTTGCGCAAAAGTAGTCGCGTTTACGGATGATGAGAATTCATTTCTGGGGTTTTTATTTATTTTTTTTTTTTTTACTAGTAATGGCGGCGATCTGCGATTTTTAGCGGTACTGCGATATTAGAGCGGACATGTCGGAACATTTTGACACTTTTTTGGGACCATTGGCAACCTCCGTTCTTTCACTCCGGGGGGGGGGGGCATCGCGGGTGGCCGGCAGAGATCGAATCCGCCGCACCCGCTCCCTGGCCCTCCCCGGACACAGTGAGCGTGCGGGCGCGCCTCTGGCGGCGCGCTCGCGCTCACTGTGCACGATCTAGCAGCCACCGTCATATGACGGCGTTTTGCCTACAAGAGCCACTCTGTCGCCGTCAAATGCCGATCAGCGGTCGGTAAGCGGTTAGACTCCATCCAAACGTTTTATTGATTTGATTAAGATTTGAATACACTAGAGGAGAAAAACCTTTTTCTTTTTTTTTTCTTTTGCTTTTGGTTTTAACATTTGGATACACTAGAAAAAGGCAAATACTCTTTTTTGTTGGTGTTGCTGTTGGGGAAATTTTCCCTCACTTCCTGTCCTGGTGACAATGTTGCTCCTGGAACAGGTAATGAGAAAGATCTCTAGATAGGGTTAAGAAATTAGGAAAAATCACCATATTAGTCAACAATAAATAGCTGATACGTGGTCTAACCTTTCATCCATCAACTAAAAATAAAAAATAGTATTCAGAAGCTTTTACCAGAATTCTTGTATAAATGGCATCAGTAGAACAGGAATAAGAAACTCTCTCAAAACTGAAAACAAAAGTCAATAAGGTGTAACCCTTCCCACTCAATAAGAAAACAAAAAGCCTGTGTTCCAAAAAAAGTGGAAGGAAATTCCTTTTTGATCCTTAGTGACAGTTGGATTAATTCTCTTGGTGAACATGGTCCTTGATATCCTCTTTTTTAGTGTTTTTCAGTTTGACAAAGGAGCATGGTTAACCGCTATGCTCTGCCATATTGCTTAGGTATGTGTGCAGGCTCTTGCTTATGTAACAAGGGGACTGTAGGGGGAGGTGCTTAAGAAATGCAATTGGCTGTAGTGGAATGTGCTTATTGAGCGTGATGGGCTGTAGGGGGAGGAGCCTATGGAACCTGAAGGGCTGTAGAAGGAGGTGTTTATGGAACCTAATGGGCTGTAAGGGGAAATGCTTATGGAAACGATAAGACTGTAGGGGGAGGTGTTTATGGAACCCAATGGGCTGTAAGGGGAGATGCTTATGGAAATGAGCAGACTGTAAGGGGAGGTGTTTATGAAACCCAATGGTCTTTAGGGGAGGTGCTTATGTCCCAATCGGGTGTAAGAGGAGGTACTCCGGTAACCAGATGTGCTCTAGGGGAGGTGCTCATGTAACCTAAGCAGCATAGGCACCTCGCCACACTAATAAGGTAACATTTATCTACAGTCTGAGTAGGCCAATGGCATAGTAGCCCTCAGAATATGTTTGGAAAACTATGTCCAGGTTTGGGGAGGGGGTTTGCTGGCTTAGGGGGTGCATGCATGGGAGGGTTCCCCTTTAGCCCTGTCAATGGACCGTGCTTCCCTTCCTATAGATCTGGGTATGCATTGGGTGAACATGTTGACATAGTGGGTGGTGGTATAAACATGAATTGCTTGAAAAGTGATTGTTGACAGATTGTTATTCTACCTTGATTGTTTGCTGTACAAATTGTGTCAATGGCTCCTGAGGAAGTGGACTAGGTCCAGGAAACGCGTCGAGTCTTAAAGACCATCATATGTCGACACGATATATCATACTGTCAATATTGACTTTTATGGTTATGTATAGTGTTATGGAAACAATTTTATGTAATGGTACTGCATTTTAAGGTTGAATGTATGTTTATTGGATACCAAAACAGAAAATTGTCAAGCCGTATTCCATTGCATGAAAATAGATGTTCCAGAAAGACAGAGCAATGCAAAAACAAACAAGTTAGCATAGAGATTACAAGATCAACATGTATTAAAACAGTGGTATTATGATCCATGCAGCTGATCAGTCTATAAAGCCGGAACAGTCTAAACCAGGGATATGTAATAAGCGGACCTCCAGATGTTGCAGAACTACAAATCCCATGAGGCATAGCAAGACTGATAGCCACAAGCATGACACTCAGAGGCAGAGGCATGATGGGACTTGTAGTTTTGCAACAGCTGGAGGTCCGCTAATTACATATCCCTGGTCTAAACCAATACATACGTATACTTGGAATCTCTGATGACAACCTATAAATCCTCGGACAACTTATAGGGAAAAAGTAAGATAAGGGGAAAGGAAAAAAAAATAGCAAAGAGGAGGAGAAAGAGTGAAAAAAAAAAGAGAAAAAAAGGAAGAGGTAGAAGGGGAGAATGGTAGCGAGCTCAGTCCTGTGACCGGCTCTGCAAGAAAATTCAAATGCAGTCCATCTGAGGCTAGCAACATCTTCTGTTTTTCATCTCATCTGAGGAGGAATAGTGCATCCATACGTACCAGATAATTTTGAATGTTTCCCACTTATCTAATTCTCTAGCTTGCATCTCTTCCATTAACATGGTGTCATTTATTACATTCACCCACAAGGAAAGTGACGGACCAGTTGTAGATTTCCAATGTCTGGATATTAACTGCCTCGCTGCTGATAGGGAAAATCGCAGGAGCGTGGATTTTTGAGATTTGATGGTGTGGGTGCAAGAGGTTTGTCATATATTTCTGAGTAGACTTGAAATATTTGTGTCCAAAAAGGATGGATAATTTTGAATTCCCACCATATATGTAAATACCTTCCTCTCTTCTTTCGGCATCACCAGATGATAATATATTTTCAAATGAACTTAGGTAATAAAACTTTTTTTTTATTATAGAACAAATGTTGTGCCTCAAAAGTCCCATTTTTTATACTACTATATTTTTAAGGCAATTGATTATATATAGGGATGTGGCATTTATATTTTGCAAATTACATTTGGGTTTAACCTAGTGGGCTGTTGGGGAGGTGCTCATGGAACTCAATGGGCTGTGGGGGGAGGTGCTCAGGTAACCAGATGTGCTCTAGGGGAGGTGCTTATGTAATCCGATGGGCTGCAAGGGGTTGGGCTTATGTAACATGATGGGCTGCAAGGGGTTGGGCTTATGTAACCTGATGGGCTGCAAGGGGTTGGGCTTATGTAACCTGATGGGCTGCAAGGGGTTGGGCTTATGTAACATGATGGGCTGCAAGGGGTTGGGCTTATGTAACCTGATGAGCTGCAAGCGGTTGGGCTCATGTAACCTGATGGGCTGCAAGCGGTTGGGCTTATGTAACATGATGGGCTGCAAGCGGTTGGGCTTATGTAACCTGATGGGCTGCAAGGGGTTGGGCTTATGTAACCTGATGGGCTGCAAGGGGTTGGGCTTATGTAACCTGATGGGCTGCAAGGGGTTGGGCTTATGTAACCTGATGAGCTGCAAGCGGTTGGGCTTATGTAACCTGATGGGCTGCAAGCAGTTGGGCTTATGTAACATGATGGGCTGCAAGCGGTTGGGCTTATGTAACCTGATGAGCTGCAAGTGGTTGGGCTTATGTAACCTGATGAGCTGCAAGCGGTTGGGCTTATGTAACCTGATGGGCTGCAAGCGGTTGGGCTTACGTAACCTGATGGACTATAGAAGGAGGTGCTAATGTAAACTGATGGGTAGGTTTATAGGAAAAAGAAAACTCATTATATTGGTGTTCATGGTCCAGAGCCTAAGCTGGCAGGGTAAGAGGAGTAGCAATAAGCCTCAAAATGTTTGATTTTATTTCCTTCTTCTAGTCACCTCCTGACATCTGTCGCTAAATTCGGCAAAAGACACAAGGGGTGGAGCTTGTGCAAAGAGGTATCATCAATTAAGTGTGCCTGGGGCAGCATAATATCTAAATGTAGCCCTGAGTGGATGTCACAGTCATTTATAGAAGTCTTGAATTTACTAATATTGCTCTGATGGGCAAATGTGGAAAATTGTATTTAGTGCACCCCTAATGGAGCCGCTAATAGCAAGTAGATTCCTTCTCCAAATTCAAGTGCACAGACAGCCAGACACACACCAATATCTCCTTCTCACTGGCTCAAAAAAAAAAAAACAGTCTAGAGCAGTGATGGCGAACCTTGGCACCCCAGATGTTTTGCAACTACATTTCCCATGATGCTCATGCACTCTGCAGTGTAGTTGAGCATCATGGGAAATGTAGTTCCAAAACATCTGGGGTGCCAAGGTTCACCATCGCTGGTCTAGACTAGAGGGTTTCTTAATGCTTTTTTTGCAGAATAAACTTGGATAGGGTGAAGGGAACATGGGATACCCCAAAAGTTCTGAACTGACTCATCTGAGGACACTTTTCTTCCCACTGACTGACAAACTTCCCGCAGAACTCTCAACTGGCTGACGAATATCTATGGCCTCATCTTAAAGACCTGAAATCTGCATATAGTCACTAGGGCACAGAACTTAGGTTGGCAATCACAATGCCTCAGGAATATCACCTGCCTCCTACTAATATCCACCAGGCACTCTTCAGTGAGGAAGGCACAGACCCACAATACCACAGGACAGCTGGACACTCTCCCCCAGTTTCCATATGGTACTCTTAAGTGACCCGTCAGGTACTCTCTAGACCAAGAAAATCTTAGACCAGACTTTGAAATAGGCCCCCTAGCTTAAGCTACAGCTGGGACTCTGATGACTTTCAAGCAGCATCTCCAGCAGACTGCCCTTAGATAGGAAACTCCTCTTGCAGAACTGTACCCAGGACCCACACACACTGCTCCAGGCCTCAGACTATTCATGAGCTCTCCAGTCACCTACTGGGCACACCTTCCAATGGATTTGCTGGGTCCCCATAAATATTCAAGCCGCCTCTCCGTCTTTGCTCCCACTGTGATTCTAGAATCTTCTAGAATGCAGGGGGAATAATCAGACCAATAACCTGCAAAACATTGAGGAGTTTGAAGCAATCAACCCCAGCTCCACTGGCTACAGAGAAGCTAAACTAAATTTGCCTAGCAACCTACACTTAACTAGGAGGGTACTACATTTATATACTTTATGTCAACCACCTACGGATACAGTTGAAAAGCATTACTACATAAAAGCATTGTTCTTTGAGCTGTATGAGGCCATGTGGTGTGTGAATCTTAAGAAAGTGTGTATGTATTACTTTACAAATATTTTAGTATTTAAACAGTTTCTACTGTATATCAAGCTTTTAATATATATTTTGCCGTTTGACTGCAGTTGCCCTTTAATTTGAAGCTTAATTATGACTAGCTGCTCAGACCCCCCTACCAGTCTCTACTGCGTCCCTGTAAGCCTTTCATTTTTCCGAATTCTGCCGATTAATTTTAACAAGGTGATCCATCTCCCCTCTAATCCTCTTTCCATTATGTCACCCTTAAGCCAGAATTCACCTTTAATAATTTTCAGCCTCCTCCCCACTTTTACCGCGAGTCTTTGGAATGACACAAAAGAAGAAACATTTCATGAATTGTCACTTAATTAGCTTCTCGCTCTGACCCATGTTTAACCGTGGAAGATTGAAATCAGCAATATTGGAAGAGAGGCTGGGGAGGGCTGAGACCGGGGAAGGTGGCGAGGTCATTATTAATGGGCTGCAAGGAGATAACGGGATTTCAGCACACAGGCAAATTAAGATAAAAGTTGGATTTCACATCACTGTGTGAAGCTGCTGCCGCTAGGACAGCTCCTCAGAAATTCACCCCCGATGGGCGGTCTGTTTGTTGAGGAGATAGTTGCTGTTATAAAATTTCCTTCTATGAATGGTTACAAATCTTGGCTAATATATAAAAACTTCATATAATCATGTTTCAGCTCCATGGAAATCAAATTAAATCTGCCTGTCTTCTGAGTTTTAGGTACCTAACAGCTGCATATTTATTCAGAAAGAAATTTGCCAACATGTGGTCAGACATCCTGGCTGAAGTCAAGGGTTGAATGGTTAGCTGTGTGCCTATTCTTTTTTAAGGCACCTCTAGGTAGGTGGTGCAGGCTAACCCGCAGTTTGGAGGCCAAGTACCAGCTAGACATCAACAGAGTTTTTGATAGTGGAGATAGGCTGGCAACCCCAGTGGTCTAGCAAGCTGTCATGGCCTTTAGGATTGCCCCATCAAGATGGTATCTGGAACAGAATGGCTACAGTGTGGAGACATGAAACACTAAGGAAGAAGAGTAGTCAGGTCTGGGTAGAGGTTGCGGGCAGGCTGCAAGCAAGAGAGTAGTCAGATCCAGGCTGAGGTCAAGGGCAGGCAAGAGAGTAGTTAGGTACAGGCTGTGGTCATGGGCAGGGGATAGGCAAAAGAGTAGTCAGGTCCAGGCTGAGGTCATGGACAGATGACAAGTAGTGTTGAGCGAACCCGAACTGTAAAGTTTGGGTCCGTACCGAACTTTCGGGTGTCCGTGTCCCGAACCCAAACGTTTGAGGAAAAAGTCCGGGTTTGGGTTCTGGTATTTTATCACACATGTTGAATAGCTGCAGGGCAGCCAATCAACAAGTGTTTCACTGGTTTTCCCTAGAAGCCATCACAGCCATGCCTGCTAATGGTATGGCTGTTATTGGCCAGTGCATCATGTGACCCAGCCTCTATATGAGGCTGGAGTCACAGTGCTGCATGTCACATGCTCTCAGGTTAGTGTAGGGAGAGGATGCTGCTGGCGCTGTGAGGGACAGATTGTGAGGGACAGATTGCAGATCTAATAACATCTCATCCTGCATTACAGAACGATCTGATTACAGAACGATCTCTCATCCTGCATTACAGAACGATCTGATTACAGAACGATCTGATACTGGACTAGGTAGAGATTACTACTGCTTTGAGGGACAGATTGCAGATCTAATAACATCTCCCATTTTCTTCCTTTTGCAGCCCTCTAGCACTTTCCAGGACTTTTTTACAGCCATTTTTGTGCCGAAAAGTTCGGGTCTCCATTGACTTCAATGGGGTTCGGGGTCCGGGGTCAAGTTCGGGTAACGTTCGGTACCGAACCCGAATGTTTCCGTGAAGTTCGGCCAAACCTGCCGAACCCGAACATCCAGGGGTTCGCTCAACTCTAATGACAAGCAAGAGAGTAGTCAGGTCCAAGCTGAGGTCACGGGCAGAGGACAAGCAAGAAAGCAGTCAGGTTCAGGCTGAGGCCATGGGTAGGGGACTAGCAAGAGAGTAGTCAGGTCAAGATTGAAGTCATGAGCAGGGGACAAGCAAGAGCGTATTCAGGTCCAGGCTAGGTTTGTAGGCAGATGGAAGGCAAAAAACTAGTGAGGTCCAGGCAGAGTTCATGGACAAGCAGCAGGCAAGAAAGTAGTCCGATGCAGGCAGAAGTCACAAGCAGATGGCAGGCAAGAGGGTAGTCAAGTCAATTCAGGTCAGCACCAAGTAAGGCTAGTATGATAGCTCCTTTCTACAAGGGATAGCTTGCCGTAAGACACAGTACCAACCACTTCAAAGGATGGAGCTTAAACACTCTTACACACCCATCAAGACTATTAGAGTAGGAGTTCTGGAATTCCCAGCAAAGATTCTGCAAGTACCATTGAAAGTCTTGGCAAAAATGATGTGAGCACCATCAGAAGTCCAGGCAGGAATTGTGAGAGGAGGAGTTCTGGAAGTCCAGGCAAAGATTCTGCAAGTACTATTGGAAGTCCTGGTAGGGATTCTAAGAGTAGCAGTTCTGAAAGTCCCAGCAGGGATTTTACGACTACCATCCTTAGTGACTGATCTGCTTACAACTCTCTCTTGCTGGTATGGTTTCTTCTTATGTTCCTTCTGGGCCTTGGTGTTCTATTGCTCCCTCTGTGGGTCCATCCACACTCCTGATTCTCTTTCTGTGCCTGCATGCATTAAGCAATGTGAAGCAATTAATCCTCAAATTTCACAGCAGAAGCACTGAAGGTATATACAGTATATGAGTTCTTCTGTCAGCAGGTCAGCTCACTGTGTTCCCCCTCTCAGCTGTGATATTGCACTTATTTTTCCACTCTTGGGACCCAGAATCAGCTGTCAGAGGGCTAGAGCTCACTGTCGGCTGATGTTACAAAGCCGCTCCAGGCTCTGGAAGGATCCAAGTGAGCACTGGAGGGGCAGAGTGGAGAGTGGTGACTGATAATCTGCTCAGAGCTGACCAAGAACTGAGCGATCAGCGGTCATGTGATTGCTTAGTTCTCAGTGTTAGGGATTCCACCATCAACACTGTATGTGTTGATGGGGAAATCAGATGATTTTCTTTCCTTTAACCTTTTATTAAAAGAAAAAAAAAATCTTAGGCAAACCATTGATTTTCTTTCCTATAACCAGAGGTTGCAGGAAAGAAACTCACTCGATTTCCCCATCAACACATTCAGTGCTGATGGGGGAATCCCTCCCGCTGTGCTATTGTATTCTGACAGCGGGAGGGATTCCACCAACAACACTGTATGCCAGCAGCGAGCCTTCCCAGCCAGGAGAATGCAATGAACACTGCTAGCAGCTATAGCCACCAGCAGTAATTGCATGCAAAAAAATCCATCAGGTTGCCTGTACCCAAGACTATCAACTTGGGTACCACCAGCCTGCCCATACCCATTGAGTTTTCAGCCGGTCCCTTCTCAACCGGCTGAGATTTGATCCATCTTTGGCTGGTTTAATGCTTGGCCAGCCTAAGATTAGCCAAGCAAACCAATGCACAGTAAAAAAGGGTTATATCAAAGTAAACCCTCTCACATGATAATAGAACTTTCACTGTACAGCTTTGCTGGGCTGACTTTCCAGGCGAACGCTGCACATTCCAGCTCAGCCTTAGGTGCTGACTGTATGTAGTGAACATCAGTATAGATTGTATAGTGAGATACATAGAGAACCTGCAAGTAAACAAAGCTGTTTGCAAAGTTAAGTAATAAGGAGAAGTAAGCTGTTGAAGCTCTCAGGTTGCCCCTGCATCTTTCCACTGCCCCAGCACCAGGAGAAGGAGTTTAGCAGCTGACCACAGAGTTAAGGCGTGGAGGCGGGGTGTTAGATTTGGGGGGGCGCAACTGAAATCTGGGGGGCGGAGTCCCAGCACACCTCTAGATCTGGCCATGGTAGCATCAGACCAATGCTGTAGCATGGAGGTGAGTATGCGTCCTTGTTTTTTATACAATACACCCCAACATTGTCTTTAACTACTGCTGGGAGGGGGGAGCAGAGTTTGCTGAACTTCTTTCAAGGAGTATAGCATGACATCACAGTTTCTGTTATCAGTTTTGAGGATGAGTTGCTCCATAGTGCCTCTAGCTACCGAAGTCAATGAGGGCTTGTTTTAAAGCTCATTTGCTTGATAAGATGATCCACCTGACCACTTCATTCTTTCTTTCTTTCTTTCTTTCTCTCTCTCTTTTGGGAAGGCTGTCCACAAGGTTCAGTGGTGTGTCTATGGGAATGTTTGAGCATTCTTCCAAAAGCATTTGTGAAGTTAGACACTGATGTTAGACAAGAAGGCCTGGCTCACAGTGTCTGCTCTAATTCATCCCAAAGGTGTTCTATTGAGTTGAGGTCAGGACTCTGGGCAGGCCAGTCAAGTTCCTCCACCCCAAACTCACTCATCCATGTCTTTATGGACCTTGCTTTGTGCAGTGGTGCACAGTCATATTAGAACAGGAAGGGGCCATCCCCAAACTGTTCCCACAAAGTTGGGAGCATGAAATTGTCCAAAATGCCTTGGTATGCTGACGCCTTACGAGTTCCCCTCACTGGAACTAAGGGGCCAAACCCAACCCCTGAAAAACAACCCCACATCATAATCCCCCCTCCACAAAATGATTTGGACCAGAGCACAAAGCAAGGTCCATAAAGACATGGATGAGCGAGTTTGAGAGAAACTTGACTGGCCTGCACAGAGTCCTGACCTCAACCCAATAGAACATCTTTGGGATGAATTAGAGAGGAGACTGTGAACCAGACCTTCTCATCCACACCAGTGCCTGACTTCACAAATGCTCTTCTGGAAGAATGGTCAAACATTCCCATAGACACTCCTAAACCTTGTGGACAGCCTACCCATAAGAGTTGAAGCTGTTATAGCTGCAAAGGGTGGGCCAACTCAATATTGAACCCTACAGACTAAGACTAGAATGCCATTAAAGTTCATGTGCGTGTAAAGGCAGGTGTCCCAATACTTTTGGTAATATAGTGTATTTTTGATTCTTATTGACTTTTCCGCTTTTTGTTTCATTTGTACATTTCACTGCTGACACTTTATTGGCACTTTATAGCAGTTTATGATATCTATGGCTTCTTGTATCTTAGTCATGATTTAAATTCTGTATTATGCAGCACAATTTACAACATACTACACCATAATTTACATATACCATATAAATTGCTGAATCAGAGTCATTCATTTATCGCTACTCTACCACTGATGTAATGATATTATACTATGAATTTTGATATGATATTTTATTTATTTTGCAGTATATTAGTGTGCAGTTACTATTTCATATAGCTGACAGGAGGGAAGAAATATGTACCGGCCAAGTAGTTGTAAGCACTGGATAACTGGATAAAATGTAGTTTTCTAAAGCAATGTTTATCAACCCTTTTTACATCTTTATGATGTGCATGTGCGCATTTTTTCACACTTTTGTTTATTACGTTGGTCGCGTGACAGCATAGGACAGCCAATTCGCTTAAAGTGGTTGTCAAGCCATTAAAAAAAAAAGAAAAACACCTGCAAGAGAAAGGCATAATGAGCTAGTATGCACCGCATACTAGCTCATTATGAAATGCTTACCTTAGATCGACGCTGTAGCAGCGGTCCCCAAGCACCAATGTGACCAAACGACATGCTATTTCCATCGTCTTCTGGGATCCTGGGCTCCGACCAATCACAGCGCAGACTCCAGCGCTGTGATTGGCAGGAGCCGCGCTGACTTCGCTCTCGCGCATGCGCACGGGAGCCATCATTTACGGCACGCTTAGTAAAGAAACGACTCAGTCGGGCCGTTTCTTCACTGCGCATGTGCCGATGATGTCAGCACATGCAGATACAGGGAATATCTCCTAAACGGTGCACGTTTAGGAGATATTCCTGGGAGATACAGGTAAGCCTGGATATAGTCATGACTTGACAACCACTTTAAGTGGCCTGCCCTACGCATGACAAATTCGCCAAAGTAGCCCCTGCACCTTTTTTCTGGCAGTGAGCCTTGTGCTTGTTTGGGGTATCATTAAGAAATAATGGCGCCGTAAGTGCAAAATGCGTTTTGGCGCATTTCTAGGAACACACAAATTTCTGTGCGCTGTCACAGAACGTGAAGGTGTAAATGGGGCCGAGGTACCCGGTAGACATGTGCAGAGCGAAAAAATTAGTTTTGTTTCGTTTTGATTCATTATTTACATAAGTTCGTTTTGTTAGATTTGTTTCAATCGTGCAATTCGATTTCGGAATTAGTTTCATTTATTCGTTTTCGAATCGATTAGAAACACTTTCAAATCAACTTTGAATAGTTTTTGAATTCGAATCATTTTCAAATTGTTTTCAAATTTCCAAGAAGAATGGGGTGGAGTGGAAAGTGGAGGAATAGACTGGAAAAAAGATAGAATACAATAGAGGGGAACAACTCAATACTATATATTCAGACTGCTTTCAGGGGATTCCAAACCTGAGAATGTCCCAGGGGCAGGGGCACTCTTAAATGGCAAATAAATCACAATATGACACTTTATATCGGATTGGTTACCTCTGCTCAAATTTGGCCCTATGAGTCCAGGCAGGAGGAGAGCAGAAGACCGACCCTCTTTATGTCAGATCTCTCTCTTCTATCTCCTGACACCACAAGGCCAACTACAAACACTATACTCAGTTGAATATTCAGTGATCTAACTTCCCAGATAAACTATCCTGCACACCCACTACATATACAGAGCCCTGAACATGTGTGTGCATACCTGTATGGCACCAGTAACTTCAGTTTCTCGGAAGGAAGATGAGGTTTTGGATTCTTCAGCTAGCCACTCTCATCGGTGCACTTAAACTCCTGGATAGCAGGGCCAAACAACACAACTGGCCCGGATTATTAACCACTTCAGATCCAAGCCATTTCTGGCACTCCTCTCCTACATGTACAAATCATCATTTTTTTGCTAGAAAATTACTCAGAACCCCCAAACATTATATATGGTTTTTTAGCAAAGATTCTAGGGAATAAAATGGCGGTTATTGCAACTTTTTATGTCATGAGATATTTGCGCAGCGATTTTTCGAACGCGTTTTTTAAAAAAAAAAACAGTTTAGTGAATTAAAAAAAAACAAAGCAGTAAAGTTAGCCCAATTTTTTTTCATAATGTGAAAGATGATGTTACGCCGAGTAAATAGATACCCAACATGTCACATTTTAAAATTGCGCAAACTTGTGGAATGGCGCCAAACTTTGGTTATTAAAAATCTCCATAGGCGCTGCTTTAAACATTTTTACAGGTTAGGTGTTTTGAGTTACAGAGGAGGTCTTGGGCTAGAATTGTTGCTCTCACTCTAACGCACGCGGCGATACCTCACATGTGTGGTTTGGACACCGTTTACATATGCGGGCACGATTTACGTATGTGTTCGCTTCTGTGCGCGAGCTCGCAGGGACGGGGTGCTTTAAAAAAAAAAAATATTATTTATTTCTTATTTTACTTTTATTTTTTTTTATTTTTACACTTTCACTTTAATTTTTTTTTTTTTGATCACTTTTATTCCTATTACAAGGAATGTAAACATCCCTTGTAATAGGAAAAGTGAGTGACAGGTCCTCTTTATGGACAGATGCAGGGTCTATAAGACCCTACATCTATCCTACAGGCTGGAAAGGCTGAGATCAGAAAAAAAAACAGACGATCTCAGCCTTTCCTTCCCCTTTAATGGTCATTGTTTACTTCGGAGACCCGGAAGTGACGTCACGACGTGCGCCCGGGCCTCCGAGGGCCATAGAGATCTCTGGCTTCAAGATCCGGCGGCAGGCGATTCCTTCTCCCGGTCACTGATCGCTCAGGTGAGCCGGGAGAAGCACCGGAGGGCGGCGGGAGGGGGGGGACGTCCGCTCCCGCCGCCTGTAAGAACGATCAAGCGGCTGACCTGCCGCTATGATCATTCTTACGGTGATGGGAATCGCCTGCTCTAAGAAACGATACCTCAATGATGCCTGCAGGTGCCGGCATCTTTGAGATATCACCACTGAAATCCCAGGACGTCCCTGGACGTCCTAAGGATCTGAAGTGGTTAAGTAAAGAATGCAAGATCTTCCTTAGCAGGGTAAAAAAACAATGGTGTCTGGATACAGTGTCTCTGTATCTAAATGGCCTTATGTCCTGTAGCACTACAGGTGTCAGCAAGGTGACTAAGAGCAATGATGCCTGTATACATTGTGTGATATGTCACTCACCCCAGTGTCCTTGCAGTGAAACAATCTCCTCCACTGGCAGGCTAATTTGTCCTGCAAGAGTCAAAAACAGAAGTAATCATGCTGCACTATCCAGCAATCTTTGATAGCAGTCTATGTGACACTTTTAACTTCCTCACACATAATACCTAGGGTCCGGCAACCTTCTTCGGCCCCCTTCTACTGTATCTGTGTAGACAAAGTGACTCTGAGTCGGCCAACCCACTTTCACAATCAACACTCTGTCTTTGTAGATCTATCTCCCAAGTCGCCATTCCTGCTTGATCTCCAAGAACCGGGCCCACAGCTCACTTTCTGGTCCTCTTCATGACTTTGGGACATGTAGGTAATCCCAAACAAGGTCGTCCTACCACTCTGACCGGGAGCCCTCCACAACATCCATTATTTGGGGTGAGACATAAGGAAAGTCAAGGCCCCACTCCAGGGCTACCCTCTGCCGTACCTCCCGCTGAAATCTGGAAAATCTTGGCATTTCCTTTCCCTGTTTCAGGTGATCTCACCACCACTTGGTAGTCATTTGGTGCTCTGGTCTGGGTTGTGGATGGCCTGTGATGAAACAACTGATTTCCTTGAGTTCCTGCAGGGGGTCTGTATAACATAAAATATAGGAATACCATACTAACAGATGAATACAAGAATATAATCTCTAATTATACAGACAGCTGCCAGCACGACAGTAGACCAAATGGTAAGAATAAGTGATATTAAGTGCGGCGCTAAATTGTGATCTTATATAACATATAGTGAGTATGAAATACAGTTGATGCTTATTATAAATGAATAAACAAATGTATAATTCACATGTGAAACATTAAATATATAGCTTAACCACTTGAATACAGGACGTTTATACCCCCTTCCTGCCCGGACCAATTTTCAGCTTTCAGCGCTCTCACACTTTTAATCTCAATTACTCTCTCATGCTACACTTCACCCAAACAAAATTTGTATCATTTTTTTCACACAAATTGAGCTTTCTTTTGGTGGTATTTAAGAACCTCTGGGTTTTTTATTTTTTGCTACATAATTGAAAAAAGTGCGAAAATTTTGAAAAAAAAACACTTTTTTTTAGTTTCTGTGACTTTTTTTTAGTTTCTGTGATAAAATTTTGCAAATAAGTAATTTTTGTCCATAAATTTTGGCCAAAACCTATACTTCTACCTATCTTTGGTAAAAATAACCCAAATAAGTGCATATTATTTGGTCTGTGTGAAAGTTATAGAGTCTACAAACTATGGTGCAAATCATTGAAAATTGATCACACCTGATGCACTGATGGCCTATCTCATTTCTTGAGGCCCTGAAATGTCGGGAAAGTACAAATACCCCCCAAATTACCCCTTTTTGAAAAGTAGACATTCCAAGGTATTTAGTAAGAGGCATGGCGAGTTTTTTGAAGTTGTACTTTTTTCCCACAATTCTTTGGAAAATTAAGAAATTATTATTATTTTTTTTTTTTTTGCACAAAATTGTCAAAACAACAAGTTATTTCTCACACACAGCATATGCATACTTCCAATTACACCCCAAAATACATTCTGCTACTGTCCCCGAGTATGGCGATACCACA
>BLSH010421999.1:158786-173528 GCA_018402905.1 Glandirana rugosa
CTTGAAGCGACACCCGTAACAGTGAAAGGTAAGTCGAACCTTGAAGCGACACCCGTAACAGTGAAAGGTAAGTGAAGTTCCAAGCTGAATGGAAAGTGACAATGCCCACAGCGAAGTTCCAAGCTGAATGGAAAGTGACAATGCCCACAGTGAAGTTCCAAGCTGAATGGAAAGTGACAATGCCCACAGTGAAGTTCCAAGTTTAATGGAAAGTGACAATACCCACAGTGAAGTTCCAAGTTTAATGGAAAGTGACAATGCCCACAGTGAAGTTCCAAGTTTAATGGAAAGTGACAATGCCCACAGTGAAGTTCCAAGTTTAATGGAAAGTGACAAGTGCTTAACAACAGGTGAAATACGAAATCCACACCAGTGCAAAATATGAACTTACCAGACTCTGGCAAGACACCAGCAAAATGGTGGACATAGGAGTGTCCTCACTAGTAGGAAGTCACACATCGATATGTACAAGGTGGATATATTGCATCATCCCATTCATCAAAAGGATAATCTGGCCTCCATACCGGAAAGATTACACCCAAATCCATGCCATCATAAAATAAAGAAAAGAAAACCTTCCATAGCGTAACACCGTATGAATAATTTATTGTTGAAATGGAGTAAAAACACTTACACAAAAAGTAGTAAACTGAGCTCAGCGACTAAAACCAAATGCAGTGAACCAAGGGGGACAGGACCCAATGCATTTCGTTTCCACAAACATCTTCTGGGGTGCCCCCCCCGGCATCACTGCTAGTATATTTAGATACTGATAATCAACAAACCCCTCCTACTGTGTGTACTGGCGGAGATTGGCAATTGGGCATCCAAGATGGCGTGCGTGTCACACCTTTTTTGGATAATGAATCTCATGATTAAACTCGTAACAGCATTAGTCATAGCCGTCCAGAGTGGCTAGCAGGAAAAGACTGCATCGTCATTACCGGTAGCGTCTAAAGTGACGCATTTCCAGAAATGGCTGAAGCCAAGCAAATGAGACTGGTGGAACTGGATGAGCAATGAAACAGGGTGTAAACAAACCAGTATGTAATATAAACCAGCCACAATCACCATATACGTCTCCAATATATACAGAAGGTCGGCACTCTAAAACTCCAATGTAGTACATTTATTGATAAGTGCAGAGATGATACAAGAACAGCAGACGCGTTTCGGCGGGACAAGCCGCCTTGGTCACAGCTTATACATCTCCAATTAAGGTCAGCAATGTAAACATGAACACTCAAATAGAGCCATACACATTGGGGGAATAAAATTGGGTATGATAAAAAATAATTGTAAGCGCCAAATTAGACCCAGCATGGACACCGCCTATACACGCATAACGGACGTGTATGACATGCTGGGCGTCGGCTCTCTCCCTTCCACTTGGGCTCCTGGAGCACTAATCCCTCCGACTTCCCACTCTGCCTCCTCAGAGTTACTTGACCCGGGGAACATCAACTCAGTAAGTCTTTCTAAAAATCCAAACTCACACTGTAGTCTGGGAGAACCCAAGTCTAAGGCCTGCTCCTCACCTCCCAGTCCAGCTCACCTGAGGAGACTCCTCTCTCTGGCTAGCTGGTCCTGGCAGGACAGTACTCACCGGCCCCAGGCCTTTGGCCAGGTCATAGGCCTCCGCTGCTTCTTCCCTCTTGTCTTCTATCTTCGCAGGGGAGTCATCAGGCTGCAACTCTACCCCACCTTGGAGTGATTCCTCCAGGCTCGCTCCGGCCTTTCCGGACTTCTGCGGCTGCAGATGACACATTCCTGAATGCCGGTCCACGGTGTGGTAGCATGGCTCCTGCAGCACCGACACCAGCCAAGTCAAAAGTTCATCACAATGGCCACACCGGGCCCACGCAGTGACCTCCGCTGTTGGGATCCGACAGTCCGGACAGATCAGGCACAGCCGCTCAATCCCTCCAATCACTCTGGGGGCGAGTCCCCCATGAGTCTCCACTCGGACCCTGGTATCCACCTGTCGTGTGACGTCTGCTACCGGTTGCAAGTGCTGAAGCTCTTTCAGGGCGTGGCACCACTACCAGACGAGCTGGTGCCAAAAGTCCTGATAAGCAGGCCTGCAGCATGTCACGTAGCTGTAACCCCTTGTGATCTGGATACAACTTTGCAGGCACGCTGACACTGGCAGAACTTGTCCAGATATGTTGGCTTTGCCAGTGGTTGCCGGTAGCAACAGTAATTAATAGTAGACACTGTTTTGCTGGAAAATCTACTTGTAATACAGTCTCTCTCTTTAACAACAGTCTCAGGCACACTTTACTTTAAGCAGAAGTTGGAGCAAAAAGTTCAAGATGCCCAGCTTTTGCAGAGCGCTGGGCATATTTGTAATCCAGTGGGTAAATGTCTGGCCGTAACATGGCTCAGGACATATTTGTAATCCATGGGCGCGATCGTCCAACGTGGTTGCCAATGGTGACAGCACATGGTACAAAGTCATTGAATTGCAGGATGATGCAAGTGCTCACCCCAGTGTCTGCTGCAGTGAGTGGGCAAGCAAGAGTGGCAATTGGTGACCACTCTCACTGGTTGCTATGGGCAACAGCGCACTTGAAAAGCTTTACTGTTTAGCTGTCAAACACACAGATCCTTGTCCCAAAGTTTAGTCCTTTTTAGCAATAAAACAATTACAGTACCTGGCTCTGTACTCTTTCAGTTGCTGGAGGCAACAATTGGCAGCCTTGCAGGTATCCCGGACAAGCCCCCAAATGTAGCCATGTGCTCCCTCAAAACTTGTGGTCCACCCGCCTGCTGCCCTCATTCACACATGTTCCACACATCCAAAGTCACTGAACGGGCCGGTACTTTGTTTTTGTTGTTTTATTTAGGGGTTTGAACTTGGATAGGGATTAGGGGTGACTGTGGGATTCCCAGTAATTGAACGTAGGACATGCTATATACACCTCCGGTATATACACTTCTTCACCTCCAGCACACTACTTGCTGACCATTACACTTCTCCAGTACTTCTCTCCAGTACACTACTTGCTGACCGTTACACCTGTCCTCCTGGTCCGAAGGGATATTTATCAGACCTCTACAATACTTCTTCTTCACCACAGCTAGCACATGGTGAGGCCTGCTGCAGTTGCTGGCAAGGCCTAAGAACTACCCTTTGTGGGTGAGTGCTGTAGGTTTCTCTCACTGAAACCAGACAGCCTCTCTTGTGTAGTGCTAGCCAGGCCTTTGGATGAACTACTACTCCCAGCCCATCCTTGAGACCCTTCCGTTCTGTCCTGCGGTCTAATGGCTCTCCTTCACCATGGTTGGTTCCTCCTGGCTTCCACAGACTGCTCTCTCTCTCCCAGACTGTCCCAGCCATCTCCTCCAACTCCCAGGGGCCACCACTCACTAACTTATTGGTGGATTCCTTTAAAGAGTCTCCTTCCATGTAGACCTCAGCTGCTCTCCTGCTTCTCCTGTGCTACTCCAGGAGCCGACCCCCGCTCCTGACTGCACCCAAGCCCCAGGCCTCAGGTTCACCCCCACCAGAAGGGGGATCCCCTCCTGGGTGAGGCCTGCTCCGCAGCTCCTGACTACATGCTCACTCTTCTACCCGAACTCTTCTGACACCTGCTGGCAGATTGCTGTATTTAAGGAGGCCTGCCCCCTGCCAATCCAGCCGCTGGATTGGTCAGAGCTCCTTGTCATACATCAGGAAGTGACACCCCCTCCTCCATCCCCCTTTCCAGAACTTTCTAAGCTCAAGGAGGAGGAATCTCCAAGGGGTGTTCCTTCCCTCTATCTTCAGCCCCTCCCTGAGCTACTCCCCTAACCCAGATCAAAATATTCAGGCCTGCACCTAGAGTCAGGTCTGACTAGATTTTTCCTTTCCTATCAAAAATCTACAAAAGTAAAGCACCTATACTATGGGGGCGATGTTTTTGTTGTTTTATTGGGGGAAATAACTTGGATGAGGATAAGGGTTTACTGTGGGATGCCCAGTAGAATTATAGTACAAAGTTGGCACATACAAGCCTGTGTGTGTGCGCTGACACTGCAGACTCTCCCTCTGCAGACTATTACTGTTTCACCCTCCAGCTCAGTACTTGGTTTCTGGCCTAAAAGGAATTTATTAGGCCTCTGCTCTCTGTTCTTCACCGCAGTTAGCACGTGGCGAGGCCTACCCTGTCCTGGCAGGACATCAGGAACACCCATTACAGGCAAAGGGGCACACGGGCCCCTGATTGTTCAGCAAAAGTACTTCTGTGCTAATCGGGCTTTTGACGGACTACAACACCCAGCCCATCTCTGACTCCAGGTCCCCTAGACTTTCTCTTTTCCTCAGTGACTCTCTCCTTCCCTTGACTGACTTCCAAGGCTCCCACAGACTGCCCACTTTCCTCTCCCAGCCTGCTCCAGCACTTTCTCTACTTCAGTCCCAGGGACCGTCACTCACCGCACGATGAGTTCCATAACGTCTCTCACTGTGTAGCACCTCCGCTGTTCTCCTGTTCCTCCTGTGCTGCTCCAAGGATCTCTCTCCTCCCTGGCAGCACCCAAACTCCCAGGCCCCAAAGTCACGCTCCCCAGACTGGGGACGACCTCCCGGGTAGGGGCCTGCTCCACAGCGCCTCTGCTACATCTTCAGACTTCCACCCGACACTACTCCTCCCAGACTGGGCTGACTCTGAGTATTTAAGGAGGCCTGCCCCCTGACAACCCTGCATGGGGATTGGTCAGGGCTCCTTAGAATACTCCAGATGGTTCCACCTATCTCCCAGCTTTCTGCCCAGAGATCAACGTCAGGTGTCTGGATACAGAGAGGGACCTCATCCGTTTAGTTCACCCAGTCCTCCCTGAGTGAGCCTCTCCTCCCAGCTCAGATCAAAACACCCAGGCCTGCACATTACAGTCAGGCCTGACTAAATGTACCTTTCCTAGCCAAAAACCTTGCTAGAAAATGCACCTACTCTGTGGGGCGCTACACGTATATATTATTTATATCATTTTCCATTAAGGGGGCGTGTCCTATGCCTACATACTTTTGCTAATAGGTGTCCCTCGTTCCCATCTAAAAAAGTTGGGAGGTTTGCGATATTGCTGTGTCTAAAATAAAGTATGTAATGAAATTGGAAAGGTTTTATTTAAATATTCTACATTGTTAACAAAGGAGGAGAAACAAACCAGGGAAGATGAAATATAAGCAGATTAAATTTCAGCATTATTATTCAAAAAAATAGGAAAAGAAAAGGAAAAAAAAAAAAAAAGGAAAAAAGTGAAAATATATTTTTGCGCTTTATTTTCTTCAGCATAACACAAGCGACAAAGACATAAACATGACTAAAATGATGTTTAATCTCGTGTTTTTTTCCTTAAGCAGTAAAGTTTAGCAAAGGTCGTCTTTGCATGTGCCCTATAGGCTGACATTTTCAATCTCACCATTAGTGTTGTAATGTTTTTATATTGTGTAATAAAAAAAGAGAGATGTGATGTTTGTGTTTAGTTTTCATTTTTATTTTTTTCTTGTGGATGACTCTGCAGCATTGGATTTATACGTTCATTTGAAGATTTTCCTTTTCTCTATAATACTGGCTGTTAAATGGCGCAAAGGAATGAAGAATGAGAGAGAAAGGAAGAGGGGATTTTGTAGCCAGTAAAAGTTGGTAATGCGGCTGAGAGGAGATGGATCGGAGGCGGTGTTGTAAAGCGCGGTATATATGGCAGCAACTGAGTGTAGAAATGTCATAAAATGACGATACTTGCTGGACAGATATCAAACTTTTAGCTGTGAGCCAGAAAGAAAGAAATGTAAAGCCTATAAAAGGGGAAATGTTAATAAAAGTTAAAGGCTGAGTCCATGTGGATGCTAGAGAGATCCCTGGTCTGCCTGCCTGCCATGTCCATTATAAAGGGCTCCCACCATCATGGGCGTCCGCAGAACTTTTTCCAGGGGGGGCATAATTTCAAGGTCATCCATGCTCTGCCCCTTTTTGACAATGTCATAATTAAATTATCATGGTCAGAGACTGCAGACATAGTACAGGAGATGGTCAGAGACTGCAGACGTGATCCAGGAGATGGTCAGAGACTGCAGACTTGATACAGGAGATGGTCAGAGACTGCAGACATGATCCAGAAGATGGTCAGAGACTGCAGACGTGATACAGGAGACAGTCAGAGACTGTGGACATGATACAGGAGACGGTCAGAAACTGCAGACATGGTACAGGAGACAGTCAGAGACTGCAGACATGGTACAGGAGACGGTCAGAGACTGCGGACATAGTACAGGATATGGTCAGAGACTGCGGACATAGCACAGGAGACAGTCAGAGACTGCAGACATAGCACAGGAGACAGTCAGAGACTGCAGACATAGCACAGGAGACAGTCAGAGATAGCACAGGAGACAGTCAGAGACTGCAGACATAGCACAGGAGACAGTCAGAGACTGCGGACATGGTACAGAAAACGGTCAGAGACTGCATACATGGCCCAAGAGACTGTCAGAAACTGCATAGCTGGCTCAAGAGGATAAGGACCTAGTGGGAAACCCCTGATCTGATCCCCTTGCCCCTACCTGCGGACGCACATGCCCACCATCCCTGCACCCCAGATCTGTACATGCACTGTGCCCATTATTAAGGGTTACCACCATCCCTGTACTGAGTTCCCAGGTCTGTACACCCGCTGTGGCCATTATGAGGGGTTCCCCCATCCCTGTACTGAGTTCCCAGGTCTGCACACCTGCTGTCCCCATTATGAGGAGTTCCCACCATCCCTATTCTGAGTTCCCAGGTCTACACACCTGTTTTCCCCATTATGAGGGGTTCCCCCCATCCCTGTACTGAGTTCCCGGGTCTGCACACCTGCTATCCCCATTATGAGTGGCTCCCACTATCTCTGTGCTGAGTTCCCAGCAGCTACGTTCCGTCCATACAGGACACAGGGGCACCGCCCCCTAATCCATGCGCCCGGCCCCTAATTTACATGCAGGGCACTGGACGCATATATTCAATGGGGTTTTTTATCTTTTTTTTAGAAGCACGTGATTAGAGCCTGAGGCTCTAATTGGCTTCAAAAAAAGGGTGGGCTCGGGGCCACACAGTTGAGTGACAATAGCGAATTAATATTCGCTATTGTCTTCCTGATTCTCCTCCCGGCTAATCCCGGCTCAGGAAGCAAGTCCTGAGACCCGATTGGCCAAGAGGAGAAGGGAGGAGACACAGGGGAAGCCGCACCACCATGAAGCCATGCTGTCGTAAAGCCAAGGAAGGTGGAGACGCAGGGTGAAGCCGCCGCCCAGAGGAAGCCAGTGACCTAGATGGGGTAGGTGCAGGGACCGATCAATCATCCATGGGGGTACGGGAGACCCGACCAACTATCAGGGGGATAGTGGACGGATTACAGCCCCCCCAAAAAATATATCACCAGCCACCACTGGTTTCCAGGTCTACTCACCTGCTTTGCACATTATAAGGGGTTCCCACCATCCCAGTGCTGAGTTCCTGGGTCTGTACACCCGCTGTGGGGGTTTCCAATATCCCTGTGCTGGGTTCCTAGGTCTGCACACCTGATGTGCCCATTATTAAGGGCTCCCACCATCCCTTCACTGAGTTCCCAGGTCTCTACACCTACTGTATCCATTATGAGAATTCCCACCATGCCTTGCTTATGTTAGTTCCCAACCAAACTGTTAAGCCATCAAATGGCTGGTGTCATAACTGGTCACATGTGCAGCATTATAGCAATTTCAGCTCAAACAGAGGCTAAGATGGCAACTTCTTTGGCTGTAAAGGATAGGAGGCTTTAATTCCGATTTAAGAATATCATCAAAAACATCATCAAGAATAAGGATCCCACACTGTTTTTTCCCAGGGTTCCCCTGTACAAACGATAACAAACCCCCATCTAGCATAAAGATCTAGTATAGATGACAACAGTATCTCATCATGAATCAAGAGGGTGTGATGTCATTACTGAGATATTCAATGGCTGTGCCAATCAGCTACTGGGTGGGTTCACATTGTTTTTTTAGGGAAACAATCTGTAGTCATACAGGTTAGCCTTGAATATTCTGTAAGCATTCATGAACACTATGGGGTTGATTTACTAAAACTGGAGTGTGCAAGATCTGGTGCAGCTGTGCATGGTAGCCAATCAGCTTCTAACCTCAGCTTGTTCAATAAGGCTTTGGCATTAAAACCTGGAAGCCGGTTGGTTTCTATGCAGAGCTGCACCCGATTTTGCTCTTTCCAATTTTAGTAAATCACCCCTATTACTGGAGGGGGTAAAGTGGATGTAAACCCTCCATATACCCAGTGAAGTGAACAGCCTCAGAAGATACACAGAGATGAAACAAATCTCCCTACATAAGTATTACATGTATATCTTCTGTCTTCAGCTTGATATACTGTTTAGAAAGTGCAGGTTCTGTTGCAATTTTCTCTTCCTCATTCCCCTGTAGGAGGGGATTATTGGTAGACACTGTCAGACAGCTGATTGGAGGACAGCTGATTGGAGGAAAGGCACACAACCCCTCCCCACACATGCAGAGCTTGTCTGTGAATTGTGCAGCTGTGTGCTAATCTATTCATAGCAACCTCCTCCGACACACACTTCTATCTCCGGGTCTCGGAGAGCTTGTCAAAAGCTATCAGGCTGGGGGCGTGGCCTGGCACCGATGGCGGCGGAAGCACATAGAAGGAGCTCCGGTGATCCAGAGAGCTATCCACAGCAATCCTGCTGCAGCAGTGATTAAAAAAAGGTATCACCACATCAGCCCTTCTCCCCACACTCTCTGCTTCGGATAGGAACCAGTTTTTGACGGTTTTAAACCGCCTTCTTCGCGCCATCCACAGCTGCTCTCATACCCAATCCCCCTATACACCATCCAGGCAGGAGTCCACCTCCCATCCTTTTCCCCTGTAGAACTGTGCCCAGCGGATCCGTCTACAGCAGCCCGCGGACTCGATTCTCGGCCGTACAGCCGGTACGCGGCTTCATTGCAGCCTACTAAATCCTCCGCAGTGGCCATCTTGCTACACCCAGGGCCCACACTATCACTCATACCACAGTCACCGTAACGCTTGAGAGCCTGGGACAGACCAGTTAACCTCCCTTATCAATAGCTACCTGTCAAGCAGAACCCTGCACCAAAAGATCTGCTCAAATTCAGCCTGAGGCCTACTTACAGCGGCCATCTTGGCACACCCATCCATAGCTCATCTTCACCTGCCTGACAACTCATCAGACACAAGGAGTGCAAAAGGTATTAAAATGGCAGCCTAAGCCAGAGCTCTGAGCCGCGGACTGGAGCACTGTATCCTCCTGAGAGCCTCTACTAGCCGCTAGCGCCTCTTACTCTGGTATTGCTCTTTCCAAGTAAGATGGCAACAAGGAAACGGAAAGAGGAATACCATCCCAAAAAATGAACAGCCTTCTTCCACAGACCAGCACCAATGGACAACAGAACACTAATCAACGCAGATGAAAGCACCAATGCCACATCTGCGGCTTACACCGATCTGCCGGATGCAGATCACGAAGACCAGGATAACACGCTTACTCCACTCCACACGGGTGTACATCCAGTTCCTCAAGATGTGGTAGCAAGGTGCCATGAGAGCTTGCATTTGGCAGGCCCTATCCGTCTTGAGAGTACATTCATGGTATGGAGGTGCAAGAAGCAGGAGTAGAGAATGGAAGGCTAGTTGGCAACCTCTCTGTGTACAATGTGTTTATAAGGTATCTGGAAGATGTTCCTTAAGACTGGGATGTTTATGTCACTTTTAAATCAGTAAACCATTGGAAAAGCAAGGTCTGACTGGTCATCATTTATTGGAGAGAGGGGTCTGGATTTTTGTTGCAGGGCCTTGTGCCTGATGCTTATGTGTGGTGATAAGTTGGTGGAGCCTCCCCTGAAGGTAGGAGAGTTGGTATGCCCCAGTCCCATCAGGTTCCATGCAGTAGCAGAAGTATTCCCAAGGACAGCAGGTGGTGTTGCTGGGGATCAGCCCACATATAGGCAAATGCCACTAAAGTCTTTGTACGAATGCCACTGAAGTCTATGGGTGCATCTCACTGAAGTCTTAAGGCAAATGTAATATGATGTGATATTTGGCAAAATACAATTGTCACAGACAGCCTCAGCAACAACGTACACTGACAGTGCATATTTGGCTCTAAAATGGATATTTGCCTCTACAATTAGCTTGGCTGGCATATAGAAGTCAATCTGATTCATTTTAGCTTGAGAAAAAGGTAGCTGTAGCAGCAACACCTGGTATTCATTCAAGTGGTAGGTCTCTTTTTTCTTCAGTTTTAATTAACTTTATTAGAACCCCTGCATGGCGTGCGCTTATCATACATCATTACATTAATAACCCCATTGGACTTAAAGTGATTGTAAAGGCTCATTTTTTTTTTTTTGTTAATAACACGCTTTTCATACTCACCTCCTCTGTGCAGCGGTTTTGCACAGAGTGGCCCCTAACCCCATCTCCTGGGGTCCTCCAGCGGTGCTCCGGGCTCCTCCTCTTCTCGAGTGACCACCACGATTCCTTGGGGTCGGCCGTGCTGGGTCCTTCTGTTGTGTGTCCGGGTCACTGGACTTGATTGACAGCAGCGGGAGCCAATAGCTCCCCAGCTATCAATCCCTCCAATGAGAACTGGAGCAGCTCAAGCAAGCTGCGAGGCTCGTCCCTGCCTTGGGTTCGTTTTGGGTCAGGTAAGTAAAGGGGGGCTCAGAGGGGCTGCTGCAGGCGAAAAGGTTTTTCTTGAGGTTTTACAAACCCTTTAATGCCCCTTTGACACATTTCCCCCTCAATTAGAGCTACATTATCCTTTTGATTAAGGCTCCATTCACTTTTTAGTTGGGCATCTTTGGTCACTTTTCAAACTTTTTTGGAACACTCATACAGGCATTTGAGCTTTTTTTTGTGCATGCCATTGCAGAGCCTGAGATCAGGAGGGTGGCACAGTTCCCTTCCAAGCACCCCTGGAAGTTTGTATACACACACAACCAGTACACCAGGTGGTGACTGGAGAATCAGCGCTCACTGAACGATCAATATAATAACTAAAGATAAAGGGTTAAAACCAAATCGATACAACATGATAGGCACATCCAAGTATAAAAAGTTATAAAAAGCCCATAAAGTCCTGATACATTCTTGATAGACAGATGGTAAACAAGACCAGGTGACCAGAGACCAGCAGCTCCTAACAGGTTGGGAAACTCTCAGCAGAAGTGCAAAAGAAAAAAGAAGGGTGCCAGGTCGACAAAAGTAAAGACACCATACACTTTTATTCATATTCACTTACATGTAGGACTGGAAGCTGAGACAAGGTCTGCAGGGGCGTAGGGAAGGAACAATTTGCCAACTCTGTGGTCTGGAACTTGAGAGCGCTGGTACAGCTGGAAGTGCCAAGTTCAGTTAAAGGTGGATTCAGGACCCAAGCTGGGTCTAGCGACAGAAGAGCGGAAAGACACTAAGTTATAGGCAGGATCATTGTCAGGGACAGGCAGAGGTCAGCAGCAGTGAGGCACAAATTCACTGGGCAGAAGTATGGTCAATAGTAGACTTGTGCATGGCTGAAAAATTTGTTCATTTTCTTTCCGTTGTTTTTTTTTTTATTTTTTCGAGAATTCGAAAAATTCGGAAATAAGAAAGAACATTTGAAATAACAATAAATAACTATTAAATTATATGTATTGGAATTTCCTTGAAAATTTGGCTGTTAGTGAACTTAACCGCTTGCCAACCGCTGGTCGGCAATTGACGGCGACAGGGTGGCTCTGTAACGCGGATCGCCGTCATACGACGGCGGGCGCGAGATCGAGCCTAGTGAGCACGCGCGCGCCGCCGGAGGCGTGCCCGCGCGCTCACTGTGCCCGGGGAGGGCTAGGGAGCGGGTGCGGCGGAGTCGATCTCCGCCGGCCACCCGCGATGCCCCCCCGGAGCGAAAGAACGGAGGTCCGTGTAAGTAAACACGGACCTCCGTTCTGTGAGAGGGGGAAGGGCTGTGATCACGGAAGATGTGATCACTTCCCTTCCCCAGCTAGGGCAGCCCACACACAGTTAGAACACGCCCAGGGAACACAGTTAACCCTTAGAGCGCCCCCTGCAGGTTAACCCCTTCACTGCCAATGGCATTTACACAGTAATCAGTGCATTTTTATAGCACTGATCGCTGTATAAATGCCAATGGTCCCAAAAAAGTGACAAAATGGTCCGACATGTCCGCTGAAATATCGCAGTACCGCTAAAAATCGCAGATCGCCGCCATTACTAGTAAAAAAAAAAATAAAAACCTCAAAAATGAATTCTCATCATCCGTAAACGCGACCACTTTTGCGCAAACCAATCAATAAACGCCGATTGTGATTTTTTTTTTATCACAAATATGAGGATTTGGATTTGTATTTTAGCAAAAAGTAAGACATTTGGGTTTTTTTGCAAAATTGTCGCTCTTCTTTTGTTTATAGCGGCGATCAGAAATGACGCAGCGGTGATCAAATGCCACCAAAAGAAAGCTGTATTTGTGGGAAATAAAGGACGCAAATTTTGTTTGGGTACAACGTTGCACGACCGCGCAATTGTCAGTTAAAGCGACGCAGCGCCGAATCGCAAAAAGGGCTCCGGTCCTAAAGTGTGAAATCCTTCCGGGGCTGAAGTGGTTAAATATGAAATTTATTGCTCGCCTTGCCCCATCGCTGCCATTTTTAGTTCCTTCTAGGGAGTCGGTGGTGTTCTTGCTCGTGTGTAAGCCATGGACCCGCGGAAACTGCACGTCTTGCGAGAGTTTGTCAACCTGTGTAAGAGCAACCCGGCTATCCTGCACCGGCGGGAGCTGAAGGTCTTCACAGAATGGCTACTAAGCTTAGGAGCTTCTATCCAGCCCCCACCATCTGAAGACTGTTTTAAAGAAAGCCAGACAGATGAGCTAAAAAAAGAAAGGGTCTCATCTCCAACTTATCAACCAGTGAGTGAAGAAAGTGACTTGGATATTGATAATGAAGGAGTTCTTGCACCATATGATAAGCCCCCTCAGGAGATGGGAAATGATGATTTAGACGTCACATGCTCTGGGAGATGATGACTTCCAGAAAGCCATTGATTTACTAACCAAAGCCATAAAAATGGTTGCCATGTTGTATGCAAAAAGAGCAAGTGTTTATGTGAAGCTACAGAAGCCAAATGCTGCAATTTGTGACTGTGAGAAAGCTATAGCCATCAACCCCAGGGAGGGCTGGGCCAGTGGGCAGTGTGGCAGTTGCCCCCCAGGCCACCCTAACTTACATTCAAAATGGCTAACAGCCGCTGCCCGCTCACACTTTTTTCTTCTTGTGGAGGAAGGAAGTAGGGGCCAGTGGCGCAGCCACCAACTAACTGCAGGCAAAGGGGGGTCGCCCAGGGCCGGCCCTACCATGGATCCTGCTAGGCCCATTGGGCTGCCTAGGGGGGTATTGCTGGATTACACAGGTGGGCATGGATGGTGAGCTGATTCGCTGGTTCAATGTGCCACTTGACTGGACTTGCCCCCCAGGCCTAAGGCTGCCAGCCCTCCCCTGATCAACCCTGACTCTGCTGAGCCATATAAATGGAGAGGTAAAGCACATAGGCTCCTTGGACACTGGGAAGAATCTGCCCAGGACCTGGCCATGGCTTGTAAATTGAAGAAGCAAGTGAAATGTTGAAAATGTGCTCAGAAAATTTCAGAGCATCGGAGTAAATATGAATGCAAACAGGAGGAAAGGCTGGCCAATGAAAGGAGAAAACATTTGAAGAAAGCTAAAGAGGAAAATGAAAGGGCACAGAGGGAGGAAGAAACCAGGCGTCAAGCAGGTGCCGAGTTCCCAGGTTTTCCAGGGGGATTTCCTGGTGGCTTTGCCGGGATGCCAGGTGTCAGTGATATTCTCTCTGACCCAGAAGTTTTGCAGGATCCTGAAGTCATGGCCATGGGCGTCCGCAGAACTTTTTCCAGGGGGGGGCATAATTTCAAGGTCATCCATGCTCTGCCCCTTTTTGACAATGTCATAATTACATTATCACGGTCAGAGACTGCAGACGTAGTACAGGAGATGGTCAGAGACTGCAGACATGATCCAGGAGATGGTCAGAGATTGTAGACGTGATACAGGAGATGGTCAAGGACTGCAGACATGATCCAGGAGATGGTCAGAGACTGCAGACGTGATACAGGAGATGGTCAGAGACTGCTGACATGATCCAGGAGATGGTCAGAGACTGCAGACGTGATACAGGAGACAGTCAGAGACTGCAGACATGGTACAGGAGACGGTCAGAGACTGCGGACATAGTACAGGATATGGTCAGAGACTGCGGACATAGTACAGGAGATGTTCAGAGACTGTAGACATGGCGCAGGAGATGGTCAGAGACTGCAGACATAGTACATGAGATGTTCAGAGACTGCAGACATAGTACAGGAGATGGTCAGGGACTGCAGACATAGTACAGGATACGGTCAGAGACTGCGGACATAGTACAGGAGATGTTCAGAGACTGCAGACATGGTGCAGGAGATGGTCAGAGACTGCAGACATAGTACAGGAGACAGTCAGAGACTGCATACATAGCACAGGAGACAGTCAGAGACTGCGGACATGGTACAGGAAACGGTCAGAGACTGCATACATGGCCCAAGAGACTGTCAGAAACTGCATACATGGCTCAAGTGGATAAGGACCTAGTGGGGAACACCTGATCTGATTCCTGATTCCAGGGGGGGGCAATTGCCCCCCCCCCCCCC
>BLSH010421999.1:173538-184958 GCA_018402905.1 Glandirana rugosa
TTGCCCCCCCCCCCCCTTGCCCCTACCTGCGGACGCCCATGGTCATGGCTGCATTTCAAGATGTAGCTCAAAATCCAGCTAACATATCAAAGTATAACACCAACCCAAAAGTGATGAATCTGACCAGCAAACTATCCAGTAAATTTGGAGGCAGTGCATAAGGTGTAAGAACATCTCAGAGACACAGCAGTGAAGAAAGAAGACGACTTGGACTTTTTATGCACACATGGTGATTTTTTTCATCTTATAAGGCTTACAAAACAGTACAAAAAAGTATTGCAGATAACAAGGGATATAAAAAGTTGATCAGTTGGCTCAATGAACAGTTAATGTGTTTGAAAAACAATGGTATACTTGTATTTTTATGTTTTTATTTCCTGATGGGTTTACTATAAGAATGTTATTTCCATCAGCAATATTTGAGATGCAATAAAATATACCAGTCTGCAAAAAAAAAAAAAAAAATATGAAATTTATCACTAAATATTTTCAAGGAAATTCCAATACTTATAATTTAATAGTTATTTATTAGCTAGTTATTATTTCAGTTTACTATTTCAGATGTTCTTTGTTATTTTCTAATTTTCGGATTTCCGAATTCTGGATTTTCGGCTGTTTGGATTGCCGAATTAGCGCAATTACCGAATTTGCGTTTTCGGATTCCCGAATTTTTGAACTACCGCAAATGCTGAATTCGCATTTCCGCATTCCTGATCAACCCTGACTCTGCTGAGCCATATAAATGGAGAGGCAAAGCACATAGGCTCCTTGGACACTGGGAAGAATCTGCCCAGGACCTGGGCAACTAACGACCGTTGTATGCGATATCGATCGCGCGATTAGAACAGTCGAACATACAACGGTCGTACAAGGGAGTTGTATGAGCAGACTAGAAAACGTGGTCGTACCAACAAGCGCTCATACGACCGTTTTATCGTGTGTACAGAGCAGATGGTACAACAAAGTTGTATTGTGCAAAACACGCATGCCCAGAAGTCAGGAACGGCGGGATGCTAATTACATGCACCTGAACGTTCTTTCTGTGGTCGTACGATCGTGTAGTGCAGTCAGTATGCAAGTTACATTATGCAACATGCGATTTGCGACGATCGTACGTACGATCGTCGTCCCGTGTGTACGAGGCTTTAGAGCACGTTTTATGCTTGAGCATTTTTTGTCCATTGGGGCCAAAACTGGTGACTCTGCCTCAAAAGAAGCTCATAGACTTTTTCGAGGAATGAGCTTCAAAGGAAGGGGACAGGGGAGGTTGTCCTAAAAGTGGACAGTGCACTCTCCAGCCAGTCTCTCAGTTGGAAGAAGGGAGTGGGGAGGAGCAGGGGAGTGCCTTGAAATTCTAAGCCAGGGTTCCCCAAACTTTTGAAACAAAGGACCAGTTTTCTGCCCTTCAAACTTTAGGGGTACTAGACTGTGGGCAGTGGAAGTAGAAAATGCTCTAGCATCCATAGCCGGTGCTTGACTACTTTACACCCTAGGCAAGACTAACACACCCCCCCAACGCTGTCTGCCTGGCCCGGCAGGGGAGGGTTGGTGGCACTAGTGACCTCCTCCGCAGCAGCTGTGACTGACATCTTCCATGGCTGCTGCTTTCTCTGGAGAGTCAGTCAGCGTTCTCGTGTTCTCCGGCCAGGCTAGTGGGGAAGTCAGCGGCCGTGGCTGCGCCCCCTAGGCAGCGCTGCGCTTTAGGCAGTTGCTTAATTCACCTATCAGAGCGCAGGCCCTGCTGGCATTGGTGGGAGTAAACAATGCCATCGGTTTGGTGGTCAATGGGAGTAAACAAATTACATAATTGGCATTAATGAGAGTAATAGTGCCCACCCCCATTGGTGTCAGTGGGATGAATAGTGGCCCATTGTTGGTGTCAGGAGGAGGAATAGTACCCATCATTGGTGTCATTGGGAAGAATAGTATCCCAATGTTGGTGTCAGTGGGAGGAATAGTGCCCCTTCATTGGCGTCAGTGGGAGGAATAGTGCCCTGTCATTGGTGTCAGTGGAAGGAATTATGTCCCATCATTGGTGTCAGTGGGAAGAATAGTATCCCAATGTTGGTGTCAGTGGGAGGAATAGTACCCCATCATTAATGTCAGTGGGAGGAATAGAAGCGCATTGTTGGTGTCAGTGGGAGGAATAGTGCCCCATCATTGGTGTCAGTGGGAGGAATAGTGCCCCATCATTGGTGTCAGTGGAAGGAGTAGTGTCCCATCATTGGTGTCAGTGGGAGGAATAGTGCCCCATCATTGGTGTCAGTGGAAGGAATAGTGTCCCATCATTGGTGTCAGTGGGAGGAATAGTAGCCCATCATTGGTGTCAGTGGGAGGAATAGTAGCCCGTCATTGGTGTCAGTGGGAGGAATAGTAGCCCATTGTTGGTGTCAGTGGGAGAAATAGTGCCTCATATTAGTGAAAAGAATAGTTCCCGGAGGGCCAGATAAAGGCAAAAAAGTACCATTTAAGTGAATCTTGATGCATTACTATTATTAAGCTATTCTGAAGTGTTTAGATATTGTGAGAGACACTGTCTTTATTTTCTGGAACATTATTGTTACAATGCATGTTTGGTTCCTTTATATAAATAAAGAATAATAAAAAAAAAAAGGCCACATCTGGGCCATGGGCCGCAGTTAGGAGACCCTTGGGATAAAGACAAGCAAAGGGCCACATCTGGCCCACGGGCCGCAGTTTGGAGACCCCTGCTCTAGGCTATGCGGTTGTGTATTTCTATTGATGCACACGGTATAATGAGACACAAATCTCATCCCTGCATGCAAAAATGGCTTCATAGGATGCTCCAAGAGAAAGTAGCCACCCTGAAACAGGAAACCTGGGGCAGCGTTCCTTGCACCATAAGTATATTATTTATATGTTAGGTTGTCTTTGTCTGTTTTGGAAGGGGGCAGGGGAGGTCCTCCTAAAAGTAGACAGTGCACTCTCCAGCCAGTCTCTTAGTTGTAAGAAGGGAGGGAGGAGGAGCAGGGGAGTGCCTTGCCATCCTAGGCTAGGGGGCTGCATGTTTCTATTGATGCACACAGTGTAGGGAGACACACGTCTAGTCCCTGCATGCAAAGGTGGCTCCATAGGACGCTGCAAGAGAAAAGGAGCCACCCTGAAACAGGTAAACCTGGGACAACGGTCCTGGCACCAGCTTAACCTGGAAAAAGGGCAAGGAATAAAAGATAAAGAAGCTGCATCCTCAGTAAGTGACTAAATCATCTTTTCAAAGTGCTGAGGATTTATTATAAATTGAAAATGAAATTCAGCTTTTTTTTTTACCCATGGACCCCGTGTGCCCAGACAGAATATCTGTTTCATTGAAATGCAATGACTGCAGATATAGGGATACCTAGAGTTAAATTGTAAATGTTATCTCGCCTTCATTAGAAGATCTCTTGTACTGAGCTGAGACGCTGTAAATCTCTCCTTCTCCAAATGTGATTTTCTTCTACCCCATGTACTGTACTTTGCAGCTTGTCACTGAAAATAATCAAGCTGTTATCTTATTAAGTTATGCAGAGTTCACTTACCATGGCTGTCTATAGGGAGGTCTCGCCTTGGGCTGAATTCTTATTTCAAAGACTAAAATCACAATGGCGCCATCTGATGGTGCTGGGTCATTACTACACCCCTTCTGCACCGAATAATTCCATATACCTTTCCCATGTTATGGCGCGTTTCATAAAATACCACATAGGCTGGGTTCACACTTATGTGATGAGAATTGGTTTGATTCTCATGTGGATTTTTGCAGTTCAGTGCGATTTTGCAGTGCGATTTTGTGCTAAAGATAGTGTGATTGTGAATTTAATGCGTTTTCGGAAGGGATTGGTCACAGCTGCGATTTCTACACAGAAAAATCAGTATTCGCACACATCTGAACACAACATGTGATTTCATGTCAGTTTCCATTGATGTCTATGGAGAGCAGTGGTGGCCCGTCCATTAGGGGTGCATGGGCACCACCCCCTATTCATGCGCCTGGCCCCCATGCAGAACGCTGGATGCATGGATTACAATGGGGAGGGGGTGTTTTTTTGAAGCACGTGATAAGAGCCAGGGGCTCCAATAGGCTTCAAAATAGGGTGGGCTCGGGACGCAGAGCACTGCGAACCGAGCCCACCAAATTGTGTAATAATAGTGAATGAATATTCACTATTTTCACACTGATTCTCCTCCCGGCCAATCAGGAAGCGGGTCTGAGAACTATTTCTCGATTAGCCTAAAGGAGAAGCGTTCTGATTGGCCACTAAGTAGGAGAGAGGAGGCAGAAACCCCCGTGATGCCCGTTAAGGAGAGAGGGGGAGGCCGACCGTGATGCCCGCCGCCTGTCATCCGGGTGAAATGCTACCCACCATAGATAGGGTAAGGGGTAAGTGCTCCAGATGACCGGACCGGCTGGACTGGGGGGGGGGGGGGGGTCTGCGGTTGCACTGTTTGCCCCCCCCCCAAAGAAAATCTACCACCAGGAGAGAGGAAATCTGCACAGGACCTTTTTTGTTACCGCATCACAATCACAACACATAGATGTGAATGACCATCATTGAACACAATGTGTTTTTGGATGACATTTGAATCTAGGCTTTTTGTAACGCATCGAATTCGCAACAGGTTCGCATCAGTGTGAGCCGGCGCATAGGAGTGCCTCGAAACAACGACCGTGAAATCTGCATGTTTTTTTTAACTGTTGCTTTTCAGCAGTTGGAATGTGTAGAAAAGTAACAAATGAAATAGGTAGAAGCATCTAAAAATATATATATATTTGTTCAGCTAACACAAACAAAAATAAAATAAATCAAGAAATGAAAAAAAATTCATTTCTGAGTTTAGAGCCAGTTCACACCACCAGAATCACAGAGGAATGCGGTCTGCGTTTCAGTGCGATTTCTGCACATCCTCTTGCAGTGCCATTTTGCAGCCCATTCACTGGGGTGGCCTGCAAATCGCACTGGAATGCACAGAAAGTATGCATTAAATTTCATGGTAGTATGGTGCCATGCGACCTGGTGCCCGCAAACGCACTGAGTTTGCCATCTGCCTTCGGGGTGCTATTAACAATGTATTGGCAGCAGATCACAAAGGCAGTGCGCTTTGAACGCGCCTTTCCCACACTGTATTCTAGTGTGAGCCGGGCCATTAAGCTTCATTCACATAGACGTTAGTCCTGCACCCAGGTTCCTGCTGACAGAAAAAAAAACAGATCCCATTACACGCATTTAGATGCCTTGTATCGCCTTAAACGCGTACATGCGTATAAAGGCGTCTACCTCCACATGGCATCTGCATGCGTCTAGCTGGACCTGCGGACTGTAGACACGGACAGACGCATTTACATGCGTGAATGTGTTGAAAATGCAGGATTTTCACAGGCAAGGACACAACTTTTTTTACGATCCAAATGTAGCAGCCACAAATGCACAGGTCTGAATGGCAATATTAATTTGCATGGTGTTGCATACAGATGCTTGCAGAACATGCAACTGATTGCTGCATTATATGGTGGCAGATTGGAATGTTATATAGGAGAGGAGCACACGGCACGGCCGTTTCATGGAGTATCTGTCTATGATTCAGGGATGCAAAAGCAGTTACATTATGTTGTAGATGTGAACATATTTTTCTTCTTTCTTTGAATATCATATTATTTGTAGTAGGGCAGGAATGAAGTTATAATTCACATTTACCATTCGGTATTAAAAAACATTGGATATTGTCACTTTTTATTTCTCCCCTATTTGATTATTGATGTTAATAAACTTTTCTCCTTCCTTCTTTCCTTGCTTCCTTCCTCTCTGCTCTCTCTTTGTTCTTTGCTTCCTTCCTTCCTCTTCCTTCCTCCCTTCCTTTTCACATTATTCCATATTTTCTTTCTTCCTTGTTTTCTTCCATTTTTCTGCAGTTCCTTATTTCCTCTCTTGTTTGTTTTCTCCTTCCATTATTATTTTCTTCCTTCCTTCCTTCCTTCCTTCCCGCATGCATCCTACCTTCCATCTTTATTTCCCTTCTTCCTTCTATTTTTCCTCTCCTCCTTATTTCCTTCCTTTCTTCCTCCCCTCCTTTCTGTCTGCATCCCTCTGTTTTCCCCTATTTTCTTCTTTCTACCTTTTTCCCTTCCTTAATGCATCCTTCCTCCCCTATTCTCTTCCTTCCTTTCTCCCTCATTAGCTTCCAGTTGCATCCTTCCTTCTTTTTTTTCTTTCTTCTTGCTCTCCTTCTTTCCTTACTTCCCCCCCTCCCTTCTTTTCTTTCTTCCTCCATTTATTCCTGAGAGCATCCAATCTCCTCCCTCCCTTCCTTCCTTCCTTCCTTCCTTTCCTACTTCCTTCATTCTTTTCTCCTTTTTCATCTTTTCTTCCTTCCTTCCTTCTTTGCTACTTCCTTCTTATTTGTATCCTTTCTTTCTTCCTGTTGGCATTCTTCCTCCTTCCTTCCTTCCTTCCTTCCTTCCGTACTTGCCCTTTTCTTCATCTTTGCTTTTTGCCTTTCTTCCTAGTTGCATCCTTATTTTCCTTCTTCCTTCCTTATTTTCTTTCTTCCTTCCTCCATTTTTCCTGTTAGCATCCCATCTCCCTTCCTTCCTTCATTCCTTTTTTTTCCTTCTTCCTTCCTTCTTTCCTTTCTTCCTCCATTTATTTCTGTGAGAATCCCATCTCCCTCACTCCCTCTCTCCCTTCCTTCCTTCCTCCCTTCCTTCCTTACTTTCATTCCTTCCTTCCTTTCCTTCTTCCTTCATTCTTTTCTCCTTTTTCATCTTTTCTTCCTTCCTTCCTTCTTTGCTACTTCCTTCTTATTTGCATCCTTCCTTTCTTCCTGTTGGCATTCTTCTTCTTTCTTTCCTTCCGTACTTGCCCTTTAATTCATCTTTGCTTTTTGCCTTTCTTCCTAGTTGCATCCTTCTTTTCCTTCTTCCTTCCGTCTTTTCTTTCTTCCTCCATTTGTCCTGTTAGCATCCTATCTCCCTCCCTTCCTTTATTTTCCTTCCTTCTTTTCTTTCTTCCTCCATTTATTCATGTGAGCATCCCATCTCCCTCCCTCCCTTCCTTCTTCCTTCCTTCCTTCCTTCCTTCCTTCCTCCCTCCCTTCCTTCCTTCCTTTCCTTCTTCCTTCATTCTTTTCTCCTTTTTTTCATCTTTGCTTCCTTCTTTCCTTCTTTGCTACTTCCTTCTTATTTGCATCTTTCCTTTCTTCCTGTTGGCATCCTTCTTCCTTCCATCCTTCTGTACTTGTCCTTTGCTTCATCTTTGCTTTTTTTCCCTTTCCTTCTAGTTGCATCCTTCTTTTCCTTTTTCCTTCCTTCTTTTCTCGTTTTTCCATTTTTGCTTCCTTCCTTCTTTGCTACTTCCTTTGTATTAACATATCTCGGTATGCCTCTTTTTGGGACTTCTCTCAGAGCCCTCCATTGCTGCAACACCTATTGCTCTGGGATCTACATTTGAAAACTCTGTTGGTTAATGCTCCACTTTTTGGAGGGATTTTTTTTCTGCTCTGTTATTCACAACAATTTGTTCCTCTGGGGGATGTATACCAAGTAGAGAGACTGGTGGTCCTGTTGGGGGACTTTTCTAATTGCCCCACTGGGAGCAGGGCTTCTCAGCATGGTACAGAGATTGGCAGATATTTAATATTTGGTGGGGATAAATATCCCTGATGAAGAAAATTTACAGATATTTGAAACAGCCTTGGATTTCCCTCTACACATAATACTGAGCCATTGGGGATATACAGTCACTTATGGTACTGGTTATCACCACCGAGTATATCATTTATGCTAAAATCTGTCTTTGATGTTTTTGTGGAAAGATACGAGCCTCGTGGAGGTTCTTTTTTTAACCTTTGAACAATAAAACCCATATTTTTAATAAATATGTTGTTTGATGATATTGTTTGCCATGAAAAAGTACCAAAAAGAGGTACCGAGTTAGGGTTGTGCTATTTAAAGGAATGATGGCAGCTTTGGTCTAACACTTATGAGGTTTTTTCTCTGATACTTCCTTTTGTATTTGCATCTTCCTTTCTTCCTGTTGGCATCCTTCTTCCTTCCTTCCTTGCTTCCTTCCTGTTTGCAACCTTCCTTTCTTCCTGTTGGCATCCTTCTTCCTTCCTTCCTTGCTTCCTTCCTGTTTGCAACCTTCCTTTATTCCTGTTGGCATCCTTCTTCCTTCCTTCCTTGCTTCCTTCCTGTTTGCAACCTTCCTTTCTTCCTGTTGGCATCCTTCTTCCTTCCTTCCTTCATTGCTTCCTTCCTTCCCTCCTGTTTGCATCCTTCCTTTCTTCCTGTTGGCATCCTTCTTCCTTCCTTCCTTCCTTCCTTCCTTCCTTCCTACCTTCCTTCCTTCCTTCCTGTTTGCATCCTTTCTTTCCCTCTTTTCTCCTTTTTCATCTTTGCTTCCTTCCTTCTTTGCTACCTCATTTGTATTTCCGTCCTTCCTTCCTTCCTTCCAAACCCCTAAAACCCCTAAAATGACCCTGACCCTAGCCAGAGCCCCCCAGCTAAATAATCCCTTAGCTAGTAAATTAATTCTTTCCTGTGTAATCCTTGAGGCTTGACTCTAGCTTAGAAAAAAACAGTTTTGAAAGAAAGGAAAAATAAAAAAAAAGCAGCTCTCGCTGCAATATTCATTCTATCTCTGGCCCTGCTGCTCTCAGTAAGTCATCTCAGCCACCAGATGGTGCTTCTTTTACAGACAGAATGACATCTCACATTGTTTAACCTACTTCCTGTGAGCCAGGAACATGAAGACTTTGCACCCTGCAGGCCCTATGCACATTCAGTGTTTAGCTCTGGAGCATAGGGCATAGGGCTCTGGTGTTTAGCTGTGGGCGGGGGGCAAAGCTGCACCCTCCAGCTGCACTGTAGGCAGCCTATCAAGTTCTATGAGGACCAATTCACACCAGAATTGCACAGGAATGCGGTCCGTGTTCCTGTGTGTTTCCCTGCAGTGCGGTTTGGCAGCCTATTCATTTGAATGAACTGCGAATCGCACCAGAACGCTTAAAAAGTAGCGCATGCACTAGTTTTGAAAAGCACGCCCTGACAAATCAAATGTTACTACAATACCATGCAGTCTGCTGCATTTACAATCTGCATTTGGGGTGCCATTAACCGGTTCCCGACCACGTCGCGTACATCTACTGCTGGAGAGTGGCTCTGTCCCGCAAAACGCCGTCTATAAACAGCGGCTCGCTCATGCGAGGCTAGCGGGCGGGAGCGCACCGCCGCCAGCGCTCTCTCGTGCCCGCTGCACTCTGCAGCAGTGTGGCCACGGGTCTGACGGACCCCATGTCCACCAGCTACCCCGATGACCTGACAGAGAAGAAAAACAGGGAACCGCCAATGTAAACACGGGCGGCTCCCCACTCTGTCAGGCAGCATGTAAGAGATCTACTGATTCCTGTCACTGGGATCAATTAGATCTCTTATGCCCCTGGCAGCCCAGCCCTCTCACAGTTAGAACACACCTAGGGAACACAGTTAACCCCTAGATCGCCCCCTGCAGGTTAACCCCTTCCATGTCAATGACATTTATTCAGTAATCAGTGGATATTTCAATTTCTGATCACTGTATAAATGTCATTGGTCCCAAAAAAGTGTCAAAAATGTCCGACATGTCCGCCCCAATATCACAGTCCTGATAAAAATCGCAGATCGCCGCCATTACTAGTAAAAAAAAAAATAGTAAAAACGCCTGAAATTAATTCTCATACACGCGGCAACTTTTGCGCAAACCAATCAATAAACGCCAATCTTGATTTTTTTTTTTGTACCACAAATATGAGGAAGAATATAAATCGGACAAAATCAATGAATACATTTTTTTTTTATATTATTTTTTTTTGGATTTGTATTTTAGCAAAAAGTAAGAAATATTGTTTTTTTTTTTTTGCAAAATTGTTGCCTTTTTTTTGTTTATAGCGGTGATCAGAAATGACGCAGAGGGGATCAAATACCACCAAAAGAAAGCTCTATTTGTGGGAAAAAAAGGACGCAAATTTCGTCTGGGTACAACGTTGCACGACCACTCGATTGCCAGTTAAAGTGACGCAGTGCCGAATCACAAAAAGTGATCTGGTCCTAAACTGGGAAATCCTTCTGGGGCTGAAGTGGTTAACAATGTAAAGACACCTGCAGCAGATCGCAAAACCAGTGCTTTTGAATGTGGTGCACAGAGTGCGCCTTTCCCGCCCTATATTCTGGTGTGAGCCCTGAGAGTCTGAAATTGCCAGTGCCCCCTGCCTGCAGATAAACACCAGAGCCCCAGGCACTGGATCTAAAATCCCAGTGTGCATGCGGTCTTTAACCACTTTTGTGCCCCCCATCGACCTCCGCTATGATTAGAAACAGCAGTATTTTGTCAACAGGTTCAAGCTAATGATTCATGACCGGCACCTGCTGATCGGCTGTGTCCAATCCTAGCCCAGAGCTCTGTGTTGACAATCAACACAGGGCTCTGTATAGAGGAAACAATCTCTTTGTTTCTTCTCCCTGCAAAGCCAAGCTGTTTTTTCTTTGGGGGATGTGTTTTATAGCAGAAAGTAAAAAATATTGTTATTTTCAAAATGTCCTTTTTTTTTTTTGTTTATATAATAAAAAATAAAAAAAAACCAGTGGTGATCAAATCCCACCAAAAGAAAGCAATATTTGAGTGAAAAAAATGATATACATTTTTTGGGGTTATAGTGTTGCATGACTACGCTATTACCAGTTAAAGTAGCACAGTGCTGAATAGCAAAAAATGGCCTGGTCATGAAGGTGATAACATCTTTCGGAGCTAAGTTGGTTAAAAAAAATTTGATTGTCGAAAAATTTGTAAAAAGGACCAAAGAGTTAAAAAGAATTTAAACAAATAACTTTTTTTTTATTGAAAGAAAACAAAATTCTTTTTTGTAACACTTGTGTATTTGCTAAGTACAGAACAGAGCACAAGCCTTTGGTTTGCATATACTTATTGAGCCCATAGGTTACAGCCTATTGTATTAAGGTGTGCACCTCAAAGTTCAAACACATATGTGTGTGTGCATGTATATATATATACACTGACGGTCAGGGGGGGGCCCTTCCATTGCCCCTCCTATCATACTGCCACCCTCCCTACCATGCTGTTACCCTCCTTATCCATGTGCCCGGTCCCTTTCAGGACGCCGGGCGCATGAATTCCTAAAGCGGAGTGGGTTTTTTTTTTTTTGAAGCACTGATTAGAGCCAGAGACCCTAATAGGCTTCAAAAGTGGGTGGGCTTGGGGCGCAGAGCATTGCGTCCGGAGCCCACCCAGGTGTGTTGCAACAGCGAATTAATATTCGCTGTTGCAACACTTATCCTCCTCCCGGGCAATCGGGAAGCGGGTCTGATACCCATCACCCGATTGGCTGAAAGGACAGGCAATCCTATTGGATGCCTAGGAGGAGGGGAGAAG
>BLSH010421999.1:239908-252523 GCA_018402905.1 Glandirana rugosa
GTACTAATGTGAAATTTTTTTTAGGGTAGAAAACTTTTTTTTTTTATTTTATGTCGTTTTCAATCTATTAATATTTGTGCGGGAATTCTTCTGTTTTGGGTTCATGGTCAAGTTAATAATTACCAGTGGTATACACAAAGTAAAGTTTAGGAACGTAGGTCCTAAGCACTGTCAGATGACAGTCAACCAATATCCATGCCGGAGTGAACCTCGTCACCTACAATAGCCACCATTTCGTTACCCCTCTCACGTAATCGTTAATTTCAATCTGAGGTTTTCCATGAGATATAGATTTATTTTTTAATTTTCTTGAACTCCATAGACTCCTTCCTCGATGCAAGGATTTGAAATGAAACACATATGGTGACCATTAATAATTGAACTGGTACTTGGGTTTTGTCTTCTTAAGGGCGTGTTTATAATTATCTAACTTTTGCTGTATTTTATTTTTTTTTTTCAAAAGATGGGATTTTTTTTAAAGTGTAATCATGTAAATGTCTGGTTTTATGTATTAATAAAGAAATGTTTTTTAATTAAAACTCTGTGTGTAATCTGTTGAGAGGTCACACATTAAAAATCCCACAATATGGTCTGTTTTTGGTACATCTAAAGCCTTGTACACACGGTTCGATGGTCGTCCGACCGAACGGACCACATTGTATGTTGGATCATGTAACTTGCATACTGACATGCACTGCACAATCCTACAACCAAGCCGAACGTAGTGACATGTTATGAACATATAAAGAGAAAGTTCAGGTGCATGTCATTTGTGTCCGGCCGTTCCTGACTTCTGAGCATGCATGTTTTGCACAGTACAACTTGTTGGACCTACTTCTCTACGATCGCTTGTTGGTACTACACAAGTTTTCTAGTTTTCTCATACAACTTCTGTTGTACGATCGATGTACAGTATGTCGGCTGTACTAACGGTCGGATGAGCATACAACCATCGTTCATACGACCGGTTGCATACGACCTTTGAACCGTGTGTACGAGGCTTAACTGTTCCAGCCTATGTTATACCTTCCTATACTGAAACTTGATTTCAGACTTTGATAGTTGTCATTCCCTAAGAAATTGGTTTGTTTCCTCCCATGTAGGAACCCTTTCCGGCTCATCTTGGTCATCTGTAGAGATTGGCATGTTTGGCATTTTGCTTGTACTTTTTTCTTCTTCTTGTTCCTCGGATGCCTCAGGTTCTTCTTCCATATTTGACTACTGATTCTCAGCTTGCCTTCTAGAAGGATCCTTCTCCTCTGGGACATCTTTCTGTTCATCCTGTTATTCCACCTCCAGTGTATTCTCTTTTTGCCATTTTCCTTTTTCGAGGCAATTTACTGACCTGATTCTTGGCATAAATTCAACATTTTGTCCTTGATGCATTCTTTGCAAGCAAGACCTTGCTTGCTGTAGTCACACTACATTTCTTGGCATCCCTACATTTTTATGTTTATACCCATGCCATGAAAATGTTCCCATTGACCTTCACCAAGTTGAATTCAACTAAAGGGTGTGAGCCTCTTCTAAAGTGTACAACAAATTGATGCTTACCAGCCCATATGTCAAGTTCAGTCTGAATTGTATCCACTTATCTCCCATTTGAGCAAAACTGTTTAAAAAAGGAAATTTCCTTCACTGGCACATAGGACATTTTTACTATCTCAACAATTCACTCCTTCAAAACGCTCGTCCTTGCAGGTCCTCTTAGCCATGGAAAGCAATTCTTTAAAATCCCTTTCACAACCAGCACAACTTTGAAAAACATTTTCCCTTGACAATCCAGCAAAGCCAAACTTGTTGTTGATCTCTCTCACAAGAAACCCCAAATACTACTCACTTCCATAATCTATAATCAGCTAAAAAAACAAACCATACTCTTAATGCGTACCTTTTCCAGTACATTAAACTTCTCAAACAGGAAAATTGGCTGTCTCATGTCTGCAGTCTCAGACCATCTCCTGTATCTTGTCTGCAGCCTCTGACCATCCCTTGTATCATGTCTGCAGTCTCTGATAAATTATTGTATCATGTCTGCAGTCTCTGACCATCTCCTGTATCATGTCTGCAGTCTCTGACCATCCCCTGTATCATGCCTGCAGTCTCTGACCATCTCTTGTATAATTTCTGCAGTCTCTGACCATCCCGTGCCTCATGTGTGCAGTCTCTGAACATCTCTTGTATCATGTCTGCAGTCTCTGATACATTCTTGTATTATGTCTGCAGTCTCTGACCCTCTAATGTATCATGTCTGCAGTCCGTGACCATCTCCTGTATCATGTCTGCAGTCTCTGACCGTCTCCTGTGTCATGTCTGCAGTCTCTGACCGTCTCCTGTGTCATGTCTGCAGTCTCTGACCCTCTAATGTATCATGTCTGCAATATATATATTTGATTAAATAAAGAATTGGCTAGAGACAATTTTATAAACTGTGAATTCTTAGTTCATAGGATTTAAAACTCTTAATATTTGCAATTTATACAATTAATTTTTATCACTTTAATTATTTTCTCCATTATGGGCGTGAGTGGGGCCTCATGTCTCAGATTGGCCTAAGGCCTCACAAAGCCTAGAGCCGCCTCTGATTGGCTCCTCCGTGGATGACTCCATGGTTCCTTCATGGACATCTCTGCTTTTGCCTAATCTGTGTCTGGGAAACTTAGAGAGGTGATCACTCCTCTGGGAGGAATTCATTAGCTTCTACCCCAACAGTAGCCTGCCTTTCTCAACCTTTCCAACACAGAGGAACCCTGTAAATATGTTTTTACTCTCAGGGAACCCCTGTTAAAAATGACAATATCTACAACTCATGATACATTAGTGTGATGGTCAGTGGTAAAAATGCTCCTCACACTTGTGGTCATTGGGAAGAATTAGGAACCGCTAGCAACATTAACCATATACATGCTAAGTACAAAAATAAATCATTTAAAAAATAGGTTTATGTTTATTATGCTATTCATTCCACATGGAACTCTAGTATTGAGCGTATGTATCCATCACACATCACACTGAAGCAAGATGCAATGTGTGTCACCCTATCTGATGGGTCTGTTGATCTGTTCTAAATACTAGAGTTCCACATGGAATGAATAGCAGAATGGACATAAACATATTTTTGAAATTATTTATTTTTGTACTTAGCATGTAGAAATGGGCCCGATGCCAAATAGCGAACATTATGGGGCATTCGTGGCAATTTTGAGCGCCGCGAAACGCCCCATAATGCACTGCGAGATTGCAGTGCATTGATGTCTTGTGAATGGCCAAACCATGCACACAATCACAGCGCACTCTGCTGCAAAAGTCATAATCGGCTAAAGGCAGGGTGCCTTTGGCCAATCATGGCTCAGAGGGCTAAGTCCATGTCCCACACTTTATAAGGCTGCGTACACAGCGGCCGTATATAGTTTGATAGTGGAGAGAACTTGAGCTAGATTAGGCAGGTTAGTTAGTGGCGTGAATGCAATGTATTAATATATATATACTCTGCATTCAGTCTGAACTATATATACAGTGCATTCGGTGGTGTACAGTATATAATCCACTTCAGGCTGTGTATTAATATATATATACAGCCTAGTGTATATATATATATACATATAAATATCATATATATTGTGACAGCAGGGGGGTAAAGACGCCGGGTTGCGTGCAGGATGGCAGGTACATTTGCCCTAGATTTAAGGTGTATGCAGACTTATACCACTAAGGGGAGTCCTGCAGGTGTAGAGGTAATGAGTGCAGCTGAGGTGAGCTGGCTCATTAAGGCCTCTACAAGAAATTCCAGCAGGGATAGGTCAGTGCTCCAACTGGAAGCAGGTTCTGTGTCATGTCAACAGACTGGGGAGTGTAACAGCTTGTCTGGTAAGAAGCCTGTGTGGCTGACTGTCTTCAGTGAGAGATAGGAGCTAGGTACAGCGGTAGGCTGTACCCAGCTGACAGACAGAGAAACCTATTGTGTAGTCAGTGGCCAAGTGGCCTAGGATTTATTTTGTTGTCTGTTTTTGTTTGGCTGTTTTTTCACGTTGTAACTAGTGAGAATAAACTACCTTTTTGTTTTCATCTGAAACTGCTGTCTCGCTGTGCCTAAATTGTGTAGTGAACCCTTCCAGGGGGTCAAACACACCCACTGCTGAGTTAACCCCCTTACAATATATATGTATATATATATATATATATATATATATATATATACTCTGCATTAAGTGTAGACTATATATACAGTGCATTCAGTGGTGTACAGTGTATAATACACTTCAGGCGGTGTATTAATATCCAGTATACATACACGGAAAAAACTTCCCCTCAAAGAAAATTGGGATTTTCAGGGCACAGATAATAAAGTCAAATTGTGTATAAAAAATATATGTTTTATTACAATTCACTGAAGTAAAAAACAGACATATCACTAAAGCATCATAGAAACCATATAATACTTATGATCAAGCAGAAGTGGATTTTTTTACAACACGGATATATATCTTGTAGATTGCGTGATTCTTGCCCAGTAGCCCGACATGTTTCAGGATATTCCAATCCCTTCTTCAGGGGCATTTAAACAGACAAGACAATACTTCCACTGTGAAATATATACAGGTATATAGGTTATCTTTACATATTGTTAAGTAATAAAGAACATGCATATTGCCACCTAAATTCTTCACATCTATTCAGTTACCTTGTTATACCATGCTCCAACCCCCATCCAGTAGATAGCCACCCCAACGGATCGAAGCCACCGGGCAGGTGGATACTGTGATCAACCCAGATGTTATGACCCAGTGGTGGGCAACAGGCTGGACAGTGTCCCACTGAACTCCCCAAAGAAGATCCCCAGATGAGGCACACCCTGGAAGGAACGAATGCCAAAAGGCCACGGATCATAAAAGCCAGTTTCAGACTCTCTGTAAATAAAAAACAGGGTCTGTTGGCCAAAGACTGGATACATATATTCGATAATATTAGAAAACCGACCGAAAGGCAGGCTTACTATTAAGCAGGTTAAGCATGCCAGCAGGCACAAGTAGTTCCATAAAGCAATTCCAAGGAGCTTACCCTGTGTGAGAGATCCCAGTGCTTAATTCGGCTTAGGTTCGTTCAGAAAGCAACAGCAAGTCGCAGAGTGGTGTGGAGTGAGAGCGGCGTCCTCCACCTTTTTATATGAGACAGCGTGTATGTCTACACCGGATATGACGTCAGACGTCAACGGATATGACGTCCGATGTCAGCACCGAAGACACCCGTCTACTCGCGGGTGCGTGCGCATCATCATCAGAGGCCAAGAATATGCGCCATCTTGTGGCCACAAATATAAATATCCGATCAGCTAAAAATATACTGGATAAATAGCCGAATACAAGACAATGACGGGGCTCAAGGAAATGATCCTGCCAAAAAGAGGAACCCGTCCCATCCCGGAGAGACAACACCACAGGACCCAAAGGAGTCCCCGAGGGAGGCGTGCGCAGCCGACCCACCCCGCGATCCCCCCATCCCCTAGGGAGGGGGAACGGGAAGGAACGGAAGGGGGGGAGGCCAGTCCCACACGTCCCCCCCACCGACGCATCAAAGTGGTCGGAGAGAGGAGGGCACCGATGGTACCCAACCTGGTCCAACCCAGCAAATGCTGCCCACCCCAGGCAGGGAAAGGGATACTCTCCCATAGCATGGGAGTGGGCCTTTGTGCGTCGGGTGGGAACACTGGGCAATCCCATGCCCGCAATCCACCCGAGTGGCCCCGCAAGGACAAGGAACCAAAGGCAAGAAAAGCCATAAAATGTACATATTTCTAGATATTTCCAAATATTTGGCAATCTTACATATTATATATATTACATTGACAAATTCCATTTCAACATGTTTCCAGGTATTTGAGAATCCCTTCCAAATATCCCCACAGTACACTGGTAGTGATCCCTAAATGGAACAATGAAATATTATAGACAGATACACCTCACTGGGGTTGAAAAGCCCATTATCAGTGAGGAGTATATATCGATTAACAAAGAGTGTGCATGTATTTAACACCTATTCTTTTTCACATCCCCCCGAGTTGAATCCCTCTAAGAAGGGCCTAAAGCTAAGCTGTGTATTCAATCCGGGGGGTACCATAGCTCCCAGTCTCTCAATCCAGCATGTTTCATGCTGGAGTAGCAATTTATTCCAATCCCCCCCTCGAGCATTGGGGTGTACACGATCCAAAATTACAAAATTGAATCTTGGACATCGACCCCCATGCATCGTTTTTACATGTCTTCCGAGTGGAAAATCCGGGTGGGCGGCTTTCATGGTGGAGACGTGGCGGTAAGCCTGTCGCCAGAATTCCAGCTTTGTCTTACCAACATAGAAGCCACCACATTCACAAGTTAGTAAGTAAACAACTCCCGCAGTCTTACAGTTAGCAACATGTTTAGGTTTGAAAAAAGAGCCATTTGGTAATAAAATCTTGGAGGAGGTGTTCATATATTTACAATATGCGCAGCCCCCGCATGTAAATGTTCCCTGCCGTTTGCAGGGATCCCCCCGAAATGAGTCTGTAAACTCACTAGCCACTAAATGATCTTTGATTGATCTTGCTCTTCTATACGTTATTGCTGGGGTCTCCGGCACACATTGGCGCAGCACTGGATCAACTTGAAGCAGATGCCAGTGTCTACCCAATATTTGACGTATTGTCTGAGTATTATAGCGTGTGATGAGACGTGTAATTGGGGGTCTGCTGTGGGGGTGGAAATAATAAAGCATGTCTGTCCTGCTTATAAGCTCTTTTGAAGGTTCTTGTTAGGCATTTATGTGAATACCCCTTGCCAAAAGTCTCACCTTGAGGGCATCTGCTTCTCTTAAAAAGAATTCTCTCTCGGAGCAGTTCCTGCGTAGCCTCAAGTATTGACTATATGGAATAGATTTAACTAACGCCTGGGGATGGGCACTTGACGCATGTAAAATTGTATTGCCAGCTGTTGGCTTTCTAAAAAGGTTGCTGGACAGACTGTCATTCTCGTTCTTATAGATAGTTAAGTCTAAAAATGTTATTTGGGTTAAATCGAAAGACATGGTAAATTGAAGATTAAAATTGTTTTTATTAATTGCTCCAATGAACGCCTGCAAGGCGTCCAAGGGGCCTTCCCAGAAGATAAGAATATCGTCAATATAAGGAAACCAGGCAGAAATATAGCCTGTCAAAGTCCAGTATATATACAATCTACACCATTCGGTGGTGTACTGTATAGGGCACCACCAACATCCAAGGCTCAATTTTTCTGCACCTTTTTTAACTGGGGCATGTAATTACAATGTTATATAGTCCAGCCTGCCTAGTATATATAATACAGTTCAGAGTATATAGTGCACGCCGTAATAGTATATATATTGCAGTTCAGAGTATATAGTGCAGTCCGCACGGTATATATATTGCAGTTCAGAGTATATAGTGCAGTTCGCATAGTATATATATTGCAGTTCAGAGTATATAATGCAGTCCGCATAGTATATATATTGCAGTTCAGAGTATATAGTGCAGTCCGCATGGTATATATATTGCAGTTCAGAGTATATAGTGCAGTTCGCATAGTATATATATTGCAGTTCAGAGTATATAGTGCAGTCAGTATAGTATATATAATGCAGTTCAAAGTATATAGTGCAGTCATTGTAGTATATATAATACAGTGGAGAATATATAGTACAATCCGTGTAGTATATATAACACAGTGTATTGAAGTGGTTAAAAAGGTTTTTAAAAAAATTGCCAGGGGGTCCGCCCCAAAATCCATACCTGACCCTTATCCGAGCATGCAACCTGACAGGTCAGGATAGGGGGGACAAGCGAGCACCCCCCCCCCCCCGAAACATACCAGGCCACATGCCCTCAACATGGGGAGGGTGCTTTGGGGTCCTCCCCAAATCACTTTGTCCTCATGTTGATGGGGACAAGGGCCTCTTCCCGACAACCCTGGGCTGTGGTTGTCGGGGTCTGCGGGCGGGGGGTTTATCGGAATCTGGAAGCCCCAGATCCCGGCCTCCCCCTATGTGAATGAGTATTGGGCACCCCTACCCCTTCACCAAAAAAGCTGTGAAATGCAAAAAAAAAACAAGAGCCGGTTTTAGACAAGTCCTTTAAAAAAATATCTCTGATCTGGCGCTCCTTTTCTCTTCTTCTCCTTTTCTCTTCTTCTCATTTCTCCTACAGACTTCCTTTCTCCTCCCCCTTTCCCTCCTTTTCAGCAGAGAGACAAATCCTCCAATTCTATATTCTCCCTACTTGTTGAAACCGTTACTACCCACTACTTTCAAATTATAATGTTATTATATACACTAACAGACTCTTTGATTGTACTCTGTTCGAGCCGGGGTATGCCCAGAGGCTCTGTTTTGTTATTATTACGCAAAAATCCAACAAACAAATCTAAAAAATATATATAAAAAAAATATCTGTCTTCTCCCCGAGCCGTCTTCTCCCATTGCCGTCTCTCCCGCTGCCATCTCTCATGGTGCCGTCTTCTACCGCGCCGCTGTCTTCTTCCTCGCCATCGCTGTCTCCTTCCTCGCCACCGGTTACCCACTGAAAACAAAAAAGATGCTTTTCCCCTGATGTTGTCTTCCTTCATTGTGACATCCCCCGCTGTCTGACATCTTTTATGTAGCCTTGTTATGTCACAAGGGGGTGGGCTCTCCGGATGACATCATCAGATGACCAGGCCCCATGGCTACATAAGAGCTGTCAGACAGCGGGCGGTGTCACAACAGAGGAAGGCAGCATCAGGAGAAGAGCATCTTTTTTGTTTTCAGCGGGTAACCAGCGGCGAGGAAAAAGACAGTGGCGGCGAGGAAGAAGACAGCGGCGAGTAAGGAGACAGCGGCGGTGAGGAAGAAGACAGCTGTTCGGGAGAAGACAGCTTGGGGAGAAGATGGCACTGGGAGAGATGGCACCGGGGGAAGATAGCTCGGGGAGAAGACAGAGCTATTTTTTTTATAAAAGACTTGTCAAAAACAGATCTTGTTTTTTTACATTTCACAGCTTTTTTGGTGAATGGGCAGGGGTACGATGTACCCAATACCCATTCACATGGGGGGGGTCGGAATCTGGGGGCCCCCTTATAAAAGGGGGCTTCCAGATTCCGATAAGCCCCCTGCCCGCAAACCCTGACAACCATAGCCCGAGGTTGAGGTAGGGGGTGTAGAGTCCCCCTGCCCCAAATCACCCATCCCGCCATGTTGAGGGAATGTGGCCTGGTACAGTTCAGGTGCTCACCCGTCCTCCCCCTATCCTGCCCGGCCAGGCTGTATGCTCGGATAAGGGTCTGGTATGGATCTTGGGGGGGACCCCACGTCATTTATTAAAAAATTTTGGCGTGGAGCTCCCCTTAAATTCCATACCAGACCCGAAGGGCCTGGTATGGACTGGGGGGGAGGGGGGCCTACACTGTTTTTTTGCTTGATTTTTTATCTATATTTATGGGAGCCGGCAATACATTACAGCCACAAGCAAGTTTAAATGACTTTTTTCCTTTAGAAATGTAATTTTGCTGCAGTACTGTTCTACACATCACACAGCCAGGCATGGTATTTAAAGGAATATCTCATTTTTATTTTTTCAATTTAAGCATTATTAAAATCACTGCTCCTGAAAAAATGATTGTTTTAAAAACTTTTTTTTTTTTCATTGATACATGTCCCCTTGGGCAGTACCCGGGTCCCCATACACTTTTTAGGGCAATAACTTGCATATAAACCTTTAAAATGAGCACTTTGATTTTTCATGTTCGTGTCCCATAGACTTTAGTAGGGTTCGTACAAATGTTTTAATAGTTTGCGGTGTTCTGGTGCGAACCGAACCAGGGGGTGTTCGGCCCATCCCTATTAGCATGTATATGGTTAATGTTCTTAGCTTTCATAGTGTGTATCAATTACTACTTTTTCACTCTGGTCTTATCATCCCCATGTGTTTTTTATTAACTCTAGTTTTAATTGAGATTGAGATTGTACTGCCCCTAAATTGCTGGAGGGTGTGCGTTGTCTAAAAAAAGTTTGAATTTGTTCTTATTTTTGTATGCTATGAGTAAGGCTTTGGCTGAAACGGGTTAGCATTTTATGATGTTACAACTGCTGTAGCTTGAATAAATTTTCATAGTGAGAAGCATTCATGTTGCTGGCTCTTAACCTTAGGGATGGTGAGTTTTTTTGTCACAATTTTTTGGAAAATTAAAAAAAAAAAAAAGTTCACAATTTTTTTTTTACATACTGTCACCTATGCAGTACAGTGTCATCATATAACTCGTGTACCAGTAATCCGGGACACTGACTGGTGACAATATGTAAAAAAAAAAAAGAACAAAAAACATTTTTACTAATATATTTTTAAACATTTTTTCTTTTTTTTATTACATTATTTTTCTTTCTTTACGATTTTTTTTTGTTTTTGTTTGCATACTGTGACCAGAGCAACATAATGTTACTATAGTAAAACTGTACTACTCTGGGGAGGTGATCAGGATTTTTTTTTTTTTTTTTTGCACTCTGTGATTGCTTATATAACAGTGAATATCACTGTTATAAACAACTATTTTTACAGAATGAAATCAGTCGATTCAGTGTTTACTATTGTGATTAGCTGTGACTGGTCACAGCTAATCACATGATACAGATGGGCTGTGGTTGGCCTTGTCTGTACCATGTGATCACTGTGGCCAATCGCAGCAAACAACGCAATAGTACACAATGAATGGCATGAATGGAAGCCATCCATTGTGTACAGTTGTTATGTGATCTGCTGTGATTGGTCACAGCAATCACATGATACCGGCATCAGACCGGTACACTGATCTTTAATCCTCTGTCACAGCGGGTGACATAGCATGCCGCAGCACGGCTCGAGTAGTGCACGCAAGGCATGTTCTAGCGAGGATGTCAAATGCTGTCCACCCAGAGCTAGATAGGTCCTACCCAGCCAGCATTGTACTATGGGCAGAGCGGGAACTGGTTAATGAAACTGATAGAACAGAATGCTTTCAATGTTATATTTAGCAGACCAAAATGGAGCAAATAAGAGAAATTTGGTGTTAGATTTACATATACTTTTAATTGTCCTTAGCCACAGTCAATATAAAATTAGCAAGACTACAGACATAGAATGGATCTGCTTGTTAATCTTACTATATTTCAATTAGGCCTAAACAAGGTCCAAAGGTATCCAAGCTCCTTGGCGGGAAGTAGTAAAAGTAATGCTGAATTATGTTTTATCGAACTAGAAAATAAAGAGTAGAAGGACGGAAAGAAGGACTCCCACCACCTGTGACGAAGCAATGGAGAGGAAAAAAAATTACCACCCAGTAGCAATAAGCAAAACTTTCCATAACCAAGGTCAAGAAGTCATAAATGTGGACAGAAACCTAATGGAAAGACTCCTATGCCATTTCAGTTGATGTATTATTCGCACAACACGGTAAAATGTGTTCAATGGCTTCAGCAGCGTCTAAATATCCCATAACGAGCCAATCATCCTTGTCCATCGCACTGCTTAAGAAAGTTAATTAGATTTGCCTGGCACAGTCTGTATCCTATCAAACCATGGTGACTCCTTGATCACAATAATTTTGTTCATTAAACATTAAGTTATCACCGATGATTATTGGCTCTTAAAACTTCACTTGGCATGACGATTTTGAAATGGACCATTTGTCGGTGAGTTAAACTGTTTGATGGCAGCAGTGTCCCCCATATTTTTGCATACCTAATAGGGTCAGAAAGTTATTTGCCCTTGTTTCCTAATCATGCTAAATAAATTATTGTTGGATATTTCAGCACATGTTTCAACACTAACGAAAAAAAAAATTCACATTTTTATGGTCGTGGTATGATTTTAATCCTAAATCTTGGCCCAGGTGCACAACCCAAGGGTGGCCTAAGATGTTCCTGTTTCTAAAGGTTCCTATTTATGCAGGTCATGGTATAGCTATAAGTTTTAAGCAGGGAGAAAAGGTGCAGGTATTCACTCCACCCCCGCCACCAACTCACCACCACTAGTCCTTGGCACGTGCAGTGACTCAAGAGTGCACATCACACAAGCCTGAGGACTAAGGGCTGTGCATTTCATAGGGCACAGGATGCAGGAGTGGGTAACACAGGCCAGTGCATAACCAAAAAAACCTTCCTCCCAACCCTCCCCTACAGAGCTAACCCCCAAACTTCCCCTGTACAGAGCTCTACCCTACCCCACCCCACCCCCTTCACCCACAATACAGAGCTCGCTCCAACGACACCCTCCCCCCAGTACAGTGCTCCACCCAGTTCAGAGCTCTCTTCCACTTTCCCAGTACAGAGCTCCCCCTCACAGTACAGAGCCCACCCCAGTACAGGGCCCCTCCCCCCACAGTACAGAGCTACCCAAACAATATGGAGCCCCCACCCACAGTACAGAGTCCCCCTACATTAGGGAACTCCTACATACAATACAGAGCACACCCATAGTAGAGAAACCCCCACACACTACAAAGTTCCCCCCACAATACAAAGCTCCCCCCAAACTTCCCCTGTACAGAGCTCTCCCCTACCCTACCCCCCCTTCATCCACAACACAGAGCTTGCTCCAACTGCACCCTTCCCTCAGTATAGGAT
>BLSH010421999.1:281021-303541 GCA_018402905.1 Glandirana rugosa
AATATATCACGACTTTTACAAATTCACCGTGAAATTTATATATATCATGTAAGTCTAGTCAGGGACAAGAAGACCTCGAGTGTTAGATTCCAGGGATTTTGTATAAATATGTAAGTGCATGATCCCGGTTAAATCTGTTCTGGGTTAATGGGATGGTCGTATGGAAACCTTACACCTTTCCTCATGGACCTCCTTTAGGTACGTTCGTGTCCGTGCAAAACGTAACCAACCCTAAATTTGGTTAATGGGGGAACGACGGTCCACCTTCAAGATTGGTCCAACGTATTCTGACCCAATACTTATAAATATAAAGGAGGTCGGTCAGGGCATCCTCCAAGGGGTACTGATTCGAGACCCCCCCCCCCCACTTTGCGCAACCCCTGTACCGGACCAAACTCAGGTCCGGTTGTCCCCAACGCGTTTCACCCCCCCCCCCCAGAGCTTAGTCATGGGGAACCTCCTACGGGACTGGCTGGAGGAAATATAAATATTCATAACCCAGTCTTATGCAACCTGGTTAGAACTTCCACCTGGCAGCAAGGGGGTAATTGGTTTAAATCCCAACCAATGCAAAACGTGCCTGTGCTTGCATGGATTTCCTCCAGGTACTCCTTTCCACATTCCAAAGGTATGCTGGTAGGGTAATTGGGTCTTGTCTAAATTGGCCCTAGTACGTGAATGTATAAATATGTTTTAGGGACCTTAGATTGTGAGCTCCAGAAGAACAGGGACTGATCTGAATGTACTATATATATTTAAAGTGCCACTTAAACATTTTCAGCACTATATAAGTACCTAAATAAATAAAAAAAACTGCCAGTGGTACCAGTGACACCTACTGGCAGCAGCAAGAAATCACTACCCAACTGAGCTTAGGGAAAGATCAAGTGAATAACTATACAAATCAATCTGGGCTGACTACAACCCAGCCAAAAACTAGATTTAAGCAATAGCCCCTTTTAACCACTTGCCGACCGCCAACCGCAGGTTGACGGCGACAAAGTGGTGCGATATCGCAAATCGCCGTCATCTGACGGCGGCTGCGATAACGCTCACTGTGTTCTGGGAGGGCCAGGGAGTGGGTGCGGCGGCTTCGATTGCCGCCGACTACCCGCGATGCCCCCCCCAGAGTGAAAGAACGGAGGTCCGTGTAAGTAAACACGGATCTCCGTTCTGTGAGAGGGGGAAGCGCTGTGATCACTTCCCTTCCCCAGCTAGGGCAGCCCCCACACAGTTAGAACACGCCCAGGGAACACAGTTAACCCTTAAAGCGCCCCCTGCAGGTTAACCCCTTCACTGCCAATGGCATTTACACAGTAATCAGTGCATTTTTATAGCACTGATCGCTGTATAAATGCCAATGGTCCCAAAAAAGTGTCAAAATGGTCCCACATGTCCGCCCCAATATCGCAGTACCGCTAAAAATTGCAGATCGCCACCATTACTAATAAAAAATAAATAAATAAATAAAAACCCCAAAAATGAATTCTCATCATCCGTAAACGCGGCCACTTTTGCGCAAACCAATCAATAAACGCAGATTGCGATTTTTTTATCGCAAATATGAGGAAGAATATAAATCGGCCAAAAACGGTGAAAAAAAATTTTTTTTTGTATTTTTTTTTGTATTTGTATTTTAACAAAAAGTAAGAAATTTGGGTTTTTTTGCAAAATTGTCGCTCTTCTTTTGTTTATAGCGGCGATCAGAAATGACGCAGCGATGATCAAATACCACCAAAAGAAAGCTCTGTTTGTGGAAAAAAAGGGACGCAAATTTTGTTTGGGTACAACGCCGCAGGACCGCGCAATTGTCAGTTAAAGCGACGCAGCGCTGAATCGCAAAAAGGGCTCTGGTCCTAAAGTGGGAAATCCTTCCGGGGCTGAAGTGGTTAAAGACAGGGTGCTACATATGTATGGAATTATTTTGCACAGGAGGTAATTGCATACAGTGATAAGCATATATTGTAATAATTTATTGTTGATATTTACGAGTATAGCTCTATTAATATTGTTTATATCTAGAGCTGAGCAAACCCGAACTGTAACGTTCGGGTTCGTACCGAACTTTCGGGTGTCTGTGTCCCGAATCCGAACGTTTCAGAAAATGTTCGGGTTCTGGGTTCTGGTATTTTGGTATGCTGCAGTAGGTTGGCTCAGCTGCGCAAATCACCATAGGTGTACGTCGAGAGCGTACACAGCGATCTGTCTACCCGCGTGCCGGCCACCCGCGATCGCTTCAGAGAGAGGCAGAACGGGGATCTGCCAGTGTAAACAAAGCAGATCCCTGTTCTGTCAGGAGAGTAGAGAGAGATCTTCTCTCCTCCTCCAGTCAGCCCATCCCCCACACAGTTATTAACACCTCCCAGGGAAGACAGTTAACCCTTTGATCGCCCCTAGTGTTAACCCCTTCCCTGCCAGTGTAATTTATACAGTAATCAGTGCACTTTTACAGCACTGAACGCTGTATAAATGTCACTGGTCCCAAAAAAGTGTCAAAAGTGTCTGATCTGTCCGCTGCAATGTTGCAGCCCCGCTAAAAATCACAGATCACCGCCATTACTAGTAAAAAAAATAATAATAAAATTACCATACATATATTCCTATAGTTTGTAGACGCAATAACTTTTACGCAAACCAATCAATATACACTAATTGGGTTTTTTTTTTTTACCAAAAATATGTAGAAGAATATATATCGGCCTAAACTGAAGAAGAAATTTTTTTTTTTACATTTTTTTTTGGATATTTATTATAGCAAAAAGTAAAAAATATATATTTTTTTTTTTCAAAATTTTTGCTCTTTTTTTGGCTTATAGCTCAGCAGATAAAAACCGCAGAGGTGATCAAATACCACCAAAAGAAAGCTCTGTTTGTGGGAAAAAAAGGACATCAATTTTGTTTGGGTACAATGTCGCACGACCGCGCAATTGTCAGTTAAAGCGACTCAGTGTCGTGTGGCAAAAAATGGCCTGGTCATTAAGGGGGTAAATCCTTTTGGAGTTTATAAGTGGTTAGTTAAGACGTTTGATTTTTTAAAAAAAATTTTATTGGATATGTTTTATAGCAGAAAGCAAAAAAAAGGGATTTTTTGTATAACTTACCGTAAAATCCTTTTCTCTGAGTTCACTGACAGACGCAGCCTTCTTATGACACATGGGGTTATGCTCATCCTACTAGGAGTAGCCTGGGCAAAACAAACAAAAGCGTAGGTTGGCCCCTCCCAGGGGGCCGTCCTCACCTCAACATATAATCCCCCTGCCCTGTACAGCACATCAGTTCGTAACAAGCCGTACAAAAACCAACGCAGAGGGGTGGGTGCTGCGTCTGTCAGTGAACTCAGAGAAAAGGATTTTACGGTAAGTTATACAAAAAATCCCTTTTTCTCTTCCGTTCACTGACAGACGCAGCCTTCTTATGACACATGGGGACGTCCCAAAGCAGTGCCAATCAAGAGGGGTGGGCAAACCATAACAACTGTACCCAGAAAAACGCCCTCTCAGGCGGCGCTAACCGCGCCTATACTGCCGCTTGCAACACCTTGCGGCCAAAAGCAGCATCCAAGGATGCCGAAACATCAATTTTGTAAAACTTAGTAAACGTGTGCACTGAGGCCCAAGGAGCTGCCTTGCACACCTGAGACACCGAGGCTTGGTGTCTAAATGCCCAGGAAGTACTAACTGCCCTGGTGGAATGAGCCGTGACTGGAAACGGGGGAACCTTGCCCCGAATCTCATATGCATGAGTCACGGTCTTCCGTATCCAACGAGACACGATAGTTGACGAGGCCGCCATACATTTGCGCGACCCTTCCGTCAGCAAAAATAAAGAATCAGACTTCCAAAAGGAAGCTGTAGAACGTAAATGCACCCGCAAGGCCCTCACCACATCCAAAGAATGCAGCTCAACTTCTGTGGGATGTGACGGGTGCGGGCACAATGAGGGGAGAACAATATCCTCATTTAAATGAAAGGAAGAAACCACCTTCGGAAGAAACGAAGGGTAAGGTCACAAAACTGCCTTGTCCTTATGGAGGACCAAGTAAGGTGACTTGCAGGATAATGCTGCCAACTCCGACACCCGCCTGGCGGATGTGATAGCTACCAGAAAGGCCACCTTCTGCGACAACAACTGTAAGGGAATGTCCCTAATCCTTTCATATGGTGGTTTCTGCAACACAGAAAGCACCAGATTCAAATCCCACGGTGCCAAAGGTGACCGTATCCGAGGAGCCACATGACGTACCCCCTGTACAAATGTACGGATCAATGAATGAGACGCCAAGGGCCGTTGAAAAAGAACCACCAGGACCGAAATCTGCCCCTTAAGCGTACTTAACGCCAGGTTCTTGTCCAGTCCTTGCTGCAAAAAATGACAGCACTCTGGACACTCTATAAGAGCGGGATTCCAACCCCCTGCCTTGCACCAGGTAATGTAGGCCTTCCAGGTCCTATGATAAATCTTACGTGAGGAACTCTTACGTGCTTTTATCATAGTAGGGATTACGGAGTCAGAGACACCCCTATCCCTCAATACCTGGGACTCAATAGCCAAGCCTTCAAAGCCAGCGAGGGTAAAGCAGGGTGCAAGATGGCCCCTGAAACAGCAGGTCCCCGTGAAGCGGAAGCCGCCACGGAACCTCTGCTACCATCCGTACTACCACGTACGACCCGTGGTAGAGCCTTTAGAGGAGGAAAAATGCACAGCAGCCGATGCTGCCCTCGAGGCCTGTGAAACACTGCCCCCCAATGGATCAGAGCCACCTCCGCGGCTGTTGCTGTACTTTTTGTTCCGCCCTGATGGTTTACGTACGCCACCTCCGTGGCATTGACCGACTGAACCAGAAACGGGCGGCGCAGCCCTACTGTCCCACGGGACAGTCAGAGCTTGATCGCTCTCAGTTCCGGTACCTACATCGACCAATTGAGGGGAAGAAAACTTCTCCCCCCTTTTAGGGCCGGAACCTGAATCGCCCAAACGAAGGGTCCCCGGGACTGACACTCCGACCTGATCGGCCTGTCCAGGGATAGAGGAGATTTGTCCCACCACGACTAAATTGCCTTCCACAGGAGCCGAGTGTTCTGGGCGTAAGGTATCGCTTCGCAAGTCGACACCCTGAGCCCCAACACCCGTATACAGAACCGTAAGGAGAACCCCTGCCGCGATCACAGGCTTCGCCCTGCCTAAAGCATTAGAAGCTTGCTCAGTGTTAGGAACACCCCAGCCTGTACCGTGTCCAGCATCAGACCCAAGTACTCCAGCCGGCAAGCCAGCGTTCTAGATGACTTCTGTCTGCTGAGCGCCTGACTGGCGCCTAGAGGCGCCTCCTGACGCCTCTGTGGAAGCCTCCCGTTTGAGGGGAAGGACTTTTCTGGGGTCAGAGAGCTGCTTGCAACCCCCAGACACCGGCCCCCCACCCTTGAGGCCACCCATCATGCGGAGGCAGGCTTGTCCTCCGCTTTTTCGGGCTTACGCTGCCAGGGCCCCTTGTTGCAGCCCGTAAACGCCTTCCCGGCCTTGCCTGCTGGGCTGGGCGCCCGAAAAACCTTCTTCTTACCAGAAGAGACAGGACCTTGCCTACGACGGTGATCTCGGCGCTTCGGCTCTGGAGGGAAAGCACTCTTCCCTCCTGTAAATCCTTAATATTTTTATCCAATTGTGGGCCAAACAGATGCTCTCCCTGAAAGGACAGGTCTGCCAGAGCTTTCTTTGAAGCCTGGTCGCCCGACCAAGAGCGGAGCCACAGCATCCACCTGATAACAATTGAAAAAAACAAAAACATTTTTTTTTTTTTTTTTTTACAATATGGGAAGAAGGTCCAAAGTCGCATGGCATATGTAGCGGAGACCTTCTTCCAAATGTTGCATCCGCTGTACCTCAGCCTGTGCACATTCACTAGACAAACTAGTGCACAGAGCAGCAGCGTGCTTGCGAAGAGACTGTGCCGCCATAGCAGTTGCTAGCGCCGGCCGCATGGCTGACCCAGCCAACAAGAATAGTGCTTTAGATACTGTCTCTGTGCGGCGATCGGCCGCCTCTCTAAAGGATGGAGACGCCTCCAAGGGGATGGTGGTTGCCTTATTCACACGAGCAGGGTCCACCACCATGGAGGCCCATCTCTTAGTAAAGCTTTCCTCAAAGGGGTAGCGAACAGCAAAGCTTTTAGGCAAAGTCAAGGAACTTGGTGGCCTCCGCCATTCCTTGAACACTGCCTGTTCAAACACCTGATCATAAGGGTAAGCCCTAGGGGACCTAGGGGGTCTAAGCGGTCCACAAACATATGCGGACTCATGCGACTCCCCTGTTTGGTCCAGTCGCATAGAGTCGCAAATATCAGTGATCAGTGCTTCCACTATCGCTTTATCCCGCAAACTAGGAGCCTCCTGATCCTCTTCGCCCTCTGAGGGCAGCTCACCCTCTGAAAGATCCACAGGTGTGACTACTGAGGCGCTTTCTAGATCTGAATCCTCCCCTGAGGAAAGAGGAGGGGGTAGACGCTTCTGGGGGCCCCTCGGAATGGGCACCCCTGCCAGGGGAAAGAACTCCCCAAACACCGCCCTCAGCTGTTCCAAGGACACTAATGATCCTGGGGTGGACTGTAGATCTGCAGGTATACCTGCCATAGAATTGCCGGCCTCTGACATCTCAGCCCGGCACCCCTGCTGTGTAACCACCACCTCTACCCCACAAATCAGCCAGGGAGACCCGGGCGGATTACACCCACCGCTACCGGCACCCAGGAAGCGCCAGCTATACTTGCTGTTTGATGCCTCAGCACTCCAACTGAAGAGCAATGCCCACGAACTGCTGCACGTCAGGAGCTTGTTACAGTGCGTCAGCCATGCTGTCTAAGCAAAAACCGGAAGCCCACACCCGTTTTTAAGGACTCCCTGCACAAGGACTGCAGTTCTTCCAATCGACCACTGGAAGCCGCCAGAGAGCAGGCTGGAAAGCACATGGTTCCCAAACAATGGACGCTGCCATTACACACATGCGGTCGACCATGAGCGAGCGGTGCTCCAAAATCCATTGGCCACGACCCACCTAACACATTGCTCCTGATGGTCGGTGCAGATTCGAACGGTTAGTGCAAAGATGCCTGCGGGGGATTGAGAGGGCTGCCCAGGTGCCCACTCTCCATGCCTCTAGGGCGGAAGAGGGGTTCACTCAACAATCCAACGGGCGCAGCGGGTAGCCACCCGGAGCAGACCTACCTCCCCGCAAGGAGGCATGCTGCTGGCCAGGCCATTGGACAGGCGAACCAGTCACTGGGCTCTAGTGGGTTTTAGCCACTGGCCGCCCGCGTGGAACGGGCGCTATGTGGTGGGCCCCCCTAAGGGGGATCGCATAGTGTCGGCCGGGCTGGGGAAAGATTAGGATTCGAGATATCCTCTATACCACCAGCCAGCTTCTTGATAGCAGTCTTCCTTAGATGAATCTTCAGGAGACGGCAGATCCCATAGGGAACCAGGTCTACTCCTTGCACTAGGCAAATAAAAACTGGTGTGCTGTACAGAGCAGGGGGATTATATGCTGGGAGGGGCCAACCTATACTTTTGATTGTTTTGCCTAGGCTACTCCTAGTAGGATGAGCATAACTCCATGTGTCATAAGAAGGCTGCGTCTGTCAGTGAATGGAAGAGAAATATTGTTTTTTTTTTTTAAATTGTCGGTCATTTTATGTTTATAGCGCAAAAAAAAAAAAAAAAAAAGCGCAGAGGAGATCAAAAGAAAGCTCTGTTTGTGGGGAAGGAGGGCAAACATTGTCAGCTAAAGTAACACAAAATGGCCTGGTCAGGAAGGGGGAGTAAATCTTCCGGAGGTCACGTGGTTGAATGAACGTTTTTGTGCCCGGAGTTTAACTGTAAAAAATGAACTAACCCCCTATATATTCCCTTGAAGTGTCTCTTTATTCCTGTCTCTGTAACACTAAAGTTCTATGAAGTTGTAATGAGTGGTGTTAGGAAGATGCGAGGATTCAAGGACTTGACTTTCACACCCAGCTTCCGCTAATCCTCTCCGTCCCAGGTGGCCGGTGCTTTGGCTTTTGGCAGGCCGGGGATAATAATGCTTTGCTCCGTTAGGCTGGAGATGAGAAGAATGAAGATGTATGCACTGCGACAATTATTGCGTCTCGCCGCCAGACAACAAAGCCCTCCAATCAACTAACAAAGCAAAAACAAAACAAAAAAAAACAAAAGCCGTCGCATCGAAGACACTTGAGGCTTTTTTTTTTTTCTTCCATACCAGGAAAGTCAAATATGTTTTCTGCCAAAGTGAACTTCGATAAGATCTTGAGATATCCACTCGTCAGCCACTTTATTAGGTACACCTGTTCAAATTGCTAATCAGGCAATCACATGGCAGAAACTCAATGCATTTAGGCGTCTAGTTGTGGTGAAGACGACTTTCTGAAGTTTAAACCGAGCATCAGAATGGTGAAGAAAGGGGATATAAGTGGGGTTGAACGTGGCTGGTTGTTGGTGCCATACGGGCTGGTCTAAGTATTTCAAAAACTGCAAAACTGCTGATCGGGAAAGGGGGGGGGGGGGCGTGGCCAAGCGCGGACCGAGATGGCCGCTGAGTGAAGGAGCTCCAGGCACAGGCACAGATTAAGTGCCACCCACAGCTACCCGGGACACCCTCAGAGAAAGAGGGCTGACGATCTGCACCCTCTAAACACAATCGCCATGACGAAGAGGATGAGCGTTCGCTCCGCTCCACAGAAGCTGAGGGATATCTATCCACCTCCGTGCACAGCCTGCAAAATGGCGGTGGCTCCCGCTACAGAACGCTCACGTCTGAGCAAGCAGATGCACCGCAGCCGACTCTGCATTCCAGCGTCAAGGGTACACTCACAGCTCCACGGGCACAAGGTGAGCAGACTCCTCCAGACAGTTCCACCCCCTGCAGACCTACCAAAAGCAAGAAAAGCAGGCAGGAGGGGGAGGAAGGGCCCCGAGCACAGGCGAGTCTCGATCGCAGCTGCAACATTCAGATGGTAGGGTCAGAATTTGGTGTAAACAACATGAAAGCATGGATCCATCCGGCCTTGTAGCACTGGTTCAGGCTGGGGGTGGTGATGTAATGGTGTGGGGGATATTTTCTTGCCACCCTTTGGGCCCCTTAGTACCAGTTGAGCATCGTTTAAACGCCACGGCCTACCTGAGTATTGTTGCTGACCATGTCCATCCCTTTATGACTACAGTGTCCCCATCTTCTGATGGCTCCATCCAGCAGGATAATCCACCCAGGACCGGAACAAGGTCACCCAGCGCCCAATGCAAAGATGCCAAACTGTGCCACCTCTCTTCCTTAGGGTTAGGGTCAAGGCAACCCCATTTCTACAATAAACGATTGCGCCCAAGGCAGCCATCCCTTCCGCCTACCCCTTATCCGGGCCTAAATGCATCATGCCACAAAGCTCAAATCATCTCACCACTGATTTCTTGAACATGACAATGAGGGCATTGTACTCCAATGCAGAGCTCGGCAAGGTGTCAGCTCCCGGACACCAGTGTCCTTCACCACTGCTTGAGGTCGCCTTTTTTCTTTATTATATCTCTCCTGTCCTGACTCCTGACTTTGACGTCATCACACTGGTAAGGCCGGGCTGGGCGCGCGGCACCTCCCACTCTTCCTCCTGAGTGAGTGTGGAGTTATCTCTCCCTGACTCTGAGCCAGAGGGAGGGGCTGGTCAGAGGAGACGTTACCGACCACACTTTGTGGAGGAGTGAGCGTGGGAGTCGGGAGGGACTGACTCGCGATGGCACTGGCGGGAGAGAACAGGAGGAGGGCTGCACGGGACACAGCAGCGGTGGTGACTGGTGACACTGCCTGGTGGTGAGAGACTCTGTGTGTCACTCTCTGTGGTCCGGTGACTGCCTGATCGGTGGTGGATGAAGAGGTTCTCTAACAGCACCTCAGCGGCGGGCCCCGCCCCCACTGCCCCAGGGCAGGCCCAGGCCCCCAGTCCCAGGCAGGGCCCAGCCAGCCCAGGGCAGGCGGGCCACAGCCAACTCCAGCCCGGTCCCAGGCAGGCCACAGCCAGCCCCAGCCCAGTCCCAGGCAGGCCACAGCCAGCCCAGTCCCAGGCAGGCCACAGCCAACCCCAGCCCAGTCACAGGCAGGCCACAGCCAGCCCCAGCCCAGTCCCAGGCAGGCCACAGCCAGCCCCAGCCCAGTCCCAGGCAGGCCACAGCCAGCCCTAGCCCAGTCCCAGGCAGGCCACAGCCAACCCCAGCCCAGTCACAGGCAGGCCAAAGCCAGCCCCAGCCCAGTCCCAGGCAGGCCACAGTCAGCCCCAGCCCAGTCCCAGGCAGGCCATAGCCAGCCCCAGCCCAGTCCCAGGCAGGCCACTGCCAGCCCCAGCCCAGTCCCAGGCAGGCCACAGCCAGCCCAGCCCAGTCCCAGGCAGGCCACAGCCAGCCCCAGCCCAATCCCAGGCAGGCCACAGCCAGCTCCAGCCCAGTCCCAGGCAGGCCACAGCCAGCCCCAGCCCAATCCCAGGCAGGCCACAGCCAGCCCCAACCCAGTCGCAGGCAGGCCACAGCAGATAGCTGCCATAACCCCGGAATTTTTATTCGCTTTAAGCTAAACGTGTTTGCCGCAAGATCACTTTTATGGGCGATGGGAGAGAAGCCCCCTTTCCACCACGCCCCGGGCATCTCCGCCGGCAGAGACGATCTGTTCCTGTGGCCTGATGGGCAAGAAGTCGAGTGAGGACATGATGGACCCTACTCGACCAGAGGACCAGAGCGACATCAAACGTCACTTCCACCCTCTGACCTTAAAGGGACAATTTGTTTTAAAAGAAAAAAAAAAACTTTTTTTTTTTCTTTTGGTTTTAAGTGTAAATATGAGATGTGAGGTCTTTTTGACCCCAGATCTCACATTAAAGAGGTCCTGTCATGCTTTTTTTTCTATTACAAGGGATGTTTTCATTCCTTGTAATAGGAATAAAAGTGATCCAATTTTTTTTTTTTAAGGGACAGCGTAAAAATAATAAGTAATATAAATAAGAAAAAAAAATTTAAAGCACCCCGTCCCGCGTGCAGAAGCGAACGCATAGGTAAGTCGCACCCACGTATGTAAACGGTGTTCAAACCACACATGTGAGGTATCACCACAATCGTTCTAGTTCTAGTTCTTGACCTCCTTTGTAACTCAAAACTGGTAACCTGTAAACATGTGTGGTTTGTCAGTTTCCGAATTAAAATTTGGACGAACTTTTGTTTTTTTGGAAATGCGGATGTATTTCCGAATAACAATAGTACCAAATTTAAACAAATCTGAAATAACGAAAAAGAAATTTGGATGAAATTCTAATTCAAATCATTTTTGAATTGCTTTCGAATACTTTTCGAATTCAAAAAGTTTTCAAATTCTAATAGTGTTTTAAAATCGAAAAGTCCTCGAATTTGAATAGTTTTCCATTTTCCTAAGAGAACAAAATAGAATAGAAAACAAGGGAACAGAACAGAAAAAAAAATGGACTAGAAAAGAATACAACAGAAAACAAAAGAATGGAATGCAACAGAGTTAAGCCTCGTACACACGATGCGACGGTCGTACGACCGGATGTCCAAAATCGTAGGTTGGCTGTTGTGTCTTGCATACTGACGTGCACTAAGCGATCGTACGACCAAGCCTAAAGTAGTGACGTGTTACGAGCGTATAAAGAGGAAGTTCAGGTGAATGTGATTTGTGAATTAGGAATATAGGTTTACACGAACAGACACTTCCGGGCGTTCCTGACTTCTGAACATGCGTTTTGCACAGTACAACCTGTTGGACCAACTTCTCTGTACACGCGGTACAACGCTCGTACGACCGCTTGTTGTACAACAAAAGTTCTCTAGTCTGCTCATCCAACTTCTGTTGTACGACCGTCGTACGTTGGCTATTCTAATCACGCGTACTAATGGTCGGATGATCGTCCAACAAGCTGTTGTACGACCGTTTCCGTACAACCATCGCACCGTGTGTACGAGGCTTACAGTCTCTATTCCACTCCACCACATTATATTATTTCATTTTCCGTTATATTCCCTTCTATTGTATTCTATCTTTTTTCATTATTTTCCTCCACATTCCACTCCGTCCCATTCTCCTTGGAAGTTGGAAAATGATTCGAAAAACTTTTCGAATCGATTTGAAAACTAATAAACGAAACGGATTCCGAAAACAGATTAAATGAATGAAACAAATCTAACCAAACAAATTTATGTAAATAACGAATCTAAATGAAGCTAAACAAAAGAAATGTTTTCGCTCTGCACATGTGTAGAAACCTGTAGAAATGTTTAAATCTCTCCTGTGGAGATTTTTAAGTTCCAAAGTTTGTCGCCATTCCACGAGCGGGCGCAATTTTGAAGCATGACATGTTGGGTATCAATATATTCGGCGTAACCTTATCTTTCACAATATGGAAAAAATGGTCTAACTTTACAGTTTTCTTATTTTTTAACCATTTCAGCCCCGGCGGGATTTACTCCCTTTCTGACCAGAGCACTTTTTGCGATACGGCACTGCGTCGCTTTAACTGAAAATTGCGCGGTCGTGCGACGTTGTACCCAAACAAAATTGACGTCCTTTTTTTTCCCACAAATAGAGTTTTCTTTTGGTGGTATTTGATCACCTCTGCGGTTTTTATTTTTTGCGCAATAAACAAAAATGGTAAATAAAATCTCAAAAAGCGTTTATTGATTGGTTTGTGGAAAAGTTATAGTATCTACAAACTATGAGAATTGATTTATGGCGTTTTTATGTATTTATTTATTTTTTTACTGGTAATGGCAGCGATCTACGATTTTTATCGGGACTGCGATATTGCGGCAGACAGATCAGACACTTTTGACACTTTTTTTGGGACCAATGACATTTATACAGCGATCAGATCTAAAAATAGCCACTGATTACTGTTAATGCCACTGGCAGGGAAGGGGTTGAACTGTAGGGGACAATCTAGGGGTTAAATGTGTTCCCTCATTGTGTTCTAACTGTGTGGGGGCTGGGCTGGCAGGGACATGACAGATCTAACTGATCCCGATTACAGAGAACAGTAGATCTGTCATGTACCCTGGCAGAACGGGAAACCGCCGTGTTTACATTGGCGGTTCCCTGTTCTTCCTCAGTATTAGGCGATCACAGATCGCCGGCAGACATTGAGTCCTTCCGAACCGCGGGCACACTTTTTTCTGAAAATACACTTTTTTGAAGTAACCGCTTCCCAAACGTGTCGCGTACTTTGACTGCTGCAGTGTGGCTTTGCTGCGCAAATCGGCTTATATAAACGTTTACGGGTGGGCGCGCGCTAGGGTTGCCACCTTTTCTTCAAGTCAAACCCGAACACTTTAGCGGCGCACAGCAATTTGTTTCTATAGTTTAAACTATACATGTATTTTGTACATCAGAATCCACAGAGTTCCCCTTTTACATCTGAGCTCACAGAGTTCCCTTTCACTGTAAGGGGGGACTCTGCAGACTCTGATGTAAGAGAGAACTCTGGAGACTCTAACATAGGGGATGCTCTGGGAACCCTGATTTCAGGAGGAACACTGAAAACTCTGATGTACGGAGAGAACTCTCATGTAAGGGGGAACACTGTGGCCTCTGGTGTAAAGGGGAACTCTGATGAAAGGGTTGCTCTGAGAACCCTGATTTATCTTAATGTACACACAATCCAGATGCATCTGAAGCTGCTGGAATTCAAATTCCCATCCCCCAATTTCCTGTTCCGGGGATTGGAGTATGGGCGAACAGAGAGGGGTAGGGGCGAGAGGAGTGCTGGCTTTGGGCAATGTGAAAGAGTGTGACAGACTCTCTCAGCTTAGACAACTGAAGTCAGCAACCCTGCTAGGAAGCCATAGTCCAGTCTGAATAATGTGTCCGGGTTTCAGGCAGGCTGAAACCCGGACGCATGATTGCAAACCCGAACTGTCCAGGTGAATCCTGGACAGGTGGCAACCTTAGCGTGCATGCGCTGGTTTGCGCTCGTGCCCGCCCGCCCGTAAACAATTATATACACCGATTTGCGCAGCAAAGCCACACCGCAGCAGTAAAAGTACGCGACACGGTTGGGAAGCGGTTACTTCAAAGAAGTGTATTTTCAGAAAAAAAAACGCGTTTGTAAGACCGCTGCACAAATACAGCGTGACATAAAATATTGCAACAACCGGCATTTTATCCTCTAGGGCAGGGGTAGGCAACCTGCGGCCCTCCAGCTGTTGCAGAACTATAAGTCCCATCATGCCCCTAAGAGTAATTGTAACTGCCAGCCTTGCAATGCTCATGGGAAATGTAGTTCCACAACAGCTGGAGGGCCGCAGGTTGTCTACCCCTGCTCTAGGGTGTCTGCAAATATATATATATATAAAATGTTTGGGGGTGCTAAGTAATTTTCTAGCAAAAAAAAAAAAATAGATTTGAATTTGTAAACAACAAGTGTCAAAAATAGGCCCGATCCTTAAGTGGTTAAGCGACTCCAGCACCGCGTTCTGTAACAGAGATCCCCCCTCCCCATATGAAAAATGAGAAGAGTGAGCATGCATTGAAGGTCACTTCCAAACTAACCCTATGGGTCTTCGCCTTTCCGGGCTGCGCAGCCTAGACAGTGACATGGCGCCGCGCAACGCTTGTTTGCTGGTGGCGGACTCCGAATGCGAAGCCGCTAGCTATAAGAATCAACAAAGAGAGAAAACACTGACGGTGTCGGAGTAATTTCCCCTGTGAGCCGCGCTCTGCGCTATTTCTGTTCTCTGTTAATTTCTCATGAAGCTTTCACAAACATGGGAACGGGGAGAGAGAAGCTTTCCTTGGATGAGTCCCAGTGCGGGAGGTAAGTAGGAGTATAGAGTAGACTTTGTGTAAAGGCTACAAAGGTTGATATTTCACGCTTTATTTTTTGTGAGATACAATGACAGCTTGCTCTGGGCGCCGTCTTAAAGCAGAACTGTGCTATGTGAGGGGGCACAGCATGCTTGTACATTGTTCCCAACGTACCTCTTTAGTTTGTCTTTTTCCAGCACTGACAAGGCATTATAATTATTATCAGGGCTTTTTTTCTCAAGGAATAGGTGCAGGAGCTCAACCATGCCCCCGTCCCACCAAACCGTGGTCAAATAATGGGTGTGGTCAAACTGCAGTGGGAGGGTTTCAAACAGTGGCGGCCCGTACATGGATAGGATAGCCGCCCCCCATCCATGCGTCTGGCCCCCTGATTTACATACAGGGACACCGGATGCATGGATTCAAATGGGGGGGGGGGGCAGAGGCGGCTCTAGGCTTTGTGAGGCCTTAAGCAAAACCTAGACATGAGGCCCTATAATGGGAAAAATAATTCAAGCGATAAAAAAATGTACTTTATAAATTACATATAATTAGGAGCTTTAAAGTGCTGGTGTCAGTACTCTCTCTCTTGGTGCTGGTGTCAGTGTCAAATTAGGCGGTTGCGAGGCCCCTGTGAGTGTGAGGCCTTAGGCGACCGCCTAATTTGCCTAATTTGAGAGCCGCCTCTGGGGGGGGGGGGGTGTTTTTTGAAGCACGTGATTAGAGCCACAGGCTCGACTAGGCTTCAAAAAAGGGTGGAAGCCCACCCATTTGTGTGACGATGATGAATGAATATTCATTATCCCCACACTGATCCTCCTCCTGCCAATCAGGAAGTGGGTCTGAGGATTGTGACCTGATTGGCTGAAAGGACAGGCGATCCTATCGGACGCCTAGCAGGAGGAGAGACGAGACGCATGGCAAAAGCCTCCATGATCCAAGAGGACACTGGGGCCGTTCTTGCCCTACCTGACCCTTAGCCCATCACCCGTCACCAATAAGGGGTAAGTGCCGTGCAGAGAGCAGGTGGGTGGTTGGGAGGTCGCTGGTAAGTGCCTCTGTCTGCCTGGGGGGGTGGTGCTGGTAAGTGCCACTGTCCGCCCAGGGTGGTGGTGCTGGTTAGTGCCACTGTCCGCCGGGGAGGGGTGGAGTTAATTGCCGACCCCCCCCCAAAAAAAACCACCAGCCACCACTGGTTTCAAAGGAGCATTAAATACGAGGTGTGCCTTACATACAGAGTGCAGAGTTCAGGACTGTGCTACGTACTAAGCAGTGGTGGCCAGTGCTCAATATTTTTTTGGGGGGGGCAGCAAACTAACGGAACCCCCCCGCGCTGAGATGGACAGGAATGCAGCAATCAATGAGATTGTACAGTGTATGGGTGGGGGGGGGCATACTCACTTTTTCCGGTAGTCCAGTAGGATCCCGCTGTACGACATCTCCCGCAGCTCAGGGTCACCACCAGCGTGTCATTCACCATCTGCTCCACCAGGGCCGGCACCAGCGAGCCGACCTGCAGCTCCTGCCCGGCCTCGGCCCTCATGTTTGCTCCGGCTTCCGGATGCCAGCTCCAGCCCTCCATGGCCACAGGCCTGCACCAGGAACAGGCAGTGTGTCCTGACTGAGACATGATTGGCCAGGAAGTCCTAAGACTCCCTGGCCAATCGGGTCTTAGGATCTACTTCCTGATTGACTGGGAGGAGAATCAGGAAGACAATAGCAAATATTAATTCGCTATTGTCACACAATTGGGTGGGCTCAGGGCGCAGTGCTCTGCGCCCCAAGCCAACCCTTTTTTTAAGGGAATTAGCGCCTCAGGCTCTAATGATATCAATGCGTCCAATATGTAGGTTAGCGGCCGGGCGCATGGATTAGGGGGGTACTGCTGCTGAGTGAAAAATTCAGGGGTGCGTTATGTAGAGGGCAGATTTCAAGGGCGCGCTACACATAGAGTGCGGGATTCAGTGGTGTGCTAAGTACAGAGCATAGAATTCAATTGTGCGCTACGTACAGAGTGCAGGGTTTAGGGGTGTGTTACGTACAAAGTGCAGGGATCAGGAGTGCATTAAATACAGAGTGCAGGGTTTAGAGGTGTGCTACGTACAAAGTGCAGGGATCAGGAGTGCATTACATACAGAGTTCAGGGTTCAGGGGTGTGCTACGTACAAAGTGCAGGCATCAGGAGTGCATTACATACAGAGTGCAGGGTTTAGGGGTGTGCTACGTACAAAGTGCAGGGATCAGGAGTGCGTTACATACAGAGTGCAGGGTTCAGGAGTGTGCTACGTACAAAGTGCAGGGGATCAGGAATTTGTTACATACAGAGTGCATGGTTCAGGGATGTGCTATGTACAAAGTGCAGGGATCAGGAGTTCATTACATACAGAGTGCATGGCTCAGGGATGTGCTACGTACAAAGTGCAGGGATCAGGAGTGCATTGCATACAGAGTGCAGGGTTTAGGGGTGTGCTACGTACAACGTGCAGGGATCAGGAGTGCATTACATACATAGTGCACGGTTTAGGGGTGTGCTACGTATAACGTGCAGGGATCAGGAGTGCATTACATACAGAGTGCACGGTTTAGGGGTGTGCTACGTACAAAGTGCAGGGATCAGGAGTGCATTACATATATAGTGCAGGGTTTAGGGGTGTGCTATGTACAAAGTGCAGGGATCAGGAGTGCATTACATACAGAGTGCACGGTTCAGGGGTGCGCTACATACAAAGTGCAGGCATCAGGAGTGCATTACATACAGAGTGCAGGGCTTAGGGGTGTGCTACGTACAAAGTGCAGGGATCAGGAGTGCATTACATACAGAGTGCAGGGTTCAGGGGTGTGCTACGTACAAAGTGCAGGGATCAGGAGTGCATTACATACAGAGTGCATGGTTCAGGGGTTGTGCTACGTACAAAGTGCAGTGATCAGGAGTGCATTACATACAGAGTGCAGGGTTTAGGGGTGTGCTACGTACAAAGTGCAGGGATCAGGAGTGCATTACGTACACTCCCCCCATCTCCCAAATCTGCACAACCCCCTTCGCTGCCCTTTGTCTGCCAAACCCCACTCCCCCATCCTTCCTCCCTGCACTGTAGGCAGCTCTACCTTTCTTATTTGCAGCAATATCATCTGTGGGCATCAGCAACCATGCACCTGGGAAGAGATGGTGATCATAGGGGGTGCAGTCCACCACACAGCACCCCCTCCCACCCATGACCAACCTGCACTAGCATCTGCATCTCCCTTGTCCATGCCGTGAGTGTAGGGAAGGGAGGGATCTATGGAGCTTCTGGGAGAGGCAAGCAGAGAAGCTGGGCTTCCATGTCTACAAGTGACAGTGGTGAACATAGAGTGGAGGGTGAGAAGCAGAGGTGGTGGAACTGAGACCCCCCATGTTCCTGCTGAAAAACAGCCCCTTTATTATTATTATTTTTATTATTATTATTATTATTATTATTATTATTATTATAAGCAATGTGAGTCCCTTCCCTGGCTGACATGACTTTGATGGTGTTTGCCTGCTCTTGCTCGGTGTGTTTGCTGTGTCATATGTTCTGCTCTGATTGTGTGTGTTGTGTTTGTGTTCCGTGGTTGTGCGTCTGCTTTAACAACTGGTGTGCTTTGACTATGCATGCCCCCTGGCATTGTATGTGTTTGCTTTAACCATTAGTGTGCCCTGAGGGTGTGCTTCTCCTGTGACTGCATGTGTCTACTGGTGTCCCTCGATTGTGTGTCTCTGGTCGTTGTGTGTCTCTGGTCATTGTGTGTCTCTGGTCGTTGTGTGTATCTGCTTTAACCACTGGTGCAGTGGTGTATTTTGGGTTTGTGCTGTCCTAGGAAAGACTAAAATCGGACGCCAACCCCCCACTCCATCTCAATTTGTCCCACCTCAGCCGCGATATACCATTCTTGTCTCAGAGTCTGATGAAGAAGCTGCAGCCATTCACAGTGCACATTGGCGGCTTCTTCATCAAACCCTAAGACATGATTCATCCAAGAGCCACATATGTGGTCAATGGAGCAGAGGATGGGGTCAGCGGGACATGCGACAGGGCAAGTAGGGCAGAGGATGAGGTGGCACTGGTGGGCACTGATGAGGGGGAAACTGAAGGGCACTGATAGGCAGTACCATTGGGCACTGATAGGCATCACTGAAGGGCACTGATAGACAGCACTGATGGGCACTAATAGGTGGCACTGATTGGCAGCACTGCTGGGCACTGATAGGCATCACTGAAGGGCACTGATAGGCAGCACTGATGGGCACTAATAGGCGGCACTGATAGGCAGCACTAATAGGTGGCACTGATGGCCACTGATAGGTGGCACTGATTGGCACTGATTGGCAGCACTGATAGGCAGCACTAATGGGCACTGATTGGCAGCAAAGATTGGCACTGATTAGCAGCACCAGTGGGCACTGATTGGCAGCACTGATGAGCACAGATTGCCAGTACTGATTGGCAGCATGGATGGGCACTGTTGGGACGACACTGATAATCAGGACACTGATGATGAGTGCCCTGATTATCAGTGTAGATGTTCCCTATACTGGCCGGTTACCGGCTCTCTCCTCTCCGCTCGCTGTGACAGCATGGGGAAAGGAATGAGGACACAGCTGATCACGTGGTAAAGAGCCGCTGTGATTGGCTTATTAGCCTGACCTGTGATCAGCTGAGCCCGAAGGACACAGATCACGCATAGATGCCCTCTTAAACCTGTATGACCGTGCGTTAGCCGTCATTTAGCTATAGCTCTATTGCCTGGGGGGTGCCCCCCGAAATATGCCACCCAAGGCAAACGCCTTGTTTGCCTCTCGGCAGATACCCCCCAGCACTGGTGTGCTATGAATGTGTGTGTCATTGTCATTGTGTGTGTTTGCTTTAACCACTGATATTTATTTATTTATTTATTTATTTCAGGTACTTACATAGCGCCGTCAATTTACACAGGCGCTTTACATATACATTGTGCATTCATATCAGTCCCTACCCTCAAGGAGCTAACAATCTAAGGTCCCTAACTCACATTCATACATATACTAGGGCTGATTTAGACAGGATCCAATTAACCTACCAGCATGTGTTTGCAGAGTGGGAGGAAACCGGAGATCCCGGAGGAAACCCATGCAGGCACAGGGAGAACATGCATGATATGCTTTGACTGGGTGTGCCTCCAGTGACTGTTTGTGTCTACTGGTGTCCTTTGACTGTGTGTTTCTCTAGTGGTTGCACGTGTTTCCTTTAACTATTGGTGTGCTTTGACTGTGTGTGTTTCCTTTACTACTGGTGTGATCTTACTGTGTGCCCCCTGGGACTGTGTGTGATTCAACCACTGGTGCATTTGTCTCCTGTCATTGCATGTGTCTGTTTTAACCACTGGTGTGCCCTGACTGTGTGTCACCTTTCATTATGTGTGTTTGCTTTAAAGTGTTACTAAACCCACAACAGTAAAATCAGCCTGTATATGCAATAAAGCATGCTTGTTATACTCACTGTGGAACCTAAGGGGTTAATCCTCTGCATTGTGTAAAAAGGCAGTTTGATCCTGGATGCACAGATCCTCCTCTTCTACTGACACCAGAACAGGTCTGGATAACACAGCCTATGGAGTAAGGATGCACATGCTCAGTTTGGTGTTTATTGCTAGAAAGTTTTTTTTTTTTCTTGGGAGAGTGCATGTGACCAGCACAGGGCCAATCGGCACTGTCCAGGCAGAGGATCGTAGAGAATGAAAAATCTTCCTTCCAGCTTTAACCAGACACTGACAGAAGTCACAATACTGCTATATACTGCTGATGAGAAAAGGTATGCAGTTTATATTTACTAAAATAATTGCATGTCCATGTTCTGTGTACTGTGGGAGAGCAGATATAGCGACTGCAGGCTCCTGGGGAGACCAGATACAGTGAATGCAGGTTCCTGGGGAGTCCAGATATAGTGAATGCAGGCTCCTGGGGAGTCCAGATATAGTGAATGCATGCTCCAGGGGAGACCAGATATAGTGTCTGCAGGGTCCTGGGGTTGGGTGGCCAGATGTCCCTGGTTTCAGGGGACAGTCCCCGGATTGAAGACACTGCCCCCGCAGGGCCATCTTTATTGTTGATTGGACCCTGGGAAAACATTTTCTTGTACCCCCCCCCCGCCACCGCCCAGCTCTGAGACATACAATAATTAGCAGCTAGACTCATAATGAGTTTACTGCAGCAGATCAGGCAGCGATTGTGATTGGTTACCAGAGGTTACAGCATATCATTACCACTCACTGCTTAGTTGCTAGAGGTTACAGCACATCATGTTTGCTTGCTGATTGGTTGCTAGAGGTTACTGCACATTACTGCTCACTGATTTGTTTCTAGAGGTTACAGAACATCATTACCCCTCACTAATTGGTTGCTAGAGGCTACTGCACATCCTTACCACTCACTGATTGGTTGCTAGAGGTTACTGCACATGATTACTGCTCACTGATTGGTTGCTAGAGGTTACTGTACAAAATTACCTCTGCATCAAATTGTGGGTGTGGCCAAACTGCACTAACATTGAGGGGTGCCCTATGTACAGAGTGCAGGGTTGAGAGTTGCCCTACATACAGAGTGCAGGGTTGAGGGGTGTGCTATGTACAGAGTGCAGGGTTCAGGGTTACACTAGGTACAGAGTGCAGGGGTGCGCTATGTGCAGAGTGCAGGGTTGAGGTGCGTGTTACATGCAGAGTGCAGAGTTGAGGGGTACGCTACGTGCAAGGTTTAAGGGTGCGCTACTTGCAGGGTTTAGGGGTGTGCTATGTACAGAGTACAGGGGTGCGCCAGGCGCAGAGTGCAGGGGTGCGCCAGGTGCAGAGTGCAGAGATGCTCCTGGTGCAGAATGCAGGAGTGTGCCAGGCATAGAGTGCAGGGGTGCGCCATGTGCAGAGTGCAGGGGTGCGCCATGTGCAGAGTGCAGGGGTGTGCCATGTGCAGAGTGTAGAGGTGTGCCAGGCACAGAGTGTAGGGTTACGCCAGGTGCAGAGTGCGCCAGGTGCAGAGTGCAGAGGTGCGCCTGGCGCAGAGTGCAGGGGTGTGCCAGGCACAGAGTGCAGGGGTGTGCCATGTGCAGAGTGTAGGGGTGTGCCAGGTGCAGAATACAGGGGTGCTTCAGGCGCAGAGTGCAGGGGTGTGCCAGGTACAGAGTGCAGGGGTGCACCATGTGCAGAGTGTAGGGGTGTGCTAGGCGCAGAATTCTGGGGTGCGCAAGGCGCAGAGTGTAGGGGTGTGCCAGGTGCAGAATGCAGGGCTCTTCTCCCCCCTGATTCTAGAGTTCCACTCTCCCCCCTCCCCCCCCCCCAGTACAACGCTCTCCTCCCACCCCCTTACCCCCCATTCCAGTCCAGAGCTCTCCTCACACAAGCATTTCAATACAAAGCTCGACCCCCCCCCCCTCCCCTCCAAGTACAAGGCTCTCCTCCCACCCCATTCCTGATTCCAGTACACAGTTTCTCTCACAAATCCTACTCATAGCATGTCTGATGTGAGCTCCATGCAACCCGCACGTTGCAGAAGCAGCTGCCCCTGTGCAGATCCCCCGCCCCCTTCCTCCTCTGCTCTCTATGAGATCAGACTCATCAAAGTAAACCCGAGGAATCAGAGCGGCCGCCGGGGGAGGAGCGCTGTCACTTGTAAACACCAAAGCAGTGCTTCTGTATTTACAAGTGACAGT
>BLSH010421999.1:312940-326485 GCA_018402905.1 Glandirana rugosa
CCTTATTCAGTCTATAGCAGTCTTTACAAGTGGATATACAGTTTCAATATGTATAAGGCAGGTATTTTCCAATAAAAGACTCTATGCAGTAACGTGCTGTTTAAGTGTTCTAATGACGAAACGCGTAAGGCGTGGCCGCTTTTGATTACGTCACTTCCGGTTTCGAGCACACTGTTACCTGGAGTGCAAACGAACTGAGAGGAAGGAAGGCAATCTCACCTTCCTCAAGCAGGTGTCAGCCTGCGGTTTTTACATTGAAAGGTTCTGGATTTTTATACTTTCACTATGGAATCTTTCTGTATGAATCTCCTGTTTGAATAAACCTCTTTTTGAAAAAATACTACACCATCGAGGCAAATCTGTTTTTCCACATATCACTGCAACAACGTCTGGGTGAATCACTAACGATTGGAGGAAGTTGGAAATAATATCTACCTACCATGATTGAAGCGGGAAACGAATGTAGGAGGAAAGCAACTCAACTGCAAATGTAAAGGAGGAGCTGCACCCCGGAAATTCCAAAGACCCCATTTACCACACGCGAGAGACCCCTGAGGGGTGTGAAGGATCCGGTAAGTGAGGGCACATCGGGGGTGAGCACGAGGGATTTCCACAAGCCACATTAAGTTTTTGAAGAACACTTAAACAGCACGTTACTGCATAGAGTCTTTTATTGGAAAATACCTGCCTTATACATATTGAAACTGTATATCCACTTGTAAAGACTGCTATAGACTGAATAAGGATTAAGGATATCAGTGGAGGATTTTGCTTTTTCTTTGGAATTATTTTGATACGAAAGAATCATGTAGTTTTAGAAAAACATATAGGTGACTGTATATCCACTTGAAACCCACCAGGGGAATTTCACAGAATTTACAGATTTTTTATGAACATTGATGACACTTGTGTGATATTATCTGATAGTTCAACGTCATTTTATAATATATGAGACACCTTTAAATAATCTGGTTTACACGTGTGACTTTACATCCACTTTATTGTTTTATTCATCATTTATCAAATGTTTTTCATATTTTTTCATTTTTAAAGAAAACACTTTTTATTTTACACTTGATGTTTATTATTATCTTTTAAGACCCACCTTGAACTTGTTATCCACTTGACAGCACTTTTTACTATTTTACCTATATATAAGTTAAATGTGGATATTTTTCAATTTTTAACATTTGCACTTTAAAGCACCTTATATCAGTAATTCGCATAATATTTCATTATTCAACAGACAGCGCCATATCCGTTTATTCCATTTCATTTTTTGCTTCCTTTAATAGGAAGTTTTCGGAAGGCAGCAGTCTAGATCTCACCTTTAGTCCTCGCGCAGGGATTATTGCATTTATTTGGTCAGCCTTCGCTGGTCTCATGGTTCTTGGTAGTCCCCTTTATTGAAGAGTTATAAACCTCTTTTGAGCAGGTAACGTTGACCTGAAGCTTTGGTCAGCCTTCGCTGGTCTCATGGTTCTTGGTAGTCCCCTTTATTGAAGAGTTATAAACCTCTTTTGAATGGTTAACTTTGACCTGAAGCTTTGGTCAGCCTTCGCTGGTCTCATGGTTCTTGGTTGCCCCCTTTATTGAAGAGTTATAAACCTCTTTTGAGCAGGTAACATTGACCTGAAGCTTTGGTCAGCCTTCGCTGGTCTCATGGTTCTTGGTAGTCCCCTTTATTGAAGAGTTATAAACCTCTTTTGAATGGTTAACTTTGACCTGAAGCTTTGGTCAGCCTTCGCTGGTCTCATGGTTCTTGGTAGTCCCCTTTATTGAAGAGTTATAAACCTATTTTGAGCAGGTAACGTTGACCTGAAGCTTTGGTCAGCCTTCGCTGGTCTCATGGTTCTTGGTAGTCCCCTTTATTCAAGAGTTATAAACCTCTTTTGAGCAGGTAACGTTGACCTGAAGCTTTGGTCAGCCTTCGCTGGTCTCATGGTTCTTGGTAGCCCCCTTTATTGAAGAGTTATAAACCTCTTTTGAGCATTTACCGTTGACCTAAAGGCTTGGTCAGCCTTCGATGGCCACGCGGTTCTCTCCGGCTCAAATGCTTTTCGGCCTTTGTAACAGTACAATGCAGCTTGAAAAAGCTTTTCACTGTCTGCCTGCACGTTGCAGCAACTTGGCACCAAAGAGGTTACAGCGAGGCTGCTTGCCCATCCCTGTAGATACGGTTTTAATGAGGCCAGCTGTTCCAGGGAGACAAAAAAGAGAAAACGGAATGTGGGGGATTAGAGACGCAATCACGTGACTGGGCCTTTGAACGCCATTTGCAGCCTGGTTCTCATTCAGCGCCGCGCTCCCCTTCGTTGCCAGCGCGACAAATAAGGCCCTTCGTTTGCGGAATTAGAAGCTGCTAATTGCCCACTTCATCTCACTGAAATACGCAATTTGCTTGCTTGAAAGTCCAATTTATAGACCTGTGCCGTTCACATGTGGTGTGCCTGCAGCCAGCTCTGAAATCTCATTTGGCCGGCGTGGTGGGGGCCGCCAGAGCGTGCGGCAGCTGCGAATGTACTACATCCCTAATTGGTCGGGGATTGAGTTGTCCACTCTTGTGACATTTACTAATGAAAGTGGCTCCAAGGGACGATCCTGTATCATCAGGTGGCACTGATCCGATGGCGCTTTCATCTGTGTTATTTTTATCGTATTCAAATCCTTCTATAAATGTAACGCATATCACAGGAAACTTCCCAGAGGTGAGAAGAGAGAGCGAAATCAAAGCCCAGGAAAATCATTGACATGACCTGAAGGAAATGCATGACATTTACGCAAATAGAAAGCTTTGGATGAGCATAAAATAGCCGCCTTTATAGCATATTCCTGACTTAAAGGTCCATTATAGCATAAAAAAATAAACATTAATAATAATAATAATATTAATGATAATTATAATAATTATTATTATTGTGATGATGATGATTATTATTATTATTTTTAAAAAATAAACCTACATAGTTAAATAAAATAGGGCCATTATAGTATAAAAAAAAACATAATACTAATAATAATCATAATAATAAAACAGTTGTTGTGCTAATCTAAGCGGATTCCAATTATCTTTTATTAAATGTTTTCACACAAGACTCACAAAACTTTTACCCAAGAATCGCACATTTTTAATTGGGTTCACTGTGTAAGTAGGGTTTATAGGATTTTATAGAATAATTATTAATAATAATAATAATAATAATACATTTTTGAGCTAATGTAGCTAAATAAAAAGGTCAATTATAATACTATATAAATAATAACAATCATAATTATTAATTAATTTGTTGAGCTAATCTAGCTAAATAAAAAATGACAGCAATCATATCATTTTTAACATTATATATTACCACTTAGAGTATTGTAGATCTAAAACCTAAATAGATGCCATTTATCTGTTATTAAATGTTTGTACGCAAGACTCACACAACTTATACCCAACAATCACACATTTTTCTAAATGGGTTCAATGTGTAAGTAGACCCTTATATATAGGGGTTTTATAGGGTTTATGGGGTTTTATAGCATAAATAATAATAATAACAAAAATGATAATAATAATACACTTTTGAGCTAAGGTAGCTAAATACAAAAATACCATTATAGCTATATATTATAAATAATAATATTAGTAATAATAATACTAATACTATTACTGTTACTACTTCTAATAATTATCATTAGTAGTATTCATTTGTTGAGCTCCTCTAGGTATAAAAAAAATTACTGCAATCATATGCTTTTTTAACACTATAAATTGCCACGTACAGTAGATCTAAAACTTGGATGCCATTTATCTATTATTAAATGTTTTCACACAACCTATACCCAAAATTTACACATTTTTTCTAATTGGGTTCAATGTCTATGTAGATCAGGGTTTCTCAACTAGGGTTCCTCCAAAGGTTGCTAGGGGTTCTTTGAGCAATGGCCAATATCTACCTCTCAGATAAATTCCCAATGACATCATTGATCTTTTTAGCTATCTGTAAGGGGGTAATTCTTCCCAATGACCACAAGTGTAAGGAGCATTCTTCCCATTGACCATCACACTAATGTATCATGAGTTGTAGATTTTTAATTTTTAGCAGGGGTTCCCCCAAGACCGGAGAATTATGGCAAGGGTTCCTTGGTGTTGAAAAGGTTGAGAAAGGCTGGGTTAAATAGTCAGTGTGGTAACTCCAAAAGTTCATCAACTGGATAAAAAGTCTGGAATAAAGATAGTGGTGTTACGTGGAGCAATGTAAAGGGTGACCGTGTATCCCCTGTATTCACTAAGGATGGGCTTGGATGTGTCCAGAACCGAGCGTGGCCGAGTCCACCAGGAAGTGAACCCTGCACTGTGCTAATCACAGGCAATGAGACATTTCCCCAATGCACAGCTGCAGTGATCGGGGAAATGTCTTACTCCCTGTGATTGGCACAGTGCAGGGTTCACTTCCTGGCGGGCTCGGCCACGCTCGGTTCTGAACACATCCAAGCCCATCCTTAGTGAATACAGGGGATACACGGTCACCCTTTACATTGCTCCACGCAACACCACTATCTTTATTCCAGACTTTTTATCCAGTTGATGAACTTTTGGAGTTACCACACTGACTATTTAACCCAGCCTTTCTCAACCTTTTCAACACCAAGGAACCCTTGCCATAATTCTCTGGTCTCAGGGAACCCCTGCTAAAAATTAAAAATCTACAACTCATGATACATTAGTGTGATGGTCAATGGGAAGAATGCTCCCTACACTTGTGGTCATTGGGAAGAATTACCCCCTTACAGATAGCTAAAAAGATCAAGGGTGCCACAGGGGACCCTTTAAAGTTTATTCATTTCTCACCATAATTTTTGGGATACTCTTCACAACCCATTGATGTTTGTTTTCACATCCTTTTAGCAGCGCCACACCCACTTTCTTTATCTGTTATCCTTATGACATCCGCTTAGGCTCCATTCACACCATTGTGTTTTTTTATGCATTTTGCAGAAATGCAGGGAATTTTTTTAACATGGGTTCCTATGGAAACACATTCACATCAATGCATTTTTGTGCCTCTGCATTTTTGGAAAGGGTCGGGGACATTTTTTCCTGCAAAATGCAGCGTTTTGCATGTAATAGACTTCAATGGGCATGCAAGAAAAACGCAAGTGCTGCGTTTTTGACGCGATTTTGCCGCGATTTGCATTTTTAAATCTGCCTAGCAACAAAATCCCCCCCCCCAAACAAAAAATGCAAATTGCGGTAAAATCGCGGTAAAATCAAGGCTAAAAAAACGCGGAAAGCACAGCATAAAGCACTGCAAAAATGTTAAATACAAAATGCATAGATACAAATCGAGCCTTAGTGGGCGTTACTGTGGGGGCAGCAGCTACACATTTCATATCCTGTGGTTCCTTCAGTAACCATTGTGCAGCTCTACCCCTTATTTCTAATTTTACATTCAAAGTAAGAATCATTAACCACTACTCTCTGAACTCGGTCTTTTATCCAGTTTTCTATCTATTTACAAACTGATCTTTCCAAGCCTGTAGACCAGCCTTTCTTAACCCTTTCAACATCAAGGAAACCAATGAAATAATTCTCCGGTCTTGGGGAACCCCTGCTAAAAGTTAAAAATCTACAACTCAGGATACATTAGTGTGATGGTCAATGGGAAGACTGCTCCTTACACTTGTGGTCATTGGGAAGAATTACCCCCTTACAGATAGATAAAAAGATCAATGATGTCATTGGGAATTTATCTGAGAGGTAGAAATTGCTCGTTGCTCAAGGAACCCCTAACAACCTCTGGAGGAACCCTAGGGTTCCACGGAACCCTGGTTGAGAAACCCTGATTTAATCCATTGATGTAAAACTTTACCTTACAAATTAGCCGTGTGTGGGGAATGGTGTCAAACGCTTTGGCAAAATCCAAATATACCACGTCCACAGCCACCCCTCTGTCCAATGTTTTACTTACCTCCTCATAAAAAGAAATCAGGTTTGTCTGACAACTTCTGTCTTTCATGAATCCATGCTGTCTGTTGCTTAAAGCAGTAGTAAACCCACCCATTTAACAGTTTAAAAAACAGTTACTTTTCCGGCACTTGCCGGAAATGTAACACTCCCATTGGCTGTGCTCTAAACCAAACTGTCAAACCATCCAATGGCTGGTGTCATAGCTGATCACATGTGCAGCATCATGGCAGTTGTAGGTTAAACAGAGGCCAAGATGGCAGCTTCCTTGGCTGAAAATGGTAGGAGGGTTTACCACCACTTTAATTTTTTTTTTTTTCAGCAAGAACTCATCTATGTGGTCTTTTATTTAACTTTCAAGAAAAAAAATTAAAAGTTGTTTTAAAAGTTTACTGAGCCGGATGGAGTGTAGGGTGTTAGTCAACTTTTACATTTTTTTCTGTAAAAGTGAACTAACCCTTTAACTATTTTCTGCTCCATCCAAAACTCAAGTCTATGATTGCTACCCATAAATGTAACATAAGGCGGATGTCCTCCAGATATTGGATAGACAGTCTCAAGCAGGGTTGGATGGAACTAATGAGGATGGTGAAGGTGTCTCATAAATCCAACAAATCTTTCGATGGAGGCTTTAGCGACCTGCAAATTGCTCTTTCCTTGTTTTTTCAATTTAAACATAACTTTGTCATTTCTATACTTCACATTATTGCACCGGTCTTTCATATTTTTTTTTTTGGATCGCAGATCTCAAATTCTGACACACTTTCTGAAAATTTTGATCTGCTAAATTACGAAGGCTCAAGTTTGCTTGAGTTGTCTGAGACCTCCGCTGTTTCCATAACCCAGATTGACAGAGCACAAAATTGGGTTAAAGTTTTCTTAGTAAAGTGTCACTCCAGGACCCTCGATGAAGCGCATTGACATGACAAATTTACATATTCATTGTCGGCCCATCTGCTCTCGATATTGTTTTTTTTTTTTATCTTTTTTTGTGACTGACAAGTGAAATTATTTTTTGCTGTCCAAAGCCTAGGTGCAATTTGAAGGGTGGATATTTTTTTTATTTTCCTTTTCCCCTTCAGAGCTCAATTTAGCCGTTGAACAAATGCAATAGTCAGAAAAAGTATATTTGTCTAGTTTCTTGTTCGTGTTTTCCTGTGGGGAGTCCCGATTGGGTCTAATTTGTCTGGCAGCTGATTAAATATCTTCATCATGAGTAGGCAATGTTTCAAAAGAACATTTTCTCGGCGTTTGAATTTCAAGTGAAATCAATCACAGCGGTTTGATTGTTGAGCCTTTTTTAGGATGTATCAGTGCTCTCTTTTTACCAGTTAAAGAGGCTATATGTTCAAAGAAAACAATTACATGGATTTTAGGCATAATTTCGGGATCTGCTTTCAAGGGGAAAAATATAGCTGCTGTGATATGTACCCACGGATAAAAGGCAGATTGCTTAGGTACGGTGCTTGGTGTAGCTCACAAAAATACCTCCAAGGTAACTTTGGTTGCAAATAAATAAAAACTATATTTCATCTGTTTTTCAATTTTTAGATTTATATGCTAATCTGATTAGATTTAGTTTTGCATAAAAAAACAAAAAAATATATAGCCTGGGAAAATAAAAAATAAATTAGCGGCTTCTGCAGCAATGCTCATCTATCTCATGCAGAAACTCCACACCACCACTAGTGGTCCTAAAGCCTCGTACACACGGTGTGACGGTCGTATGACCGGACGTCCAAAATCGTATGTTGACTGCTGTGCCTCGCGTACTGACGTGCACTAAGCGATCGTACAACCAAGCCTAACGTGGTGACGTGCTATGAGCATATAGAGGAAGTTCCATTATTGTGCGCCAACCTTTGGGCTCCTTCATCTAATCTTGTGTTAGTTGAAGTTTGGTGAGCGTTGATTCGCGATTTTCAGATCGTTACTGATCGGTCGTTCGTCAACCAGCCATGTTGAGATCTAGAGAGAGAAATCTTGCTGTTGTTGGCCTAGGAGTCCTGGCTTGGACCCAAATCCAAATCAAGAGGACTAGAAAGAGGAGTTGTTGGACCAAAAATTGGTTACTTAACCATGATCAATTTGGTCATATGGCTTTAGTCAGGGAGCTCCAGGAGAATAATCCTGATGGTTTCAGGAATTATCTTCGGGTGACGGATCCCTGCTTTAACCACCTCTTGGCATTGGGTCCCCCTATATCCAGAAGCAGGACACATGCATGCGCCTTGCTATCACGCCTGAGCAAAGGCTCATTGTCACCTTGCGCTACCTGGCGACAGGGAGAAGCCTCCAGGACCTCAAGTTCACTACAGGCAGCTCCCCCCAGGCTCTTGGAGTCATTATTCCGGAGACATGCTCAGCCATCATTCAGGTGCTGCAGAAGGACTATATTAAGGTAGGTTTCATGTTAATACCACATTTTATGTATTTCTGCTTGATAATATTGTATTTTCCCTTTTTTTCAACACATAATTGGCAAAATTACAATATGCTGTGAATGTCTTCTTTGGCCTCATGCATGCTCTAAGCTTTTTCACCTCCTTTTGACTTCTAAACGCCTCCCCAGCATTTTATCCTGTGTCCATACACACTCAGCCAGGTAACTTCTCAATGATTTAGGTCAGCTGCATTTTGGGCCTTAACCCCCCCAAAAAAACACAAACTTTTCAAAGGTTATTTGTATGTTTTAAATCCTGTTTCAAGGCCTTATTATTATGTCAAAGATAATCCCCCCCCCCCCCAAAAAAAAAAACAGTCAGCATTTCAAACTACTGTATCTCCTGACATGTAATCTCCTATACACACTCTCCAACTTTTGTGGGTCACATTTCCTTAATAAATACCCAAACCATGTAGTGCAAGGGCCTGCTTGATTACCTACTAATTTGACCTCCTACTATATTTTTTGGTTGATTATTATTTTAAAAATGTGATTGTGATAGTATAGTGTGTATGTAGCTTTAAATTATGACACTAATTTCCTGTCCACTGGACTGGAAATAGAGGAGGGAGTGGCCAAACTAACAACCATTATTCCTGTAACGAACTCTCATGGAACTGGAGAGGCTTAACTGGCCCAAACATCTAACCGTTATCTCCTCCCTCCTGAGAGTTGCCAAATGCCCCCGGGGGGGGGGGGGTGAGGGTGGATAAGTTCACCTTATACTTTGCAGTAGGTAGCAAGCGCTACCTACTGTACTAATGTGTGGACTAGGTGTTTACTTAAGAGAATGTAACTTGACATGCAAATACACAAGATGCAATATTACAACAATACTTACAAGGGCAAACTACAGGCTCACCCACAGTGTCTTCCTTTTCAGAATTGGGGTCATGTTTGGCTGACTGGTTGCCTGGGCTTCTGGGGACTCTGGAGGATTTTCTGCAAAAAGAAAACATAAGAAGGGAAAGATGAGGCTATTTTCCAGGGGCCAAAGACTTGACAAGTGCCAAACTCCTACAGCTGCCCCCCCCTGCTCCTGTGGGATGTCTGATGTCCATCATAGGCATTTGTGTGACTATGAGCACTGGGGGCTCTCCTCTCCCCAGGTCTGCACTGGCAAGGCTGTATTAATGGGCACTGGTGAATCAGGCAGCAGCCAGCAAAGTGACACTTATCCTTTCATTTAGGCCTGAAGCCCCCACCCTTTTGCCCACCTAACATCAACCCTGTCTGTGGCTCAATTTTTATTTTTCTAATTTACTTACGTTCTGGGCAAGAAGGTGGGCTGAATTCCGCCTGACGGGCCGGGGGAGGGGGGACGACGAATCCCTTCGTCCCTTGAGGGGGCGGGCACCTTTTTTTTTTCTGTTTCCCTGTTGAAAGATGAAAAAGAATATAAGTGCAAAAGCTAAAGGAATGTCAAAAACAGTAACAACTTCTATTCTTCATATATGCTTTAGATTTGCCTTCAAATTTGGAAGCCCAAGGCATACAAACAGTTTCAAACCTCACCTAGAATTATCTCTAGCTACTTTTACCAAGAACATATCCAGACACCTAATATACATATACATATTCCTTACATACAACTATTGCTTACTTTTTTCAAGGACTCTATGGATCTGGTGCAGCTGATCTTGTTCATGGTGTTTAAGATCCGACCACTGTTTTCTCAGTTGATCTTTGGACCGCTGGACACCATGTTTTCTGGACAGCCGACTGATGACCTGCTCTAATATGAAATATTTTCGGCTGTTGGGCCTTCAGTAATTCTCCTTCCTGCAGTCATAATCCTTCCCTTCCATAATGCCCACCATGTTCACCATCTCAGCCTTGGTCATGGGAGTGGCTTTTGCCTTTCTGTAGGATTCTGCACCGCGGGCCTGGCTGCTGCTTCCCAAAGCCACCATCTTTCCTCTGATCATTGGGTGGAGTCTGTATCATGGAGGATAGGAGAGCCGTTCACGCCCCAGCATCACAACGCACCTGAGAATGGAGTTGCACGCATGTGCAGTGTATAAAGCCCGATTGCACATTCCATGGAACGGCCATAGGTAGGATCTTTGCGTGGAGGACGATCGTTTGGCAAAACGCTAAATATTTTGGATAATGAAGGTTCGACTTGGACTTCTGGCATAGGTGGGTAGTGGCCTATACTGCTTGGATTGAGGCCTAGGTGGGGGTTAATGGCTTACACTGCTTGGATTGAGGGCTAGATGGGGGTTAATGGCTTATACTGCTTGTATTTAGGCCTAGATGGTGGTTAATGGCCTATACTGATTGCATTTAGGCCTAGCTTGGGTCCAGCTTAGGTGTATGCCAGATGAAGTTGCATTATGCTTTGTCTTGTGTCTTGCAGGCATAATGACTGATCAGTTTTTCTCCCATGAGTTCCTACCACAATTTATAGACATGTACCGTCAACTCCCATGTCTGTGGAATGTCAAGACTAAGGAGTATTTCAACCGGGTCTGAAGGAGCAACTGGCAGAGCTGTGTAAACAGATTAAGCCAAATGCTAATTTTAAGTACATCCAAGACAAAATTGCCAACTTGAGGACCACATATGTGAGGGAGGTGAAGAAAATTAAACAATCCCAGAGGTAAGGAACTGCATCATCTGAAGTATATGTGACCAAGCTGTGGTAATTTTATAGAGCCTGCAGTTTCTCATCAACACATCTGAGGCCAGGCCATCTATTTCCATTATGCCTTCAACCTCTGCTGAGGCCACAGCTCCCGGACCTGAGGATGAAGATGTGGAGGAGGCCAACTTGACCCAGGTATAGTGTTGTTGAACATATTATAAAGATAAAATACAATACTGATAAATAAACATTATTGGCCAAATATTTGAGCCTTAACAAATTTGGTTCCATATCAAAACACAGTAGTGGCCTAAACTCATTTGAAGGATAAATCCAAAATGTGGCAGAATGCTAGGGTTTTGTATTTCTAATTATTCAATTAGCAACAGTCAGGAAAAGTAAAATTGGTTTGATTGATGACCCACACAAACAAATATATTCTAATAATGTCACATTTTTATACACAGGAAAGTGTCACAGAGACAATGACTGAGGAGGAGGCAGCTGGCTCTTCCCTGGTTTTTGAGTCTCATATCCCTCCCCTACATGTTGGTGGTAAAAGGAAGCGAAAAAGTCGTAATGTGGATGAGAGCGTTTGCTCATTCTTCCGGCAGGCCTCAACAGTCCTTCAGAGGGAACCAGACGAGGAAGAGTCATTTGCCGCCTATGTAGCTGCTAAGCTAAAAAAGATGACTCCCTACCAGCGGAGCAGATCTGATGAGCTGATGACACAAGTGCTCAGCAAGGGGGAGAGGGGGCTCATTATGGACTACACAGAGCTGCCTCCACCACCTCCACCATCTCAACGATCTCAACACCCATCCCAACCACCATAGCAGCATGCCGGCCAGTGGCAATTTGTTCCACATGGCCACCACCAACAGCCATGGTCTGGGGATTATACCCAATACCCCCATTGATTTTTTTATTTCTTTTTCTGTATTTTTGTTTGTGTTCTTTTATTTTTGTTTTTCTTTAACACATTTTGCTAATACAAAGCACTCTTTTTTTCTGTTATATTTTATTTGCAGACAAATTGCATTTCTAATTTAATTTATCTTCTTTATGCTTGAAAATGAAGAAGAATGTGAATAAGAATACTTGCCTATGTTTTTTGATTCAAATGACAGGTATTGAAGTAGGCAGAGACATTAAAAAGAAAAGTTATAACCATTACCAAGGGACACAAAATAATTACATTTTTTAGATTTACAGAGCTAATGATATTGTGGAAATGTTAAATACAATAAAATACAATCAACATAATGCAAATAATATTTTTATCGCTACAGAGCGAACTGTCTTTCATTACATCCGTAACATAAGTACCACTAGCAATGCATCTTCATTATTATCCCAATGAAAAAGATGCTAATGTGCGCTGCATTTCGCTATTTGAATTCAGTTGCCGCTAGACAAATAAGAATTATGAAATTCGAACTCAGGTTTACACGAGCGAACACTTCCGGTCGCCCCTGACTTCCGTACATGCGTGTTTTGCATGTACGACTTTTGTTGGACCAACTTCTGTACACACGGTACAACAGTCATACAAACGCTTGTTGTACAACAAAAGTTTTCTAGCCTGCTCATCCAAATTCTGTTGTACAACCGTCGCACGTCGGCTGTTGTACATCCGTTGTACCGTGTCTGTGGGCCTTAAGACTTTCAGGTTGAACAATAGTAAAAGTCTTTTAACCCATGAGCCCAGCCTATCATGGAGCTGCGCCCTGGGGGTTTGTCATCACGCCAGCCTAGGTTCAGAATACTAATGCATTAAATATAACTCAGATACAAACAATAGTGCAGTGCTTATTCCACAACTGAACTTAAAAAAATATATATATTGGATTTTTTCCTAAAAGTGCATAATATAAGTGGATACTAGCATTTATAGATAACGTTGATCCAGATAATATCTGATTGCCTCTCGGGGGATCAGGAAGGAATTTTTTCCCCTGCTGGAGCAAATTGGATTTTGTATTAACATTTTTTTTGGCTTCCTCTGGATCAACTGTGGGTATAGGATTGTGTATATGGGATTGTATGACCCCCCCCCCATTTTTTTATTGGTTGAACTGGATGGGCTTGTGTCTTTTTTCAACCAGACCAACTATTGACATTGATTCATAGGGAACATTTAGATTGACCATAAACATACACCAAGGTGCCCTATGATCTCTCCACCATTCTTTCTACGTGCAAACACCTTGTGTCCTTCACCAGCCTGACAGGGGGCTGGGCTCAGCTCTCCCTTCTCAGAGCAAGCTGCTCAGCTGTGAGTTAATTACCAGTCTCAGCTTCCACTCTGTCACACCTGATGACTATATCCTGCCTCGTTAAGCCAGCTCTGCTGCTATATAAACTGCCTGGATCAGATCGCTGTGTGTTCCTGTGAAAGACTTTGCCTCTTTGACATTCCCTTCTGGTTCCTGGATTCAAGACCCTACTTGGCTGACTCTCCTCCTGGCTACTGCATTCCGTTTGTTTGACCTCGCTGATCTCTGGACTCCTGTTTCACTGGCTTGCTCTGACTATCCGTTCTGGTTACCGAAC
>BLSH010421999.1:342385-373610 GCA_018402905.1 Glandirana rugosa
CTACCATCCCCCCCCCCCCCCTAGAAAGCATTCTTTCCGATTGTGTCAGCAGACTGCATGAGCGTAATTTTCCTGACAATATTCCACCATCAGCAACCAGAAGATGCCAAAAAAATTTTGGATGTGCGCCAAAAGAGTTAGGAAAGACACCGGGTTCCATTGTCCCCAATGTCCCTCCCAACCTGGCCTTTGCATCGGAGAATGCTCCATTCTCTTGTAAATCATTAGCCCATATTTCAAATAGACTGCCATTTCCACATTTTCAATTTCTGTGATGATTATTTCCTTGGTGTCTCAGCCAACCATACCACTGCCTTCCATGTAAACTGACCCTGGCCTGTTCATCAACTATGCCCCTGCCTGCCGTCTGCATTGTTTATCCGCCATGTTTCTGCCTTTCATGTGAACTGACCCTGGACTGTATTGACTATGCCTCTGCCTACCATCTATTTCTGCCTTTTACCTGCACTGACCTCGGCCTGTTGACCATGTTTTTGCCTGTCCCTTGGACTGATCTTTCACCCTGCTACACAGGGGTCTCACATATGTAAGGGGCTCCAAAATAGTGTTCTGTATTGAGAAAAAATGTTTTTGGTTTTCTCTTTGTGTTGTAATTCACAGAACAGGGTCTGGTGTCCGGGGGCTTCAAAGCGATTTGGGTGGGAGAAGCCTCTACCCCTGTCCCCATTCTTTCTTGACCGAGGCTCTGCTGCCTGGACAAATAATTTGGCTGTACTGACAATATCTTGGCCTGCACTGACTCAGGACTTTTTATGGACCGTGTGCCAATTGCCTGGACCAATACTTTGGCTGTACTGACCATAGCTCTGCCTGCTGCCTGTACTAACTATGGAGAATATTCCTGCACGCTGCATGGACGATCCTTTCGCTGCTGCTTACCACATCCCTGCCTGATACCTGGACCAATGCTTTGGCTGTGCTGACAATATATCTGCATGTATTGACTATGGACAGTATTCCTGCCTGCTGCCTGTTTTGCTGTCACTGTCCACATTCCTGCCTGCTGCCTGGACCGATTCTCTGCTCTGTGGACCACTGCACTACTAAAACCGTAGGTAATATTTTGTTTAACCTTTGCTCAACAGAATGTATTTTGGTTTGTAATCGGAATGTACAGTACATGGTATGTGTTAGAAATATGAAGGGCTTTGAACATTGTGATAGGTTGGCAGGAATTTGTGTGTAATTTATGTCACTAGAATACTTGTAGGTGCTACTTGGATGTTGTGCCTCTGTATGTGGCCAGGCTATGTAAAAGTCTCACACATGTGGTATCGCCATACTCAGGAGGAGCAGCAGAATGTATTTTGGGGTGTTACCACTCCAGGAACACAACAAATCCGGTCCACTAGGACTCTCAGCTCTCTAATCCTCAGGGGCTCAGTCTTCACACTCTCTGATGGGGACATGGACACCACAGGCGGCAGGTCCATCCAATTTTGGTCCCAGCACCGAGGAATCTGGTTTTCATACAGGTCCTCTCCCTCTCTCTCAGTGGAAGCACAGACCCCCAACAGCAACATGTTTGCACTCTTTTGTTCGCTGTCCTGTACTGCCCCAATCTCTGCAAAATTGCAGAAAAAATCCTGGTCTCTTCTCCCCTGGTGTACAGGGAATCCTGAATATTGAACTTTTTAACTTTAGTCCCCATGGCACAGGCTCTACACCCTCTGGACTATATGTCCCATGATCTTCCTCATTTTTTGCCAATTGGTTTACCACTGATGCTGCCAGGAGGAAGGGGGGAACAAACATGAGCATGCAGGAGGATGACACACGACCTGCAGCACAGCCTTTCTGCACACAATGCAGCGGAGTGGAGAGGAGACTGAGAACAGGCAGACATCCCAGTCTGCTATGAGGCCAAACAGTGGTGAGGAGGGAAGAGGAAGCTCATAGTGCTTCTCCAGATGGCGTGCACTCGGCTACACGCCTATATCTGGGCCTTCAGTATAGGAGTCCTGTGAGCACTGTAATGGGGCTGGTCCATGACAACCTTAGGTCACAAAAAGCTGGTTAAAGGACAAGGGTCATCAATTAACCAGGAGGAGGACCAGCGGTTGGATGTGGAAGAAGTCATTGACTACTGCTGACCTCTTTCAGACAATGCAACAGTCAAAGACAACGTGAAATCAGAATGTCTATATACTTATTGAAACTCAGTGCCATCCAGCATTTTCGGGAGGAACCTTTAGTAAGGGCAAGCTTGATATTTCCTCAGTACAATTTTCCTTCTTAAAGCCAGACACCACAAGATGCCCACTGCTACATTTAATAGCCAATGAAGCCTCCTCTGTGCCCCTTTCTGGTTTGGTTTCTAATGGGTCTGAAATGTTCTCGCATCATAGCTGAGGCTTGTTAACTTTCAATCTTTACCATACTTTCATCTATTACCTTACTCTTGTGAGGGCTCTTGAAAGGACTACTGAGGCAGAGCACTGTGACGTTTTCGGGAAGCTTGGTATAGCACCCTGCCACCCTCTCCCACCAGTCATGATCTGTTTGCATTGCATACAGAAGCACAGTGACCCAGTGATGATCTTACTGGGTTTTGAATACCTTTAAAAAAGTATGTAATGAATATGGAATGACTTAATTAAAAAAAAGTCATCAGCATCAAAGGTGGAACCAAAGAAAGCAAAGTATGAGCTTAATCTTTAGCTTTAAGGAGTTAAAAAAGAAGACCTTATATGCCTGGTGTTCCAGAATGGTTTTCATTACAATTCGCTAAACTTTCAAAATGATACAATTTTGCACACTAGCGGGTATATTCATTGTTTGGTGACCCCTGGGCCCGGCATACTCCTATCCCTCATATTCTCCATGTAAAGGGTTTGTGTGTTTGTACTTTGACCCATTCCTCAGATCTGTCAGAAACCCTCCTGTAAGTGTCTGCTTCTTTCTGTAAAATTTTTACGGCTGAACGGTGGTCATCGCTTTCGTTGTATGGAACACCTTTAATAGAGCACAGGTTACAATGCCTGAGCCTTCCCAGCTTTTAATTAGTGTCCTGGGAATCCTTGTCTGCCAGCAGCTGTAAAATGATGGAAGTGTTTGTTGTCTCTCCCAATTACGGGGTCTGGAGTGCAGAATAACACTTGTGACGTGATTATAGGCTCCTGTTATACTGAGGACCTGTCGGTAGGTTGTAAGCATTGTTCATGTATTTCCTTACAATGCCTTGATTGTGGAATGCAGGCTAGAAACTGACTGAGAGCTTAAAGAAAAACTTCTGTAAAGGAAATATGGAGGTAGCCATTTCTAAACTATGCTTCTGAGAATGCTAGCTGCCTGGCTGCCATCGTGATGTTTTCTAAGTCACTGACTTATTTCAGACTCTTTTTCTTCAGCTTGCATTCATTGCATTCATGGTAGACCCCATATTTCTCTTATGACTTGTGTGCTCTTGGTAAACTTTCCTTTCCTTTTCTGTTTCCTATCTAATTCCCATTCCTCTCCCTTTCCTCTTTCTTTTCCTTTTCCTTTCCTTCCCTATCTCATTCCTCTCCCTTTCCCTTTCTGATTATCTAGCGTCAATTTAGACAGGAGCCAATTAACCTACCAGCATGTCTTTGGAGTGTGGAAGATACCCGGAGGAAACCCAAGCACAGGGAGAACATGCAAACTCCAGGCAGGTAGTGTCGTGGTTGGGATTCGAACCAGCGACCCTTTTTCTGCCAGGCAAAAGTGCTATCCACTACACCACTGTGCCGCCCTTTCCCATTATCTCCCTTTCCTTTCCTCTCCCTTTCCTTTTTCCTTTCCTTTTCACTCCCTATCCCTTTTCCTTTCCATGTCCTCTTTCACTTTCCCTCTCCCTTTCCATTTTCTTTCCCTCTCTCTCCCTCCTTTTTTTTCTTTTTCTTTTTCTCTTTTCTTTTTCTTTTTCTCTTTTCTCCTTCTTTCCATTTCTCTTTCATTTCCATTTCCTTTCCCTTTCTCATTCATTTGCCTTTCTCTTCCTTTACCTTTTTTCCTTCCCCTTTCCACTTCCTTTCCAATTTCTCTCCTCTCCATTTCTTCTTTTCTCTTTATTTCCCTTTCTTTTCCTTTCCTTTTCTCTTCCTTTCTTTTTTCCTTTCCCTTTCATTCCCTATCCCTCTTCCTTTCCATTTCCTCTCCCTTTCCCATTATCTCCCTTTCCTTTTCTCTCCCTTTCTTTTTCTTTTTCATTGCCTTGCATATATGATTTTTCTTTCTCTTTCTTTTTCTTTTCCCTGAAGGTTTTTCTTACCTTTCTTTTTCTTTTTTTTCCCCATCTCTCCTTGTATACTTCCATCCCTTTTACTTTCTTCTTTTCTTCCTCCCTTCCTTCCCTACTTCCCTTTGATTCCTCTGCTTTCCTTTTTTTTTCTATTCTTCCTGCCTTTCCTTTCTACCTTTCTTTTATGAAATCTTAGGAGTAGAATGTACAATGCCTTGCCTAGTCAGCCACACATCGGCTGTAACCTTTAATCACACAGACGCCCTTCCTGCAGCTGACAGTAGCCTCGCAATCATGGACTTGGCTTGGCATGATTAGAGGATGTGATATGTGTCATTATATCTATCAAAAGGTTTCAGAAATCAGAATTTTTAATGCTGAAGGTGGCTGCCTCATCCTCTCCATAGCGACTCTCATTTGTAAAACAAAAAAGATCAGTTTGGATGGTAAATATTTTTTGCCCAACATTCAAAAAAAAAAAAAAAAAAAGAGGAAGTGCATCGGATCCTGCAGAATGAGGACAGGATCCCTCAGCTCGGAGGAGGACGGCAATGACATTTTAAACAAAGACGTAAATTGTAGCCTCATCTGACTAATTGTTCCAATGTGGAAGCCGGCCTGGATTATAGTAATTAATGTTATAGTCACATAATCCCATGAAACAAAGACTGGGAGGAGATGAGCCAATGGATGTTGTATGCCGAATTTCCAGCCCCGCAATTTGTGTTTAATCCACGCGGGGGGCTTGGCTACCCGTCCTCTTTGTAATGTGTTTGTCTTCCGGCCAACAAACATGTTTGTAATTAAGAGGAAATAACAAATAAATCAAATGGTTCTATTGTCATGGAAGAAAAAGCATCAATTAATGAAACAGCCTAATGGAATTGTAAAAAAAAAAAATTAACCTAATCCGGACAAGTCACCCAAGGATTGCAGGAGCTCTGTTTCACTGGCATGATTGATGTCTAAATTTAGGGAGAGAGCACAATGCAAGGACATGAGTGAAGAGCAGGCACGGCATAGTACTAACCAGATTAGGGCATTGGAAAGGGACTCTAGTGGGTATTTGGGCAAGTATATTTTTAAGGTTGTTATCGTAACATTTGACCTGAAACATTTTTGAAAACTCTTGTGAAGTCTTGTTTGTTTAATCACTTGCCTACCGGGCACTTCACCTCCTTCCTGCCCAGGCCAATTTTCAGCTTTCAGTGCTATCGCACTTTGACAATTGCGCGGTCATACGACACTGTACCCAAACTAAATCTATATAATTGCATAATATGCATGTGCACACTTTGGGGGCTCACCAGAAATCAGAAGGTATAACGGCTCATCTTTCCACAACAAGAGGGCTCATAAACTTCTCAAGGGTCACCTCCACAAGGACTCGGTACACAGAGATCAGAAGGTAAATCAGCTCGTCTTTCCCCAGAAAGCAAGGCTCCTCCCAGATCTACTTCATAAGGATCACCATCCGTGGTGATCCTTATGAAGTAGATCTGCAATGAGCCTTTTTTTCTGGGGAAAGACGAGCTGATTCACCTTCTGATCTCTGTGTACCGAGTCCTTGTGGAGGTGACCCTTGAGAAGTTTATGAGCCCTCTTGTTGTGGAAAGATGAGCCGTTATACCTTCTGATTTCTGGTGAGCCCCCAAAGTGTGCACATGCATGCGGTGATCAGTGGCGGAGGACTTTGTTTTGAAAACATCATAGCTGCTTCAATTTAAAGAGGACTTTTGCACCTTATACATATTGTTGCACTTTTTGATATTTTTGCACTAGCACTTTTTCCTTATATTTATGTGTATGGGTTTTATGAATTAACTCTAGCGCTGCTTTTTGCTATTACCATTTATAGTAGACTTCTTTCACAATTAATACTTTTTATTAGAGGTCTGTACATCAGACCAAAAGTAGGTACAACTGAGGAGAAATGAGTGAAAGAAGAATTTACTTCTAAATGGGGGACATTTTGAGAGCTATGCTTGTCTGGAATTCTTGACTGGATTTCTTTTTTACTTATGTAGTACCTACTTACCCCTGGAGGCAGTTAGTGAACCCCAAGTAGCTTATTGGGCTGACATTTCACCTCTGGGTGGGTTTCTTGATTTCTAGTGGGTTGTGAAGAATTGGGAGCCAGACACTTTTGAAGGGCTTATCAGTCTTTTTCAGATCTAAAAGACTCTTAAGAAAGAGGGGTACCCAAGGATAGCCAAAAATGACATATAGACTCCAGTCCTACTTACAGTCATACAGATAAAAAGGCACTCTGTATTATTCCAAATCAAAAAAGGTGCTGCACATGATCCTTCTTGGATGAGCCACTAGACTTTCCACAGTGTTCAAGAATTGACCTTATACTACAGAACACTCACCGACAGACAAAGTCCTTCACAGTGCTTCTATCCAGGTTCCAGCTTCACTCCTCCCAGGTAAATCCTATGGCCAGGCAGTGCAACCTTTCAGACCCCAAACTCAGGTCTTCCTTCATCAAACATATGTATCCTCCCTAAGCAGCAGGCTTGGGAGGTCATAGAACAACTGCATACACTTCCTCCCCCAGCAAAGCCTGGGAGGCAAGAGAATTTCCAGGTTTTCCCAAATATCTATGCCCTTCCCTGGCATAACTGTAGGCAGGTGCCTACAGTTGGGGTTCACTTTACTGTTTGCTGTTATATGTATGTGCTGGTAAGTCCTTTGTCTAGTAGGCTGCCCAGGGGGTTAGGTAGGAGTTAAGGTTGCTAACTCCCAGTTGTTCATTGCTCTAACTCCTTGTAATGGGCTATAAATATAAAGGGAGGTAGGATTAAAGTACTGTATGTTACCAGTACTAGGGCCAGCTGCTACATCCACATCCTAATGCGTGAGAGAATTTATACAGAAAGGGAAAAAAATCCAATAAAATTTACTTTTTAGGATGGGCAACTGACACTGAGGTGAGCACAAAACCGAGTTTTTAATATATAAAACAAGTTTATTACATGGTACCAGAAAGGGAATATGGACCTTATGAAAGGGGCTCTTTTCTCAGAGGTATGACATAGAAAGCCTAAGCTAGAATGAACTAAAATGGTGCAAGAGACTGAGAGACGGTGCCAAATTAATTTTGTAATTGCAAGAAGCTCAAGAAAATGTTCTCAAAGTCAACCAATGTTTGATCTGAAGTTCCTACAAAGGGGTGCATACAGACCGTATGAAAGAATGTCTTACAAGAGGGGATGTACACTTCCAAGGGTTAACACGTGGTGGTGGACACTGCAGAGAGAGAGAGAAAAAGATTGTTGTGCCGGCGAGTATACATTGTGACTTGGCAGAGATGACGGTGTACTCTGGTAGCGACCAGTGCGCCATACCCGGGACTGGAACTGGAGCATGGAGCCCCTATGCATAAAGTCTGTGTTTCACGGGAAGGGGTGGGGGGAGCTAGGCTGCAGAGTGGGATTCAGGCTCCACCGTATTCTCTCAGAAAGTTCTGCACCAGGTAAGGAAGTTTGTGTATTGAAGTGGATGAGACATGAAGAGTTAATTGTGCCACAAATTTGTGCTCACTTCTAAGTTGGAGTGCTACCTAATAGAGATTTCCCATGACTATGGCCTCCATCTGCTTGGTTGGGCATTAACAAGTAAAGTTTCCAAAGCTCCCATTTAGGGGACCTTAAGCTCCTCCCACATGCCCCCCTGGCAATAAACCTCCTAGTGGTTGGCCAGGCAGATATAAATGTTCATAACTCAAGTTGTTGGAACTGCCCACACTATTGCCAGGGGCACTCGCCATCAGCAGGCACACACAAACAATAACCTGAACCTAGGGGAAACCAACAGGAAGCAGAACTATCAGTTCCAGGCTCCGACCGACTACAGCCCAGCAACTAGAGTATAGGATAGGGATACTTCTTCTTAGTGCAGAAAGAAGGTAAGCATATCTGGCCTTTCAAGCCCAAACGTGTGAAATTTTTGGACTTTGTCAGGCAGCTAAAGTTTAAGTTTTTCAGTGATTGTTTCACATCTTTACGGTGCATTAGCCCAAGAACTTGACTTTCAAGAAGTATCTCCTGACCATAATGTAGTGTCCTGCAGCAACTGTGGACAATACTCTAAATTACTGTGGCCGAAGACTTTTACTGAAAATGACTTTGATTACGTGGGCATTGTCTCTTCTGAAGAACTTGGCCTGCTTGTAGGTGGGGTGCAGCGTGGTGCGTGGCAATAACACATACCGTCCATGTGCGAGGAAAGAATTTGTATTGGAATAATGCAAAGACAGTTCACAATATACCCAGTGGGAAGACAACTCAACCGGATCCCAAGCAGGAAGATGTCCAGAGAAGTTGCGAGCCCTACACCAATGGTTCTCAACCTCGGTCCTCAAGTACCTCCAACAAGCCATGTTTTGGGAACTTCCCTTAGATAAAATAGCTCTTATCAATACCATGCCATTGATCAGGGGCGGCTGGTGGGAGTTTTTTTGGGGGGGCAGCAAACAACCCCCCCCGGTGGCATCGCACTAGCACAACTGCCCCCAGCACCCCCCTGGTGGTGCAGCACTAGCACAACTGCCCCCCCCCCCCCGCTGTCTGCCGGTCAGTCCATCAGTCCTTACCCCATCATGGTGGCGGGCTCCAGTGTCCTCCAGCATGAGACAGGCAGGTGTCTTTATGGAGTGCACTGGGCAGCCGAGGAGTGGATCTTCTTCCAACTTCCAGCGCGGTCGCCCCAGTCCAGTGTCCACCATGGTGGGCTCGGGGAAAGCTGCTCCTGTGTCCTCTCCTGGAGCAGCTTCCGCGGTGCGTCTACTCTCTGCTCCTCCCGGCGCTAGGCATCCAATAGGATAGCCTGACGCTTTGGCCAATTAGGAAACGCCTTTCATACCTGCTTCCTGATTGGCCAGGAGGAGGATCAGTGTTGCAACAGCGAATATTCATTCGCTGTTGCAACACACCTGGGTGGGCTCTGGATACAATGCTCAGCGTCCCGAGCCCACCCTATTTTGAAGCCTATTAGAGCCTCTGGCTCTAATCAGTGCTTCAAAAACACACCCCCTGCCCATCCCCGCCATAAGAATTTATGCACCCGGCATCCTGAAAGAGGCCAGGTGCATGGATAGGGAGGGCGGCGGAGGTGTTGGGAGGGCGGCGCCTGTGCACCCAGAATACACGGGCCGCTACTGTCATTGATATTGATTTAAAGTAGCTGTGCAAAGTAAAGGAAAACCTAAAAACATGGTCCATTGGGGGTACTTGAGGACTGAGGTTGAGAACCACTGCCCTACACTTTCCCTTCTTGTCAGGAACCTTTCCCTGTTGCTAGTTCTGTCCCTACCAGGTGGGGTACCAGACGGTGTCCCTACACTACCCACTTGCACAATGTGTGCCAAGCCTGGGAGCCACGGCCTTACATAGCCTCTGCCTAACCCAAGATGGCTGCTAGAGTCAGATGGGGTGGCAGCATCCATTTGCAAAGCTTCCCCAGTAACCCAGGAAACCATAGAGGAACCATGTTCCTCTTGACTTCCTCTCCAACTGCAAAGCTGCTGTGGAAGAGCACCACCTGCAGTGGAGAAAGTAGACTGCACCTGCCTACATACTACTGTGTTGATAACAATGAGGCTCTGCAGCAGCAGATCAGCTCCATAAAACCCTAAGGCACCGCACCTTTGGGTGGGGTGGAGAAGACCCCCTGGCAGGAGCCAATGAGCAATGTCTGAAAAGTCTCCACAAGGTTTAGAAAGTCAGTTTTGGGCAAGAGTTCTTTTGGTAATGTTGCCTTTAGTGAAGTCAAGCTCGTTCCCACCACCAGTGTGTCTACGTTGCAGTCTTTTCCTACCCATCGTCCTTACCCGTTCTATTGTGTTTTATAAAGACTTTTTCTCCTGGGGTTGAGCACAGTAAAGCTGAATTAACCATAAGTGCGAGCAGTGATGAAAAACAGTTTGTTTATTCAAGAAACCCAACGGTTGATATTCTAATGCGTTCTACTGAGTGACTCATAACTCCTATCGGTTAATACCGTGCCTAGTATATATTTTGTATAAACAATAACAGCAGGAATCAGAAACATGACTTTCTGTAATTGCTAAAAATCAGCATCATCACAAAACCCAGCAACCTCGGTCTCCTTGTGTGACCTGAATTGCTTCCTTTTTCCACTGTAAATCTCTTGCAAACCCCTGCAAAGAATCCAGGCAGTGACATGTCATAAGCTGCATTTATAATGCTGGCACATTCTTCAGCCATAGGGCTCTTTAAGCCATGCGGTTGGGGGTGGGAGGTGGTGGGGGGTAACCACCCCTCCTTTAATCCCGTCAATACCGGGCACTTTCACCCCCTTCCTGCCCATGCCAATTTTCAGCTTTCAGCGCTGTCACATTTTGAATGACAATTGCGCGGTCGTGCAACGCTGTACTCATATGAAATTTTTATCATTTTGTTCCCCCAAATAGAGCTTTTTTTGCTGGTATTTAATCACCGCTGGGTTTTTAACCCATTCAGATCCGCGCTATAGCCAAAGTACGGCTCCAGCGCGGATCTGAAATACCGGGTGGACGTCCATGGACGTCCTGGCCATGTGCGCGCTCCTGGCGCGCACTCACAGGCGGCGGTGGCGCGCGCACTCGCCCGCCGCACGCTGCGAGGGCGTGCCCGCGGGTTACCTGTCAGACCTGCAGAACGGGGAACCGCCGATGTAAACACGGCGGTTCTCCTTTCTGTTGAAGGGGATATAATAGATCTACTGATCCCTGTCACTGGGATCAGTTAGATCTGTTATGTCCCGACCAGCCCCGCCCCTCGACAGTTAGAACACGCCTAGAGAAACATAGTTAACCCCTTCACTGCCCCCTGCAGGTTAACTCCTTCACTGCCAATGACATTTATACAGTAATCAGTGGACATTTAAATTTCTGATCGCTGTATAAATGTCATTGGACCCAAAAAAGTGTCAAAAATGTCCAACATAACCGGCCCAAATATCGCAGTCCCGATAAAAATCGCAGTTCACCGCCATTACTAGTAAAAAAAAAATAATAATAAATACGCCATAAATCAATTCCCATTGTTTGTAGACGCGATAACTTTTGCGCAAACCAATCAATATACGCCTATTGCAATTTTTTTTTACCAAAAATATGTAGAAGTATATAAATCGGCCAAAACTGTTGAATCATTTTTATTTTTTGGGGGGTTTTTTTGGATATTTATTAAAGCAAAAAGGAAAAAATATATATTTTTTTCAAAATCATCGCTTTTTGTTTGTTTATAGCGGTGATCAGAAATGACGCAGAGGGGATCAAATAACACCAAAAGAAAGCTCTATTTGTGGGAAAAAAATGATATAAATTTAGTTTGGGTACAACGTCGCATGAACGCGCAATTCTCATTAAAAATGCGACAGCGCTGAAAGCCAAAAATTGATCTGGGCAGGAGGGGGGTTTAAGTGCCCAGTAAGGAAGGGGTTAATTTTTACTGAAAAAATAAAAAAAGACCAAGCTTTTGAAAAAAAAAGTTTTCTTTGTTTCTGTTACAAGACTTTGTAAATGTAGCCATGTGCTTCCTCAAGAGTGGCTGATAGTTGTGGTCCAACTGCCCGCTGCCCTCAATCACACAAATTCCACAAATCCAAAGTCACTGAGCAGGGCGGTACTTTGTTTTGTTGTTTTATTTAGGGGGTTGAACTTGGATAGGGATTAGGGATGACTGTGGGATGCCTAGTAATTGAACACGGGACCTACTATATACACCTCCGGTATATACACTTCTTCTCCTCCAGCACACTACTTGCTGACCGTTTACACTTGTTCCCTGGTCCGAAAGGAAATTTATCAGACCTCCATGATAGCTCCTCTTCACCACAGCTAGCATATGGTGAGGCCTGCTGCAGCTGCGGGCAAGGCCTCAGAACCACCCTTTGTGGGTAAGAATCGCAGGTTTCCTTTCTGGAAACCGTGGACTCTCTGTTGTGTATGTTGGTGCTAGCTGGGCCTTGGATGAACTACTACTCCCAGCCCATCCATTTTCCGGCCTGTCCTGCGGTCTCCCCCTTGGTTGGCTCCTACTGACTTCTACAGACTGATTGCTCTGCTCCCAGACTGTCTCAGCCTTCTCATCCAACTCCCAGGGGCCGCCACTCACAGACTATTTGGTAGATCCTTTAAAGAGTCTCCTTCCATGTAGAACTCACTTTTCTGGAGCTTTTGCTGCTTTCCTTTTCTTTTCTTCTCCATTTATCCACATTTGATGGTCTTTGCATGGTGTACCACTCTTCAGATGGGACGTATGGGATGCTCCTCTTATTACAGTCATTCTTGGATCGCCTAATGAAGCTGTTGGCGAAACGCGTAGCTATCCTTTGACGCTAATATATCCTTTTGCTGGTTTGGCCCTCTACTACCAAGGACTTTCTTTGGAATCTCCTTTATGTATGATACCATCTATGGGCCCTCCAGACGTTCTTTTCATGTTCAGCTCTCCATGCATTTGCATTTTTGATTGCATCCATTTTATGTATTCAGGTTTTGTCATATTTGACCTATTTTGTTTTTTCCTTTTTGCTACATATTTTAATGATATGGAATAAACATGGCTTTTAATATATGCTAGTCTTGTAGGCTTTCCTGTTTGGGATATTAGTGGCAGCCTTCAAAGTCTGCCTTCTCCTTTTTGCTTTTGTTCTTCAAACATACTGGATGTGGTGCCACGCCCTGCAGTGTATGTCTCCAATTTTTTTATTTCCTTCAGCTGCTCTCCTGCGCCACTCCAGGAGTCGACTCCCCAGGCCTCAGGTCCCCCCCCCCCCAAGACTGGGGGCTCCCCTCCCGGGCGAGGCCTGATCCGCAGTACCAGCTACATCCTCATCTCTTCCACCCGAACTCTCCTGACACCTACTGGAAGATCACAGTATTTGAGGAGGCCTGACCCCTGTCAACCCAGCCTGTGGATTGGGCAGGGCTCTTTGTCATACATCAGTAAGTGACTCCTCCTCATCCACCCCCCTTCTAGAACTTTCCCAGCTCAAGGGGAGGAAATTTCCAAGGGGTGTCCCTTCCCTCCATCTCCAGCCCCTCCCCTGAGCCCCTCCCAGCCCAGATCAAAACATTCAGGCCTGCACTTAGTCAGGCCTGACTAGATTTTTCCACTCCTATCAAAAATCTACCAAATTAAAAGCACCTACACTATGGGGACGCTACATGAATAAGTAAGTTTCATCCTTCACTTACAGGCACTGATGAGGCAGCACTGATGGGCACTGATGAGCACTGATGAGGAGGCACCCATATGCAGCACTGATGGGCACTGATAGGTGTCACTGATGGGCACTGATATGTGGCACTGATGTGCACTGATAGACAGCACTTATGGGCAGCAATGATGGGCATTGATGGGCAGCACTAATGAGGCAGCACAGATGAGGTGGAACTGATGAGAAGGCAGCAATATGCAGCACTGATAGGTGGCACTGATATGCAGCACTGATAAGTGGCACTGATATACAGCACTTATAGGAACTGATAGGGTACTGATATGTGGCACTGATGGGTACTGATAGACGGCACTGATGGTCGGCTATGATGGGCATTGATGGGCGGCAATGATGGGCATTGATGGGCACAGATAGGCAGCACTAATGAGGCACTGGCAGGCACTAACTGGCATTACTAATGGGCACTGATTGGCATCACATGTATTTACAGGTGGCCAATTGGCTCTTTACCTAGATCGGAGATGAGGTGTGTCGGATCGACACACCGCACCACCGGTCGGCACGCACGAGCAGCTTATCCTGTTGGACGTCATATGATGTCCAGTCAGGATAACAGAACCACCCCACAGCCGTCATTCTGCTATATGGCGTGTGGGAAGTGGTTAGCTGCAAAGGCAGCAGATGGGGGTTCGCAGCTGTGGCAAAAAATTATCCCTTCTGTCACATTCAGCAACCTGTAGTGCAAACAAATGGGACCGTTTAGGCAAACAGGACCACACCGCAACCATCCCACAATTACATGCTTTAATGTGATTGTGCTGCGATAGTGCAGCATTTACAGGATTAAAACAGGCATTGAGGAGGTGACATAGGAGCTTCCTGTAATAAAGACCGCCCACTGCTGCTCGTTCTCCTTGTGCAGGGTGACTGGTCTTCTCTCCGCCCCTCTTGTAGTTTTCTGCAGGCAGCCTATAGTGGGTGGAGCCTGCTGGGTCCCCTCCCACAGCTCTGCTCTCTGAACAGGCTATGTATAGCACAGTGGTGATGTCACTGCTACTTCTACAAGGTAATATCTGACTTTACAAAAGCATTTGGTACACCCAATAAGATTGATATTATTAGTGGTTATAGAGGAATATATTAACCATTTGACCTCTTTAAAGGTTTACCCCCCTTCATGACCAGGCCATTTTTTTGCGATACGGCACTGCGTTACCTTAACTGACAATTGAGCGGTCCTGCAACGTTGTAGCCAAATAACATTTATGTCATTTTTTCCCCCACAAATAAGAGCTTTCTTTTGGTGGTATTTGATCGCCTCTGCAGTTTTTATTTTTTGCGGTTTTTTTTTATAAACAAAAAAAGAGCGACAATTTTGAAAAAAAAAATTATATTTTTTACTTTCTGCTATAAAACATCCAATAAAAAAATGTTAACAATCAAATTTCTTCATAAATTTAGGCCAATATTTATTCTACTTTTTTTTTAAAAAATCCCAATAAGCGTATATTGTGCAAATGTTATAGCGTCCTCAAACTATGGCATATATATGGAGAATTTGTATTTACTTATTTATTTTTATACTGGTAATGGCGGCAACCAGCGACTTATAGCGTGACTGCGACATTGCGGCGGACAGTCTGACACTAACTGACACTTTTGACACTTTTTTGGGGACCAGTGACACCAATACAGTGATCAGTGCTAAAAAATAAGCACTGTCACTGTACTAATGGGGATAAACATCTAGAGCGATAAAAGGGTTAAATGTGTGCCTAACCAGTGTTTTACTGTACTGTGTGTGCTTCTTTTACTCATGGAAGTGATGGATGTTATCCCCTGCTTTGCAGGAACACAAAAAACCATCACAACCCCCCGTCAGAACGGAGATCTGCATTGCTTACATAGGCAGAGCTCCGTTCTGTGTCTCTGCCCGACGATCGGCGGGTGCCGGCAGACATCCAGTGCCCGGCACCCGCAGAACAGCTTCTGCTGTGAATAACCAGTGGCATGCGTGCGCCCCTAGGCGGAAGTGCAGTATACTGTATACATGATTCTGCACAGGAGAGCTGCGCTGTAGCAGTAAATCTGCTTTAGGAAGGTTCTTAACTGGTTAAACTGGAAATTTTTGTAATGGAGTCCACCTTAAAATTATTGGATTTTCCCTAACTTTAAAGTGTTACTAAACCCACAGCAGTAAAATCAGTCTGTATATGCAGCATAGCATGCTTGTTATACTCACTGTGGAACTTAAGGGGTTAATCCTCTACATTGTGTAAAAAAAAGGCTGTTTTATCCTGTATGCCAAAAATCCTTCCCTCCTGCACTGTCAATCTGAGCAAGTCCATATAATACACAGCAGGGTTTTAAAGCTGCACATGCTCAGTTTGTCCTCTTATGCTGGATAGAACATTGCCATGATATTGGCATCACACATGCGGGCGTGTATACAGGCTGTAGTGGAAATCTCCTCCTACTTGAACATACAGCTATGGGCAAACTGTACAGGTTATCAGGAAACCGTGGTATACAGATCATCCCAAAAGGTATATAGTGGCCGTATTTTAATGAAAAAAGAAGATTTATAAGCTGTGGGCATTGTGGGGGGGGGGGGGAGATGAACTATTTTCATATTACTGGGTTTAGTAACACTTTAAGCCCAGGCATAGGTGTGTGCAGCTTATTGCACCCCAAAGCTCAAACACACATGCCTTTCTCTGCAGCCTCAGCTTTATGGGACAGTGAATGAATGGGATAGTGCTCTGTGCTGAGCGGCTTCCTGTTCATCCACAAACGGAAGCATTGTAAACACAATTTACTGTGCTTCATTTATGAATGGACACAGTGAGTGAGTGTGTTCACTGTGTTCAATTAGATATTACATATTTACCAGCCCCTTCCCCGACTCTCCATTCTGAAACATGGGGGTAAACCCAGGCAGTAGGGGGAATCGGCACCACAGGCAGTGATTAGGGTGTGCCCGGGCACACCTGGCCCACCCCCTGTGCACGCCTATGAGCCCAAGTAACAATGGTCACCAGTACAAACAGTCAATGGGGTTGATTTACTAAAGGCGAATGGATTGTGTACTTTGCAAGTGCATTTTCTCCAGAGTTTAGTAAATAAGATCAAGCTTACTTTGCAGAAAATACCCAATCACATGCAAGCTTTTTAAAAAAAAAAACAGCATTTTCCTTGCACATGATTGGATGATGGAAGTCAGCAGAGCGCCCCCCCCCCCCCATTTACTAAGCTCTGGAGCAAATGCTCTTGCAAAGTGCAGTGTATTTCTGTTTAGAAATCAACCCAAATGTCCGTAGGGTTTAATATTGAGTTGGCCCACCCTTTGCAGCTATAACAGCTTCAGCTCTTCTGGGAAGGCCGTCCACAAGGTTTAGGAGTGTCTATGGGAATGTTTGACCATTCTTCCAGAAGAGCATTTGTGAGGTCAGGCACTGATGTTTAATATGTTTGTATAATGTATGGTCAGCTTTAGACTTTTTGCATCCAGCAGCTCCATAGCAATGAATAGATTCTGGCCTATGGAGTAGGCAGAGCAGTAGGGTTGCCACCTGTCCGGGATTCACCCGGACAGTCCAGGTTTTGACAGTTGCGGCTGGTATGTTTTTTTTTGGAGGGGGGGAAAACAAACAATCCCCTGCTGACGGACAGGACAGAGGCTTTCCTCTGGTCGGGCTGCACTTACCCCCATCTCACAGGCAGCGGGCAGTGGTGGCTTCTCTCTGGGCTGCGGGCATCTCCTGCCTCAGTCCCCCAGCGTCGCCTCCCTCCTCCTCCTGGCATCCAATCTTGTTTCATCTCCTTTCGGCCAGGTGAAGGGTCTCATGACCCGCTTCCTGATTGGCCTGGAGGAGGATTAGTGTGAGAATAGCATATCCACTTCACCCCCGGAAGGATTTCCCATGTTAGGACCAGAGCACGTTTTGCGATTCAGCACTGCGACGCTTTAACTGACAATTGTGCGGTCGTGCGACGTTGTACCCAAAGAAATCTGCGCCCTTTTTTTCTCACAAATAGGTGGTATTTGGTCACCTCTGCGTCATTTCTGATTGCCGCTATAAACAAAAACAGCGACAATTTGCCAAAAAAAAAACAATATTTCTTACTTTTTGCTAAAATATAAATTTAAAAAAATATAAAAAAACAAATTTATTCATCGGTTTTGGCCGATTTATATTCTTCCTCATATTTTTGGTAAAAAAAAAATCGCAATCGGCGGTTATTGATTGGTTTGCGCAAAAGTTACCGCGTTTACAAACCATGAGAATTAATTTCTGGCGTTTCTTTTTTTCTTTTACAAGTAATGGCTGCAATCTGCAATTTTTATCGGGACTTTGATATTTGAAATGTCCGGACATTTTTGACACTTTTTTTGGGACCGATGACATTTATACAGCGATCAGAAATGTAAACATCCACTGATTACTGTATAAATGTCATTGGCAGGGAAGGGGTTAACTTGCAGGGGGAGATCTAGGGGATTACTGTGTTCCCTGGGCGTGTTCTAACTGTGAGGGGGCTGGGCAGCCGGGGGTATAAGAGATCTAACTGATGCCAGTGACAGGGTTCAGTAGATCTCTTACATGCCACCTGACAGAGCGGGGAACCGCCGTGATTACATCTGCGGTTCCCCGTTCTTTCCCTCTAGCACAGTGGTTCTCAACTCCGGTCCTCGGGACCCCCCAACAGGCCAGGTTTGCAGGATAACTGAAATACATCACAGGTGATATAATTTGCTGCTCAGTGATTGCAGCATTCTAATCTGCATCTCCCCAAGGTAATACTTAAAATCTGGCCTGTTGGTGGGTCCCGAGGACCGGAGTTGAGAACCACTGCTCTAGCAGCTCATTGCGGCTCGCCGGCTGTTCACCCAGACAGTCCGGGTTTTGAATCATGTGTCCAGGTGGACTGAAACCCGGACGCATTATTCAGACCAGGCTGTGGCTCCCCAAGTAATCAAGTCAGTCACACACAACACTGTTGCCATCGTGGACCCATGGGCAGCTGTCTGGGGGCAGGTTTGACATCACTAGGGGGCAAGGCGATGATGTCAGCAAGAGCAATTTGGCTACACCCACTGCTCACTGTGGCGCACTATGCCCACCGCATTACTAATATCCTTGGGACATCCAAAGGTGTCCTAGGCAGCTAAAGTGTTCGGGTTTGGCTTGAAGAAAAAGCATTCTCTATAGGGCAGTCCTTAGAAAATTAGAAATATAAAAGGGATCATTTGCAAAAAAAAAAAAAGAGGATTGCTGTAGAAACAAAACCATTGTACAGATTATTACATCTCTCTGAGAGGTGGTGAGAGCCAAAAGGTAAACCCACACACTCTTCTACACCTACATTTATATAATAGGAAACTCTCGTCATCCCGCTGGAGCCTTCTGACTTCTCATGCATTAGCACTTAATCAAAGATAAAAAGGAAAAAAAAAAGTGTGAAATGTTAAAAATAATCCTCTACTAATCCGAAAACACATCAATTAATGCTTTGGCTGTCAGAGCCATTTTTAGCACACGTTCAAATGCATATATTTGTTACATTTATATATATATATATATATATATATACACAGTGGAACCTTGGTTTACAAGTAAAGTGGTTAACGAGCATTTTGAAAGACGAGTATTTTTTTTGCTCACAAAACTAGCAGAATTAAGCCTATTTGCATGCAATACCGCATGTGGCCAGAGGTGCAGGGGCGCTGGTGAGCCTCGGACGCCCTCGGAAATACCGAAAGTATAAACAGTTCCCGAACATTTCCGAATGTTTCCGGCCATTTCCGAGGCTCAGCAGCGCCACCACACCCCTGGCCACATATGGTATTGCATTGACAAGCAGTGCTGTGGAACGGATTATCTGAGTTTCCATTGTTTCCTATGGGGAAACTCGCTTTGATATACGAGTGATTTGGATTACAAGCATTCTCCTGGATTGCTTATGCTTGTAATCCGAGGTTCCACTATACATATATATATATGTTCTTTATTTTTCTTTACTTTTTTTTTTTAATATGAAATCCTAACCAAAAAAAATAAAAATGTAAAAATGAACGGCCCTATTATTTTTTTAAATATTAAAACCCATTTTTGGAGCGCGTTCAGCAACTGATTCATCTACTTGCTGAGAATGCAGCGTCTTTATCTTTTAACTAGTAGTGCACCGAAATGAAAATTCTGGTGTCAAAACCAAAAATATAGGATGCACTTGGCCGAAACCGAAATTGATGGTTTTTAATATATATATAAATAATTGTATTATACTCAACTTTTTAATTAACTACTTAACCACTTAAGGACCAGGCCTAATTTTTTACACTTGATGTTTACAAGTTAAAATCATTTTTTTTTTTTTGCTAGAAAATTATATATATTTTTTTTCAGACACCCTAGAGAATAAAATGGCGGTCGTTGCAATACTTTGTCACACCGTATTTGCGCAGCGGTCTTGCAAACGCAATTTAAAAAATCACTTTTTTAAATTAAAAATTAAAAAATAAGTTAGCCCAATTTTTTTTATATTTTGAAAAATAATGTTCAGCTGGGTAAATTGATATCCGACATGTCATGCTTCAAAATTGTGCCTGCTCGTGGAATGGCGTCAAACTTTGACACTTAAAAATATCCATAGGCGACATTTAAAAATTTCTACAGGTTACAATTTTTGAGCTAGAGAGGGGGTCTAGTGCTAGAATTATTGTTCTCGCTCTAACGATCGTGGCGATACCTCACATGTGTGGGACGGGGTACATTAAATTTTTTATTTTTTTACACTGTCCCTTTAACCACTTCAGCCCCGGAAGGTTTTGCAGCTTTAGGACCAGAGCACTTTTTGCGATTCGGCGCTGCGTCGCTTTAACTGACAATTGCGCGGTTGTGCGACGTTGTACCCAAACAAAATTTGCGTCCTTTTTTTCCCACAAATAGAGCTTTCTTTTGGTGGTATTTGATCACCGCTGCGTCATTTCTGATCGCTGCTATAAACAAAAGAAGAGCGACCATTTTGCAAAAAAACCCAAATTTCTTACTTTTTGCTAAAATTCAAATCCAAAAAAAAAATATAAAAAAACATTTTTTTTCACCGTTTTTGGCCGATTTATATTCTTCCTCATATTTGCGATAAAAAAAATCGCAATCGGCGTTTATTGATTGGTTTGCGCAAAAGTGGCCGCGTTTACAGATGATGAGAATTCATTTCTGGGGTTTTTATTTTTTTTTTATTTTTTACTAGTAATGGCGGCGATCTGAGATTTTTAGCGGTACTGCGATATTGCAGCGGACATGTCGGACATTTTTGACACTTTTTTGGGACCAATGACATTTATTCAGCGATCAGAAATTTAAATGTCCACTGATTACTATATAAATGTCACTGGCAGTGAAGGGGTTAACCTGGGGGGGGAGCTAGGGGTTAACTGTGTTCCCTGGGTGTGTTCTTACTGTGGGGGGGGTTGGGCTAACATGGGCATGAGAGATCTAACTGATCCCAGTGACAGGGATCAGTAGATCACCCATGCCCCACTGACAGGGCGGGGAACCGCCGTGTTTACATCGGCGGTTCCCCTTCTTTTCCCTGTAGCCGCTCATCGCGGCTCGCCGGCGGACATCGGGTCCGCCCGAGCCGCGGGCACACTCCTCGGGAGTGCGGCGGGTGCGCGCGCCCCCTGGTTGCCAAAATGCGAATCGCCGTTTATTTACGGCGATTCGCGCCCAGCTCCCCGACTGCCGCCGTGAAAAGACGGCGCGCGGTCGGGAAGCTGTTAAAAAATGTTTTTTGGATCACTTTTATTTCCTTGTAATAGATAAAAACCATGACAGGTCCTCTTTAATGTGAGATCTGCGGTCAAAAAGACCTCAGATCTCACATTTACTGCACAACACTTGCTTCTCACAGGTGAGACCTGAATGGATATTTATCAGGCCTCCATCTTCTTCTTCTGGCCTAGCTAGCACATGGTGAGGCCTGCTATAGTTGAAGCAGGGCCTCCGGACCACCCATTACAGGTAGAGGCAGATGACCTCCAATATGTAGCAAAGTACTTTATGCTAGCTGGCCTGATGGACCACTACTCCCAGCTCATACTTTACTATAAGCAGGAATTTGAAGCTAAATTCAAATTGCCCAGCTTTTGCAGTTCGCTGGGCATATTTGTAATCCCATGGGTTATGTCCAGCTTTTGAAAAGTGCTGGACATATTTGGAATCCATTGGCGCAAATGCCCGCCATGGTTGGCACAAGTAACAGCACATGTTTTACAAGTCCCTGTCCCAGCGCTGGTTGGAGCAAGTGGGCAAGCAGGAACAGCTGGTTACTACGGCCAGCGGCACTTGTATTAAAGCCTAGTTCGGTGGGCAGAGCACACAAATCCTTCCCCGTGTTCAATCCTTGCTAATAGCAAATAGCTAATTGCAAAACAGTCACATTTCCTTGGCTCAATTCATTTCCGTTGCTAGATGTAACGACTGGCAGAATTAAATGAAACAGGTGAATCCCGGATACGAGCCCCCAAATGTAGCCAATGTCCCCTTTAGGGGTGGCTGGTTGATGTGGTTCACCTGATCACACTGCCCTCAATCACATCCATGCTGCATCCAGAGTCACTGAACAGGCCAGCATCTTTGTTTTGTATTTTATTAGGGGAATTTGAACTTGGATGGGGGTAAGGATGATTATGGGATGCTCGAGAATTGAACAGTTCTGTACATGGGGCCATTATATACACTCAACAGTATTTACACTTCTCCAAACCTCTCTCCAGCTAAACACTTGCTGACTGTTCCATTCCTGTTTTCTCTCTCCTGCACAACACTTGCTTCTCACAGGTGAGACCTGAATGGATATTTATCAGGCCTTCATCTTCTTCTTCTGGCCTAGCTAGCACATGGTGAGGCCTGCTATAGTTGAAGCAGGGCCTCCGGACCACCCATTACAGGTAGAAGCATACAATGAATTTGAATTTCAAATAGACTGAATATATATATTTAAGTTCTTTTCTATTATTTTTCTATTCTTTTCTATCTTATTCTCTTATTTTCTATTCTATTCTTTTCTCTTATTTCCTTTTCTATTATAATCTTTTCTATTCAAATTCATTCTATTCGAAATTGGAATTCATGCTGTTTTCGAAATTCGAATTTTGGAAAATTGATGTATAAATACTATAGATAGATATAATTCCATTCTGTTCTATTGTTTTTCTATTATATTGTTTTGTATTGTTTTTTATCCTCTTTATTTGTATTTCCCTAGTTGTTTCTAGTCTATTATTCATTTTCTCTTCTGTTCTAAACGTGTCTATTGAAATTCGAATTTGAAGTCATTCTATTGGAAATTCGAATTTCGGAAAATCGATATATATCAATTTTCCGAAATTCGAATTTCGAATACAGCATGAATTCGAATTTCGAATAGATTGAATGTGAATTTGAATAGAAAAGATTATAATAGATTAGAAAATAATAGAAAATAATAAAATAGAAAATAAGAGAATAAAATAGAAAAGAATAGAAAAACAATAGAACAGAATGGAGTTATATTTATCTATAGTATTTATACATCAATTTTCCAAAATTCGAATTTCGAAAACAGCATGAATTCCAATTTCGAATACAATGAGTTTGAATTTCAAATAGACTGAATATATATATTTAAGTTATTTTCTATTATTTTTCTATTCTTTTCTATCTTATTCTCTTATTTTCTATTCTATTCTTTTCTCTTATTTCCTTTTCTATTATAAACTTTTCTATTCAAATTCATTCTATTCGAAATTGGAATTCATGCTGTTTTCGAAATTCGAATTTTGGAAAATTGATGTATAAATATTACTGTATAGATAGGTTTTATAGGTTTTCTTTGTTTTGGATTTTTTTTCAATCTCATTCAAATTTATACTATCCGAAATTCGGATTTCAGAACATGGTTAATTGTTTATATTCTATTTTAATATAATTATATTCTTCTCTATTCTATCTTTTACTATTCATTTTTTTTATTATATTACTTTATATTTTATATTCTCTGGACCACCCATTACAGGTAGAAGCATATGGCCTCCAAAATGTAGCAAAGTACTTTATGCTAGCTGGCCTGATGGACCACTACTCCCAGCCCATCTTCCTCCAGGCCCCTTTAGCTCCTCCAGCTTCGATGGCCTTCTCCACTAACACAGCAACATAGGAATCCCATACTGGCTTCTGCATCCTTCCCAGATTGTCTCTCACCCCAATCCGCTCGGGCATGCCTCTAACAGTTTCCCAGGGTGTGCTGCTCACTGACATCCTGACACTTGTAGTTCCACACTGGAGATCTCTCCCGGATAGTGCTCTCTCCTGCTGTCCTTTCCTCTCTGCCTTGTGCCTGCCACCAAGATCTTACTCCTCCTGGCTGCACCCGAGCACTCCAGGCCTGGGGTCACCCCCACAGACTGGGAGCTTCCCCAGGGCCACTACAGCCACCACACTATTCCATCTCCAGACAGACTCCCACCCAAACTTCTCCCTACAGATTGTGCTGACCCGCGGTATTTAAGGAGCCCTGCCCCCTGACAATCCAGATTGGGGATTGGTCAGGGCTCCTTAGAACACCGCAGGTGGCTACACCTCACCTCCCAGCTCTCTTTCCAGAAGATTCCACCAGCTTCTGGAAAAAAGTGGGAGGTCCTGGTGATCTCATCTGTGAATCACCCAGTCCTACCTGAGCCACTCCCAGCCCAGAATCAAAACAATCAGGCCTGCGTGCACAATGTCAGGCCTGACTAAATTTTCCTTCCCTAGTAAAAATAGCCCTCACTCTACACACCTACCTAGCGTAGAGGGCACTGCAAGAACTACATAGAGGAATCAGGACATCCTACCTATAGGTTGGCTGCATCTGTTATTGCTGAGTGACTCTGATATGCTGTCAGAGCCCAGCTGGCACAGCCCCTCCCCGCTTAACCACGCCGTACAAAGAGGGAGGAGAATGCCAAGGTCTGCTCCTCCTCCCACCCCTGTCCCCCTGTGCTTGCCCAAATTCCAAGCATTCCTGAGCTAGCTGGCAGCTATCTCCAGTACATGGGGGAAACAAGAGGCCAGACTGTGGCTCAGCAGTGGCTACAGGGCTTTGCGCTGAGAAAGTCTCTCTTTTTTTCACAGCCCAGTGACAGTACTGACGCCCCCCTCCATGGACGGGAGAGGAGAGGAGACTGAGAGCTAGTTCTGCTCCTCCTTCTTCTGTGCCTCAGAGAAGGGGATGAGTGGGGGGGGATTTTGAAGCCAGAAGCGAGAAGAGGAAAGATGCAAAAGCAGGGAATAAAAATTGGCACATCCCTTAGTAAAAACAGCACATAGTGAATGCACCAAGCACTGTTAGGCACAGAGTTAACCCTCTGAGAGGTGCTGACTGCCAAGGGGACATCAACACAATTCTAATGTTTTTGGCTCTATACACCCCCACAATGGATTTGAAATGAAATGAACAAGATGTGCTTTAACTGCAGACTTTCAGCTTTAATCTGAGGGTATTTACATCCAAGTCAGGTGAACGGTGTAGGAATTACAACAGCTTGTATATGTGCCTCCCACTTTTTAAGGGACCAAAAGTAATGGGACAATTGGCTGCTCAGCTGTTCCATGGCCAGGTGTGTGTTATTCCCTCATTATCCCATTTACAAGGAGCAGATAAAAGGTCCAGAGTTCATTTCAAGTGTGCTATTTGCATTTGGAATCTGTTGCTGTCAACTCTCAATATTAGATCCAAAGAGCTGTCACTATCAGTGAAGCAAGCCATCATTAGGCTGAAAAAACAAAACAAACCCATCAGAGAGATAGCAAAAACATTAGGTGTGGCCAAATCAACTGTTTGCAACATCCTTAAAAAGAAAGAACCCACCGGTGACCTCAGCAACACTGAAGACCCGGAAGACCACGGAAAACAACTGTGGTGGAGGACTGAAGAATTCTTTCCCTGGTGAAGAAAACACCCTTCACAACAGTTGCCCAGATCAAGAAAACTCTCCAGGAGGTAGGTGTATGTGTGTCAAAGTCAACAATCAAGAGAAGACTTCACCAGAGTGAATACAGACGGTTCACCACAAGATGTAAACCATTGGCGAGCCTCAAAAACAGGAAGGCCAGATTAGCGTTTCCCAAACAACATCTAAAAAAGCCTTCACAGTTCTGGAACATCATCCTATGGACAGATAAGACCAAGATCAACTTGTACCAGAGTGATATGAAGAGAAGAGTATGGAGAAGGAAAGGAACTGCTCATGATCCAAAGCATACCACCTCATCAGTGAAGCATGGTGGTGGTAGTGTCATGGCGTGGGCATGTATGGCTGCCAATGGAACTGGTTCTCTTGTATTTATTGATGATGTGACTGCTGACAAAAGCAGCAGGATGAATTCTGAAGTGTTTGGGGCAATATTATCTGCTCATATTCAGCCAAATGCTTCAGAACTCATTGGACGGCGCTTCACAGTGCAGATGGACAATAACCCGAAGCATACTGTGAAAGCAACCAAAGAGTTTTTTAAGGGACAGAAGTGGAATGTTATGCAATGGCCGAGTCAATCACCTGACCTGAATCCGATTGAGCATGCATTTCACTTGCTGAAGACAAAACTGAAGGGAAAATGACCCAAGGACAAGCAGGAACTGAAGACAGTTGCAGTAGAGGCCTGGCAGAGCATCCCCAGGGATGAAACCCAGCGTCTGGTGATGTCTATGTGTTCCAGACTTCAGGCTGTAATTGACTGCAAAGGATTTGCAACCAAGTATTAAAAAGTGAAAGTTTGATTTATGATTGTTAATCTGTCCCATTACTTTTGGTCCCTTAAAAAGTGGGAGGCGCATATACAAACTGTTGTAATTCCTACACTATTCACCTGATTTGGATGTAAATACCCTCAAATTAAAGATGAATGTCTGCAGTTAAAGCACATCTTGTTTGTTTCATTTCAAATCCATTGTGGTGGTGTATAAAGCCAAAAAAGATTAGAATTGTGTCAATGTCCCAGTATTTATGGACCTGACTGTATATTAATTACACAGGTTCTGTGGCTGATTAAGGAGGTAATTAAACTCACTTGGTGCCTTATCTGCATTAAATTAGCCTCAGAACCTGTGTAATTCATTTATGTTTGAGTTTAAAGGGATGAGGTAGCAACTCTACATCAGAGTCTGCAGAGTCCCCCAGAGGGAACTCTTCAGATTCAGATGTAAATAAGGAACTCTGTGGATTCAGATGGAAAAGGGGAACTCTGTGGACTCTGATGTAAATGGGGACTCTTGTGATTAACTTCATATTATTAGAAATGTTATGTAAAGTGTAGTTTCACCCAGTTCACAGTTAGCAGCTACAAAAAGTGTAGCTGCTGACTTTTCATAATCAGACATTCACCTGTCCCACGCTCCAGCGATGCGGCCACCCAACGCTTCGCTCCTCTCCCCCTCTCCACCGGGGCACCGGCATCACAAGTGTGGGCGCCTGGCTGTGGTTTCACAGCTGAGTGCGCACTGCGCAGGTGCGATCCGCGCTGTGTGTTGTGAATGGTCAGGCAATCTTCTGGGACTGTGACGTGTCCCAGAAGATTGCAGGGAGGGAGGGGGGATAGGTGAACTTCCTTCTGGCGCTGCAGCACCAGGAGAGGAAGTGGGAGCTGGGTACCTATGAAAGCTAGGTACCCACCCACCCCCCCAAAGAAATGACATGCCAATTGTGGCATGTCAGGGGGTCATCTGTACTTAAAACAGAAGTTCTGCTTTTGGGTAAACCTCCACTTTAATTGCAAAATATATGTATAGTTTATAATATAACAAAATTGCTGTGCACCACTAAAGTGTTCGGGTTTGACTTGCAGAAAAGGTGGCAACCCTAAACACAGGGCACAAGCAGATGTTTTCTTACAAGAATTAAGAGATGACAGATGATAAAGTGGTGTAAAAAGTGGCCAGCAGCTGCACAGATTTAATGAGTAAAGCCTCGTACACACGATCAGATTATTGGACAAATTTTCATCCGTTTTTTTGTTGGATGCTAGTCTCATATCGAATCTGAAGAGGTTACTAAACATCTGTAAATTCTCATACAACAGAATTCAACATGAGAAGTGACGTAATGTGTGGAATTGTTTTGTATGTGTTCTTTCCTTTCTCAGCATGCGTAGTTTTGCTCTATCGATTTTTTTCGGATGAAACCTGTACTAATTACATGAAAATTCGGCGTTCTGTTCACAAAAGACAAAAAATTTCGAGCCTGCACATACAGTTTTTGATGTCCGAAAATTCGGAATCGGCTGTTGAAAGCACCATACTAACGATCAGAACATCGGCAGATCGTTCATCGGACGAAATTTTCCTTCAGATTTTCTGATCTTGTGTACGGGCCTTAAGACTTGGCCGAAATATATAAGAGACAAAGAATGTTAGCTCCTTGGGTAATCACCCCCTATTTATTTCTATTGTTGGGGGCCTTTTTGTCTTTTTTAGTTTGTAACTTATTTAACCACTTCAGCCCCGGAAGGATTTCCAGCTTTAGGACCGGAGCCCTTTTTGCGATTCGGCACTGCGTTGCTTTAACTGACAATTGCGCGGTCGTGCGACGTTGTACCCAAATGAAATTTGCGTCCTTTTTTTTCCACACATAGAGCTTTCTTTTGGTGGTATTTGATCCCCTCTGCGTCATTTCTGATCGCCGCTATAAACAAAAGAAGAGCGACAATTTTGCAAAAAAAACCAAATTTCTTACTTTTTGCTAGAATACAAATAAAAAAAAATATATAAAAAAACATTTTTTTTCACAGTTTTTGGCCGATTTATATTCTTCCTCATATTTGCGATAAAAAAAATCACAATCGGCGTTTATTGATTGGTTTACGCAAAAGTGGTCGTGTTTACGGATGATGAGAATTCATTTTTGCGGTTTTCTTTTTTTTTTTTTTTTTTTACTAATAATGGCGGTGATCTGCGATTTTTAGCGGTACTGCGATATTTCAGCGGACATGTCGGAACATTTTGACACTTTTTTGGGACCATTGCCATTTATACAGCGATCAGTGCTATAAAAATGCACTGATTACTGTGTAAATGTCATTGGCAGTGAAGGGGTTAACCTGCATGGGGCGCTCTAAGGGTTAAATATGTTCCCTGGGCGTTTTCTAACTGTGGGGGGACTGCCCTAGCTGGGGGAGGGAAATGGTCACAGCCTTTGTATACAGGAAGGCTGTGATCACAGCCCTTCCCCCTTCACACAGAGCGGAGGTCCGTGTTTACTTACACGGACCTCCGTTCCTCCGCTCGGGGGGGCCATCGCGGGTAGCCGGCGGCAATCGAAGCCGCCGCACCCGCTCCCTGGCCCTCCCCGAACACAGTGAGCGCGCGGGCGCGCCTCCGGCGGCGTGCGCGCGCTCACTAAGCTCGATCCCGCAGCCGCCGTCGTATGACGGCGTTTTGCGGGAACGAGCCACTTTGTCGCCGTCAATTGCCGACCAGCGGTCGGCAAGCGGTTAAGAGTAGACATCACCTAAGTCAGGGCTCAAAATTTGAAGTCCTGAGCTACTAGCCAGGCCTTAAGGGTTACTCGCCACCAGTTGCCCCCTGAACATGCCCTCATAAGTTATCTCATGAAATGACACTTATATGTTTTATGCAGAATTAAGTTACAAAAATAAATATGATGGTAGCGTCCCCATAGTGATAGGTGCTTTTTGTAGTAGATTTTTGCTAGGAGAGGCAAATTTAGTCAGGCTTGACAGAAAGTGCAGGCCTGAATGTTTTGATCTGGGCAGGGGAGTGACCCAGGCAGAGCTGCAGATTGCAGGAAGGAACACCCCTTGTTTACTCCTCCCCTTGGTTTCCAGAAGGCTCTGGAAAAGGGGATGGAGGACGAGGTGTAACTTTCTGAAGTATGTTAAGGAGCTATGACCAATCCCCAATCTGGATTGTCAGGGGGCAGGCCTCCTTAAATACTGTGATCTGCCCAGCTGGGGGGAAGAGAGTGTCGCGTGGAAGAGTGGAGATGTAGTAGAGGTTGTGGAGAGCCTCACATCAGGGGGTAAGCCTGAGGCCTAGTGGCTCGGGTGCAGCCAGGAGCGGGGTTGGATCCTGGAGCAGCACAAGGGAGCAGAACAACAGAAAGGCTACGGAAAGACTCTTTAAAGGATCCACTGGTGTCGGCGAGTGACAGATACTGGGAACTGGACAGAAAGGCTGGAGCAGGCTGGGAGGACAGAGTGGACAGTCTGTGGAAGTTGGAGGAGCCAGTCAGGGGAAGGAATGTCACTGGACAGGGAAATAGACCGGAGTGGCCTGGAAGATGATGGGCTAGGAGTAGTAGTCTATTGGAACCTGGCTAGCACAGTTGGAATTAGCTACACCCGAGGGCCCGTGGCCTTACAATCTGAGGGCCTATGGCCCTTGCCTTTAACGGGCGGTCCGTAGGTCCTGCTGACACAGTGCAGGCCTCACCACGTGCTAGCTAGGGTGGAGGAAGAGGCAATGGAGGCCTGATAAATTTCCTTTCAGGCCTAACAGAGAAAGAAACAAGGGCTGTGCAGGAGAGAAATGAAGGAGTGGAACGGTCAACAAATGTCAGTGCTGGAGAAAGAGGAGTGTATATACGGAGGTGTATATAGATTGGTCCTTTATCTCTAATCTTTGGGCATCCCACAGTCATCCCTACCCTATCCAAGTTTATTCCCTCAATAAACAACAAAACAAAGTATCGGCCTATTCTGTGACTTCGGATGCATGGAAAATTGTGTGATTGAGGACAGAGTGACAGGTGAACCACATCTACCAGCCACACTTAAGGGGTCCATTGGCTACATTAACAACAACTTTTTCAGAACATCGTTGTAACAGCTTTCATTTGAACTACCGATTATTCCCCACGCTGTCTGTCACATACAGTCCCGCCTCCCGGCCCAGGTACTTTGATACACGTCACACATCCTGGTATTGGATGGGTGATCTATCTATCAAAGTACCCGGGCCAGGAGGCAGGCTGTGTGTGATGGCGAATGCGGAAAATACTAATTCTAATGAAACTGCCTGCTGGGGTGGTGCTCACCCCCCCCCCATTCAACTCTGCCTGCTGGGGTGGTGCTCACCCCCCCCCCCCGCTCCGAGGCAGCCCACACTCGCCAGCCCTAGGCAAGTGGAAAATTTGAGGCTGACCTAAGTGACCAAAGTTTGATGTGCTCAAAGTACAGCATTCACTTGTTGCTGACAATCTGTTCATGGAGCAGCCTTTGTTTGCAGTGCATTGCTGCATTATTTGAGAGAAAAAAATCTAAGTGCAAGAACTAAACCACCTCAAATTGCTCATATTTATTACATCCTCCTATCTCTATAGATAACATAAAAGTTAGGCTTACATTGGTTAGGCCTGCTATCCCTAAAACTGTTTTGGTGCTGGCCGTTTGCATAGTGCTTTATCATCTGCATTGTCTTAAGGCTGGGTTCACACCTATGCGATTTGGATGCAGGAGATTGTGACCGGCTCTCAGTTGTAGATTGCACAGAAGTGCTGTGCGTCTTTGGCTCCATTTCAGGCAGTGGCGGCTGGTGTGGGAGGGGCGCTGGGGCGCCGCCTCCCCGCCAGCAAAAGACGAAAAAAAAAAAAAAAAAGTCAACCCCGCCCACCTACAGGTGGCGCCGGTACATTGACTTTCTTTTTTTTTTTTCTTTTCGGCTCCTTGGCTGTCACATGACAGCCAAGCAAGTGAGCCTATTGGCCGGCCATTCAAGCCTATGCATGTGCGCTTCTTCCTGCGGCCATGCATAGGCTGATTGGCT
>BLSH010421999.1:396714-410621 GCA_018402905.1 Glandirana rugosa
ACATTTCAAGCCCAGGCATGGCTTGAAACCCCAAAGGCCCTGGGTCTGGGCCTGGGCCTGAAAAGTTTTTTTCAGGCCCAAGCCCTTTTAGAACAGTTCTATGGCCTCTAATGTTAATTAATACTTTTCAGACCCATTTTGAAGATGATCTCCATTTTTGCATTTTTTAGGTTTTTATTTTTTTTTAAATATTTAAGGTTATTTCCCTGTCCCCATTTCTTTGTAGGGCACTTGTCCCACCCTTACCCACATTTTCCTTCCTTTTGCAGACCTCTAGGACCTTCCTGGGCTTTTTTACATCATTTTTAAGATTTTTCATTAAAATTACCAGAACCCCGGACCCGAACCCGGACTTTTTTTGAAAAGTCCGGGTCCGGGTCTGGGTCCCGGAAACCCCAAAGTTCGGTACGGACCCGAACTTTACAGTCCGGGTTCGCTCAACTCTAGTCCTAGGTGTCAATGTCAGCCTGCACTCAAAGAAAGGGGTAAATGATAATGGCCGTCAATCAGCCTAGAAGATTGGTGACATCTAGTGGCAGAGAGGAGTTACTGCGGGGGGACAGCACTGGATTGAAGCAATTGCAGCAACATTTATTTATTTTTTTATTTTACAAGTCTTTTATTTTTTCCTGGAGTTTTGCTTTAAGTGAGGAAGTTTTTTTTTTTTGGGAGTAATATTTTGTAACAGGCTGTAACAGATTTTTTTGCTATCTGATGCCACCTGACTACTGCACTGCATATGAAGATAATCCAGGATGAAGCCAAGTCAGCATGGCTGTCCCTCTGAACACGTCATCATGACCTAGATAGGTAGGAATTAAGTCGCCTCTCTTTTTGAGCTTTGTGCTGAAGTCATCTCTGTGGTTTGCAGAGTCACTGAAGCCTCTGGTTAGAGTTACACAATTTCGTTGTAAAGCAAAGACATCTGGCGCCCTCTGCTTGGATGGCGTTGTGTTATTTTCTGCAGAATATTTTTTTTTGGGAGAGGGCAAAAGGACGTTATATCGCCGCGCCGCGAGGTAAATATGGAGCTGGGTGCCGTCTGACGTGCAGCTGCATTTTGGAGCTCTGATTTTGCTATCCTGAGAGGCGAAATTCTTCATTTTAAAGCTGCACTCCAGACAAGTAATTAAGGATTGCCAAAACAACTTCTGAATTCCTTAACCACTTCCTTACTGGGCACTTAAACCCCCCTCCTGCCCAGACCAATTTTCAGGTTTCAGCGCTGTCGCATTTTGAATGACAATTGCGCGGTCGTGCGTGTACCCAAATAAAATTGATGTCCTTTTTTCCCCACAAATAGAGCTTTCTTTTGGTGGTATTTGATCACCTCTGCGGTTTTTATTTTTTGCACTATAAACAAAACCAAGAGCGACAATTTTGAAAAAAGAACAATATTTTTTATTTTTTTTCTCTAATAAATATCCAAAAATAAAACAAAATAAAAAATTATTCATCAGTTTTGGCCGATTTATATTCTGCTACATATTTTTGGTAAAAAAAATCGCAATCGCCGTTTATTGATTGGTTTGCGCAAAAGTTATCTACAAACTATGGGAATTGATTTATGGCGTTTTTATTATTATTTTTTTTTTTTACTAGTAATGGCGGCGATCTGCGATTTTTATCGGGACTTTGATATTGGGGGGGGACATGTCGGACATTTTTGACACTTTTTTGGGACCATTGGCATTTATACAGCGATCAGAAATTTAAATGTCCACTGATTACTGTATAAATGTCATTGGCAGTGAAGGTGTTAACCTGCAGGGGGCAGTGAAGGGGTTAACAATGTTCCCTGGGTGTGTTCTAACTGTGGGGGGATGGGTTGGCGGGGACATAACAGATCTAACTGATCCCAGTGACAGGGATCAGTAGATCTGCTTGTCCCCCTCTCACAGAACGGGGAACCGCCGTGTTTACATTGATGGTTCCCCCGTTCTACAGCTTTGCAGGCGATCGCGGGTCAGGAGCGGACATCGAGTCCGCCCGACCCGCGGGCACGCCCACGCAGCGTGGCGGCCGCGCGCGCGCCGCCGCCACCTGTGAGTGCGCGCAGGGGGCATGTAAAGGGGCGGACCTCCATGGACGTCCACCCGGATATTCAGATCCGCGCTGTAGACGTCTTTCGTCTATAGCGAGGATCTCTAGTGGTTAAAGGACAACTGTACCTTAGTTCCAAACAGGGTTGATCAAAATCAATGATTTTTTAAAAGAAATAAAAAAAAATCAGATTTTTATTATTTAAATCTGATTTTTTTTATTTTTTTTTTATTTATTTTAATAAAATGCTTGCCAAACAAGTCCTGAATTCCTTAAAGGACAACTGTAACTTTAGTTCCAAGCAGGGTGGATAAAAAATCAACAATTTTTTTTAAAAGAAATAAAAAAAAAAAAACTGATTTTTTTTTTATTTAAATCTGATTTTTTTTTTTGTCAAATTGATTTTAATAAAATGCTTTTGAAGTAAAACTCTAAATCTAAAGATAGTTTTCTGTTTAAGATACATTAAAAATTAAGTTTATTCAGCATGAAACAAAGCAAGTTCAGAATTCCTTAAAGGACAACTGTACCTTTAGTTCCAACCAGGGTGGATAAAAATCAGTGATTTTTTTTATTTAAATCAGATTTTTTTGATTTTTATCAAATTTATTTTAATAAAATGCTTTTGAAGTAAAAAAAATCTATCTAAAAATAGTTTTCTGTTTAAGATACATTAAACATTTAGTTTATTCAGCATGAAACAAAACAAGTTCTGAATTCCTTAAAGGACAACTGTACTTTTAGTTCCAAGCAGGGTAGATAAAAATCAGTGATTTTTTTTTTTTAAATCTGATTTTTAATATTTTAATCGTTTTTTTTTTATTTTTATCAATTTATTTTAATAAAATGCTTGCCAAAACAAGTTCTGAATTCCTTAAAGTTCCAAACAGGGTGGATAATTCCTTTATTTTTCTTTGGACAATCCAGGGTGGATAATTCCTTTAAGTTCCGACCACGGTGGATAATTCCTTTAAGTTCCGACCACGGTGGATAATTCCTTTAAGTTCCGACCACGGTGGATAATTCCTTTAAGTTCCGACCACGGTGGATAATTCCTTTAGTTCTGTCCACGGTGGATAATTCCTTTAGTTGCGACCACGGTGGATAATTCCTTTAGTTGCGACCACGGTGGATAATTCCTTTAGTTGCGACCACGGTGGATAATTCCTTTAGTTGCGACCAGTTCGGCAGCACAGTGCACAAGGATGAGAACCCTGAGTTTAAAGGCTGTGGGCTATTCACCCCGCCCTGGGTCCCCTTGGGGATTGCACTGTGCTGCCGAGAGTTCAGGTGGCCATCTTAACGAGGGAGCTTTTAAATAGGGGGTCCCATGTCATTTGGGCGTGCGCTGAGCGATCGGTGGGTTTAGGGGGGAGGGACCCTCAGTGCTTAGCTCATGGAAAGGTCCCTGGCGAGCAGAGACAGAGAGAGGGACACTGGGGTTGACTTACTAAAGGCAAATCCACTGGGCACTGCAAGTGCAGTCACTGCAGATCCGGGGGGAAGATCTGAAATGAGGGGAAGCTCTGCTGATTTTTCCTTGCATGTCTCCTCAGATCTACAGCGACTGAACTTCCAAGGGCACTTGTAGTGCACAGTGGATTTGCCTTTAGTAAAAAAAACAAAAAACACTAAGACTGGGATGCCTTTTAAGTTCATGTGCGTGTAAAGGCAGGTGTCCCAATACTTTTGGTAATATAGTGGTCTTCGGTATCGGCCATAACTAGAGTTGCCACCTCTTCTGCAAGTCAAACCTGAAAACACTTTAGCGGCGCTCAACAATTTTTTTTAATGGCATAAACTATACATGTTTTGCAATTAACCACTATAGATCCAAAAGATGGCTACATCGCGGACCAGAATTTCCGGGAGAGCGTCCATGGACGTCCTCCCCTTTGTGCGCTCCCCGCGTGCACTCACAGCCGCCGCCGGTGCCCCCTGCAGGTTAACCCGTTCCCTGCCAGTGACATTTATACAGTAATCAGCGGCCCTACTGCCACTGTCACCTGCCCTACTGCCACCAGTCACTGCCACTGTCACCTGCCCTATTGCCACTAGCCACTGCTCTACTGCCACCTTCCCTACTGCCACCAGCCACTGCACTACTGCCACCAGTCACTGCCACCTGCCCTACTGCCAGCAGCCACTGTCGTACTGCCACTGCCACCTTCTCTACTGCCAATGCCCTACTGCCACCAGTCACTGCCACTGTCACCTGCCCTATTGCCACCAGCCACTGCCCTACTGCCACCTGCCCTACTACCACCAGCCACTGCCACCTGCTCTACTGCCACCAGCCACTACCATACTGCCACCAATCACTGCCACTGTCACCTGCCCTACTGCCACTAGCCACTGCCCTACTGCCACCTGCCCTACTGCCACCAGCCACTGCCCTACTGCCACCTGCCCTACTGCCAACAGCTACTGCCCTACTGCCACCTGTTCTACTGCCACCAGCCACTGCCCTACTGCCACTGTCACCTAACCCTACTGCCACCAGCTACTGCCACTAGTCACTGCCACTGTCACCTGCCCTACGGCCACTGTCACCTGCCCTACTGCCACCAACCGCTGTCCTACTGCCACTGTCACCTGCCCTACTGCCACTGTAAACTGTCCTACTGACACCGTCCACTGCTCTACTGACACCGTCCACTTTTAAAGTAGGCTAAGCTTATATTTTTTACTGTGACATTTGTTTTATTATATATTTTATAATTATAGTTGTCCTTACTATTTAGTTAGGCCTTGCTGGTTAATGTCTTTAAAAAAAAAGGGGGGTGCCGAACGGCGGTGATCTTTGCTCTCTCTAAGTTGTTCAGGTAGATCTCCACCTCTCGAAGGTTGCCTACCCCTGATCTATGCCATAGTTTGTAGACGTGATAACTATTGCACAAATCAATCAATATACGCGTGTTGCGATTTTTTTTAACCTAAAATATGTCGAGGAATACATATCGACCTAAACCGATGAATTCATTTTTTTTTTATATATATTTTTTTTGGATATTTATTATAGCAAAAAGTAAAAAATACAGTTTTTATTTTTCAAAATTGTCGCTTGTTTTAGCTAATAGAACGTGGCTTTGATTAACCACTTCCACACTGCCTACCGTATATTCACGGCGGCAGTGTGGGCGTGTACCGCGAATCGCCGTAAAAAAGCGGCGATCTGCGGTTGGCCGCTAATGGGCGCACGCGCCGTACTTCTAAGGAGTGTGCCCGCGGCTCGGTCAGACCCGATGTCCGCCAGCGAGCCGCAATGAGCAGCCACAGCCAAAGAATGGGGAACCGCCGATGTAAACACGCCGGTTCCCCGCTCTGTTAGTGGGGGCATGAGAGATCTACTGATCCCTGTCACTGGGATCAGTTAGATCTCTCATGCCCATGGTAGCCCAGCCCCCTCACAGTTAGAACACCCATAGGGAACACCGTTAACCCCTAGATCTCCCCCTGCATGTTAACCCCTTCCCTGCCAATGACATTTATACAGTAATCAGTGGATATTTACATTTCTGATCGCTGAATAAATGTCATTGGTCCCAAAAAAGTGTCAAAAATGTCCGACATGTCCACTGCAATATCGCAGTACCGCTAAAAATCGCAGATCGCCGCCATTACTAGTAAAAAATAAAAACGCCAGAAATGAATTCTCATCATCCATAAACGTGGCAACTTTTGCGCAAACCAATCAATAAACGCCGATTGCGATTTTTTTTATCGCAAATATGAGGAAGAATATAAATCGGCCAAAACCGATGAAAAAATGTTTTTTTATATTTTTTTTGGGATTTGTATTTTAGCAAAAAGTAAGAAATTTGTTTTTTTTTTGCAAAATGGTCGCTCTTCTTTTGTTTATAGCGGCGATCAGAAATGACGCAGAGGGGATCAAATACCACCAAAAGAAAGCTCTATTTGTTGGAAAAAAAGGACGCAAATTCCGTTTGACCGCGCAATTGTCAGTTAAAGCAATGCAGTGCCGAATCGCAAAAAGTGCTCTGGTCCTAACCTGGGAAATCCTTCCGGGGCTGAAGTGGTTAAGGCCTAATGGCCGAAACGCGTTAACACTTTTTTTTTTCTGAGCTGACCTTGTCACTTATAAAGCATGGCTATGATTGAGGCCTGATATCCAAAACGCATTAGCATCTTCTTACTGTACTGACCATGTAGCTAATAAAACATGGCTTTGAGTAAGGCCTAATGGCCGAAACGCGTTAGTCCCTTTTCACTGAACTGGTCTTGTATCTAATAAAACATTTTCCACATTTGGATGTTACCGAGTCGCCTGCTGGATGTTATTGTTGAATGCTGGGACCCTTCAGTAACTTTAATGGACTTTTCAGACCATTCTGTTCCATGTGTGGCCATCTTCCGTGCAATAGACGAAGACGGGATCTTCCAGCCAGCACTGGTCAAATCCACTAACTGTGGAAGAAGAGCAGAGTCTGGAGCAGTGCTCAACAGAGTGGTTGCTACAACAATCATTCGCTGTCATGAAAGCGGAACTTGCATGAAACATTATCACTGTTCCAAAAAAGCTTCCCATAGCAGATCCAAATGACGTGTTTTACCCTGCTGGGGCTTATTCTATCAGGGCGAAATGCATCAAAGTGGTATGGATATAGGCAGCCACTGTTAGACCACAAACCTGGAATAAAGAGGGGATCAGTTTATGGCCATATTTGCGGTGCAATAAGAGCGAAGACGGGCACCGGTCAAATCCACCAACTGGGGAAGAAGAGCAGAGTCTGGAGCAGTGCTCAACACAGTAGATGCTACAACAATAATCCGCTGTTATGGAAGCGAGATTTAAATAAAACATCATCACTGTTTCAAAAAAAGCTACCCATAGCCGATCCAAATGACGCGTATTGCCCTGTTTGGGCTTAGTAAATCAAGGCGAAACGCATCAACATGGTATGGCAATGCGTGTTGGCTGTCAGAGGACAAACCTGGAAAGAAGCTTTTTTTTTTAAAAAAAAAACAGCGACATGATCAGTGTGTGGCCGTCTTTGCGGTGCAATAGAGAGTACAGACGGCACCGGTCAAATCTATCAACTGGGAAAGAAGAGCAGAGTCTGGAGCAGTGCTCAACACAGTGTGTTTTTACAACAATTGTCTGCTGTTATGGAAGCAGGATTTAAATTAAATATTGCCACTGTTTCAAAAAAAGCTACCCATAGCCAATCCAAATGGCTCGTTTCACCCCGCTTGGGCTTAGCCAATCATTAGATCACAAACCTGGAATAAAGCTTCTTTTTTAAACAGTGACGTGATCAGTGTGCGGCCGTCTTTGCGGTGCAATAGAAAAGAAGGGCTCTTGCAGCCGGCAGCGGTCAAATCCACCAACTTGGGAAGAAGAGCAGAGTCTGGAGCAGTGCTCAACACAGTGTATGCTACAACAATCGTCCACTGTTATGGAAGCGGGGTTTAAATAAAACATTGTTTAAAAAAAAAAGTTACCCATAACCAATCCGAATTACGCTTTTAACACTGCTTGGGCTGACTCAATCAGGGCGAAACGCATCAGTGTGGCGTGGCAATGAGTGGAGACTGATTGACCACAAACCTGGAATATAACTTTTTTGAAACAGCGAGAGGATCACTGTGTGGCCATCTTTGTGGTACAATAGTGTGAAGACAGGATTTTACGGCCGGCACCAGTCTAATCCAGCAACTGGGGAAGAAGAGCAGAGTCTGGAGCAGTGCTCAACACAGTGGATGCTACAAAAATCATTTGCTGTTATGGAAGCCGGATGTGAATTAAACATCACCCCTGTTTAAAAAAAAAAAAAGCTACCCCTAGCCGATCCAAATGACGTGTTTCGCCCCACTTGGGCTTACTCAATCAGGGCGAAATGCATCAGATGGCATGGCAATGAATAAGGAGACTGATAGACCACAAACCTGGAATAAATCTTTTTTTGAGACAGTGATGTGATCAGTGTGCGGTCATCTTTGTGGTGCAATAGAGTGAAAGCAGGCTTTTGCGGCTAGCAGCGGTCAAATTCACCAGCTGGGGAAGAAGAGCAGAGTCTGGAGCAGTGCTTAACACAGTGGATGCTACAACAATTGTCTGCTGTTATGGAAGAAGGATTTATATTAAACATCGCCACTGTTTAAAAAAAAAAAGCTACCCATAGCCGATCCAAATGATGCGCTTTGCCCCACTTGGGGTGAAACGCATCAGTTTTGGAGTGGCAATGGAGGTAGACTGTTAGACCACAAATCTGGAATGAAGCTTTATTTGAAACTGGGATGTGATCAGTGTGCGCCCATCTTTGCGGGCTTTTCTGACTGACACTGGTCAGATCCCGGTACTGGGGAAGAAGAGCAGAGTCTGGAGCAGTGCTCAGCAAAGTGGATGATGCAACAATCATCCGCTGTTATGGAAGCGGGGTTTATATATAACTCGCAAATTGAATTTAGTGAATACCCTGGGCTGCATTCACGTCAAACCGTTGCTGAATTTTCACTGTATCAATGATACGTTGGGATCGGGAGCTGAGCGCCGCATTCTGTTGTCTGCTGAGCGACGCACGCGTCTTTCGACTCCTCGTTCGTAAAGCCCGCTAACGACTCCAGTAAAGTAATATAAAGTGGAAACGAGGACTGTAAATTATCCAAATGATCCATGACATATTGCAGCAATTCATCCTCCGTATTCCTTCAAAACAGAACAATTTGTATCAATTATACAGGCGGCAAAAAACGTGCGGGGCCGCGAATCCGCAGTCACGTGACCTCATTTACATACATCACATTAAACAGAGCCGAACGTCAACATTTCAGCTACGCTGCAGTTACTGGCGGCTTTACCCCGACGTTGAACGATGGGAAATATTTGAAGCCAAAAACTTTCCTTCTTAGCGCATTGTATCCATTTAACTCCTTTTTATATGGTTTGGATTCATCGATGAGAGCAAAGCGCACTTAAGTTGACGGCGAGCGTTTTCTTTGGCACGTTGAATCTTTTCTTTCCTTATCGTTGCTGAACCCACCGCCATTTTTGCTTTTTTTTGGGGGGGTTGTACATTTTAGGCCTGAAGTTTAGTTAAAGCCCCCAAATATTATATTTTTGGATTTGTACTGCTTTGGGCAATTATTGTTCTGTGGTATGCTGACATCTAGTGGACGTTTTGGGCCACTACAACTTGTTATCTAGACTCCCTGTTTCTTCTGTTCCTGCAGCCGGTGTTAGCGCTTTGCAGAGACTGTCCTAAGGAAAGTCATTTGAAGGACTGGAAAACATCCTCTTTGTCTTCATTACAATCAGCTGAAGCAATATTGTTTTGGATTCCAGGTCTGTGTGTAGCGCCAACCCCGATTTTCCGGGAGCCTGGTGGTGACGACCAGAGGTAGGGAGGGCTGACATTCTTTCTCAGGGTGCAGGGTGTTGGGCATGGTGGGTGATGAACAAGAAAGAAAACTGGGCGCCAGTCACTTTTATGCTTAACCACTTTAATACCAAACACATACCCCCCTTCCCGCCAAGACCAGTTTTCAACTTTCAGCGCTGACGCATTCTGAATGACAATTGTGCGGTCGTGCGACGCTCTACCCAAACAAAATTTGTATCACTTTGTCCCCACAAATAGAGCTTTCTTTTGGTGGCATTTGATCACCTCTGTGGTTTTTATTTTTTGCGCTACAAATAAAAAAAAGTTTTTCTTTGTTTCTGTCACAACACTTTGTAAATAAGTATGTTTTCTCCATCACTGATGGGCACTGATGAGGCGGCACTGATGAGGTGGCACTGATGGGCACTGGTGATGAGGCACATATATGCAGAACTGATAGGCGGCACTGATAAGCAGCACTAATTAGCACTGATAGGTGGCACTGATAAGCGGCACTGATGGGCGCTCATAGGTGGCACTGATGGGCACTCAGGCTGCAGTGATGGGCACTGATGGGCACTCTTAGGTGGCACTGATATGGGGCATTGCGCACTGATAGGTGGCACTGATGGGCACTGATAGGTGGCACTGGTGGGCACTGATGGGTGGCATTGGTGGGCACTGGTGGACACTGATGGGTGGAAATGACAGATGGCACTTTTTTGGAGGCATTCTCTGGTGATCCCGGGTGGCATCCAAGATGGGCACTGAGTGCAATCCATGCTGTTAATTGTGCCCCTTACCTGGTGGGCTCCCTGGTGGTCAGGGTGGGGCGTCCCTGTTGGTCCCTGTGTGGGCATTCCCTGGTGGTCCTGGTGGGCTCCCTGGTGGTCCTGGGTGGCGATCCTACGGGGGCTGCACTGATAAACAATCAGCACAGACCCTACCTGTCAGGAGAGCCACCAATCAGCTCTCCTCTACTCACGTCTGCAGACACGAGTAGATGAAAAGCCGATACACGGCTCTTCCTGTTTACACTGTGACCGGCCATGATTGGTCACGGCTGATCACGTGGTAAAGCGCTTCCAATGGAAGCTCTTTACCGAGATCGGCAATGCGGTGTGTCAGACCGTGCGCCCCCGTGGGCGTGCGATCGCGGGTTATCCTGAAAGACGTCATACGACCACCGCCCAGACATCATTTGTCTATAGGCCGGGCTGGAAGTGGTTAAACAAGAAGAATAGTATATCTCAGAACAGGAAAAATGTGGGAGAGAGGGGATAGGGCACAGGACACCCTTAGTAACAATCAGCAGACAGGCAGACTCCTTAGACAAAAAATAGGTGAGATAAGGTAAACAGCGGTACAGGAAAAAGAGTCTTTAAGCTGAACAGGCACATCTGTACTTTGTAGGACAGGCTGTCTCCTCTAGTAACTGAACTTTACTCACAGCTTCAGACACATGAATTCCCTTGGATGAGTTCTTTCTTGAAGTCCTCCCAGCCACTTCATAGCCTCCAGCTCATAAAGAGTCCCTTCTGATGCTTCCTTAGAACTTCATCCCTCTCATCCCTCTCAGGCTTTTCTCAACAGAAACCTGAACACCTGGATAGGCCTAGCAGCCAGGAGACCACCTGGATAGGCCTCCGGCTTTAGGCCTAGCAGCCAGGAGCTGTTCCACACACATCCACCCAGGTCACAGCCCTGGGAGGAAGACTGACTCTGATCGCCTGACTTCTCCCAGTTAAATACCTTTTCCCAGCATGCAAAGCTGCCAGTCTGATTGGCTGAGAAAGGTAAGTTTACTCACTGACCTAACCTGAACTCACTGTAGGCAACAGCACCACCTACTGACAAAAGGGAGAAACCACCGTTGAGCAGGATTAGGATAAAAGCCATTTGACCTCTAAACACTACAAATTAACCAGGCTGGCTACCACCCAGCACAACTAAATATACCTGTAGCCCTATTCTAGGATGAGGGTGCTACATGTGTTTTATTGAAAAATTAAGCTGCCTATGGATGACCATGCTGTGCAGACAGACTAGGTCTATGGCAGTGGTTCTCAACTCCTGTCCTTGGGACCCACTAACAGGTCAGGTTTGCAGGATAACTGAAATACATCACAGGTGATATAATTTGCTGCTCGGTGATTGCAGTATTCTAGTCTGCATCTCCCCAAGGTAATACTTAAAATCTGGCCTGTTGGTGGGTCCTGAGAACCACTGCTTTAGGGCGTAGTATGCAGCACTTGATGTGGGGGACTAGCTTCTTCTACCAGGGCCTAATCACACAGGTGTTTTATGTCATAGCTGAGTGATCGTAATGAAACAAAACCAATATAACCTGAGCTGTGCTGAGGATTTACCTGGTAGGGGCTGAGAGGAGAGACAGGAATGGTGGGGAAGTCTAGAATGACGCCAAATAAATTTAATAGGGCCCATTGACACCATGCAGTGTATTAATGTGCGATCTCTTAGGGCAGCTTATTACTTGGCTGCCAGTGCATCCCAATTGCTGAAAAACATGCATGTGCATTCTTCAAAGTGCAGTGCACAAAACGCACTCTGTATTATTATTATACAGGATTTATATAGCACCAGCAGTTTGCACAGCGCTTTACAATCTATGTATTGTAGTGTGTTGTGCATTGGGTTCTACTGTTCAGAACAAATGGTACGGAGCCACAGCAATCCACACATGCCCTGCATTGTCCTGTGTTGTGCATTAATGCAAATGTTGGTGTGCAGTGTCCTCCTTACACACAGTGCTAATGGGCCCTTCATTGGATTGTTCACTGTAATGGTAGTGAATGGAAAGCGTGATTCTCTGGCCATCAAAACATTTAAAGATGTTTAATGCAAGCGGACCAAATTACCAGTTCATATCGGACAATGATTCTTTCTTCCTAATCCCTATGGTCAGCATTCAATATTAACCAACCTTAACTGTCTGATCTAATTTTCTTCTTATATTTTATTTCTTTTTGATTTATTTCTATTTTATTTTTATTTATTTTACTTTTATTAAATGTATTTTATACATTATTTTTTTACATGTATTTTACATTTTATTTTTACATTTATTTCATTTTACTTTTGTTTACATGTATTTTTTTACATTTATATATTAATTTTTACATTTACTAATTGTATTCGTTTTTAAATGTATTTCTTTATTTATATTTTTTTTTACAATTTATTTTACATTTATGTATTTTATTCATTTTTATACCTTTTTCCCATTTATTTAAAGTATAACTAAAGGCAACATTTTTTTTTTTTTTTGCTCTCTGTGCCTCCATTGGGGAGATTCACCCTATCTCTATTTGTCCTGTTTGCCATTTATCATTGGAAGTAAAAGAAAATTCCACATTTTGGGTTGTCCCCAGAAAAGTAATAGAGGGAAAATATTTCAATGGGGACACTTGACCTGAGGGTCTCCAAGGGATTTCCTCTCACTTCCTGTTTGGCTATGGTGCAGTCTGCTAACTTTGCACATCTAGACTGTGCAATATTTGCCCACTTTTCTTTGCAGAACTGCTCAAGTTACATTTGATGGTGACCATTTGTGGACTGCAGTCTTCAAGTCATTGCACAGATTTTCAATGTCTGGGCTCTCATTCCATGCAAGGACATTCACCTTTTTCTCCTTCAACCACTGTATGGTCATTGTTGCTAAGTGCTTTAGGTCATTGTCATGTTGGAAGGTGACCTTCTTCTCCTTGACCACTTTCTGCCAGCAGAGAGCAGCAGATTTTCCTCAAGAATTGGGTGGTATTTTGCCCCAGTCATTTTTCCTTCTATCCTGACAAGTGCTCCAGGTCCTGCTGCAGAGAAACTACCCCATAACAGATTACCCCCCCCCCCCCATACCAGGACATTACCACCCCCCATTCCAGGACATTACCACCTCCGTGCTTTACTGTAGGAATGGTGTTATTTGGATGGTGAGTTGTATTGGATTTTCGCCAGACATATCATTTGATGAGGCTTTCTTTTGGATTAAATTATCGATCTGTGGCACTAACGCGGCACTGATGCATGTACGCTTATAGGCTTCTGTAACTGCTCAGTGCAGAGTAGTGAAGCGGACTGCCGAATACAAAATTGGTTGCCCCACACATGCGCACACTCTTGCACTTGAGCTGCTATCCCCCCCCCCCCCTGTAGGTAAAAGTATACTATAGGTATCTGGGACCCACAGTACAAGGGCATGGATATTGGGCATGGGAAGCACAAATATTGAAAGCTCCTGATTACTTAGGTCCACATGAAGCTTACTCTTACCTCATTCCTATTTGGCCTCTATCCATTGAGATTGTTGGGCATTATAACAGAAGTTAGCATTGGGGCCCATAATTTCCTAGGCCCCATGGAGCTCAAAATGTGCATTTCTACTTGGCCACTTCTGTCTATTGACACTATTGGGGATGGAAAGGGAAATTGATATTGGGACCCATAATTACTTAGGTCCCCATGGAGCTCACAATGTGCATTTCTACTTGACCTCTCCTATCT
>BLSH010421999.1:417768-428432 GCA_018402905.1 Glandirana rugosa
AAGCCCCTTCACTTTTTGTCTGACGCGGTCAAGGTTCGTGGGATGCGGTACGACAAGGGACGTTTTGATACACACTGCCGCCGACCCGTTCGTGTGAAGAAACTCAGCCGGCGTCTCCGGAGTCGTACCTAACTACGGTTACTTGTCCACGAGTTCGCCCTATCTTCTCTCTCCCTACGACTTTCTGCTGTGACTTTCTAGACAGTACTCAGTATTATGAAGTTGATATCGACCCTCGTTAGCGAGGAACTTCTATAGACGACTAACCTCTTTCGAGTTCTCATAACCAATTACAAGTGCCAGGTTAATGGTGTTATGCTACTTGGAACAGTGACGGACGCCCGTAACTCAAATACCGTTCGTTCAACCTAACGTACAACGCTAGGGGGTAACAACGACAAATGTGGAAAAAACAAGAATTTCATCGTATTGTGGTAATTGGACCGTGAACATTAACCAATACTCTTGAGCTTTCTCCAATCAGCAGATATCTTCAAGGAGCGATTGCTCCCAGCTATAGTTGAAGTATTATGACTCATGACAGATCTTTCAGTGTCGTCTTTCAGCATCCCTCTCTCTTCTATCCCGCTTGAGCACCTGTTCATTGGCATCAATCCATGCTGAGGCCTCTGCGGCCGACTCAAAGAAGTGTGCTTGCCCAGCCGCCGTCACACATAGTTTTGCAGGGAACAGCATGGCGTAGGGTGCTTGGAACTGGCGCAGTCTGTTTTTCACTTCCCCGAACTTGGCCCGGCGCCTCTGGACATCAGCAGAGTAATCAGGGTAGAAGGAGATGCGCACCCCATTGAATTTTATGTCACGTTTTTCCCTGGCTAAGCGAAGGATAATTTCTCTATCTTTGTAGTTAAGCAACCGAGCCAGTATGGTGCGTGGCGGGTGGCCAGGCGGGAGAGGTCTGGGGGGCACTCTGTGCGCCCGCTCGACTGTGTAGAGAGGGGTAAACACTTCCTTCCCAAAAATCTCTTGCAGCCATCGTTCTACAAAGTCTGTGGGGTCTCTGCCCTCCGTCTTTTCCGGGAGTCCAACTATGCGGACATTGTTCCGTCTTAAACGGTTTTCAATATCATCCGCTTTAAGTTCGTTTGCCCGAGTTGTTCTGGCCGTGAGCTGGGCATCCCTTATAATCGGAGCAAGCTTGTCCTCCATGTCGCTCCCCATGTGTTTTTTGATCTCCAATTCTTTCTATGACATGTTCCATTCCTCTCCAACCTCCTACTGATTTTTGATTGACCACTGTAATTGCTCAACAGCCAAAAAAAAAAATGTTGGCTTTGGATACAGCGCAGAAATGTTGGGACCTCTGTAACATTTTCTTTATTTCTATGTGCCCTGTGGGGTAAATCCTCTTTATTTCCTTTGGTGCTAGACCAAACCTGAGGAAATCACCCCAGGGAACACAGAATTGTATTACCTAAAATTTTAGTAAACTTCCCAATCTTCTCCAATGTAAAGTTTTTGCCTGGAGCTGGGCTTTATGAAGTGTTTTTTTTTTTTTTATCGTGTAGTGATTTCATTATGTTTTTATACAATATTAGCAGTTAAATGTCAATTTTTACTGGAGATTTTGCAAAAAAAAAAAAAAAATGTTTGGAACAAATTGGCAAATTAGTCGGCAAATAATAAATTCAGCTTAGTGCATTTTATCATAAAATTATTTGTCTGTATGTTGTATATGGCTGGATCCAAAGATGTAACCCAGTGTTCACAAAATATGCATGCATATTCATGCAGAAAATTGTTTTTGTACACACCTACTATTGGGCTCAGTCACTTTGTGACCACTTTAACATTTAAGGCTGGATTCACACTTGCTCATAGTAGGGGGGTCTGGTGCCTCCCCGTTCACCGATTCAGGTCCGAATTTTTGCCTGAATTTGCAACTGATTCGGAGCCAAAGGAGTACAGGACCTTTTCCAAATGTGGATCGTGGCCGCCCTGGAGGTGTAGGAACCAGCTGCATTGAGAGCTGGTCACACTCCGGTCATGCAAACTGGATGCGTGGAAACCCGCATCGAACTCGCATAAGCGTGAACCCAGCCTTGGGAAGTAATATTGCCAGACGTTTTTAAGGGTCTAGAGCAGCCATTCTAAACCAGGGTTGCCTGGAACCCTAGGGTTCCTCCAGAGGTGGCTAAAGGTTCTTCATGCTGTGACTGATCTCTCATGTGATAGTGCCTGCATAGTTCCAGGTCTAACACCACTTGGTAGAGCCAGTCATGACCATTCTTCTCACTGACCACCATCAATGGAAGGGGCAATTTCCCAAAGACCACCAAAGGAAGAATTTTAGCTGGGGTTCCCTGAGACCTGATAAGGATTGCAAGGGTTTCTTTTGGGTAAAAAGGTTGGTAAAGGCTGGACCAGAGCTTTGATTCCATTGTCCAGTGGCTGCTGGGCCATGTGGTTGGACAGCTTAAACCCACTGCTATCTGACCAAGCTGAACAAAATAGATGTATCATTGCCTCTGGTGCATAGAGGAGATGGTATGCAGTCAGGGCTGTGGATAAGTGGGTACCACCAGCCTTCTTGCATGGGGCTCAGACCAGGGAGGGTGATCGGAATGGCAGAGGGACAATTACTGATATCAATCCCCTATACGGCTCCCTGCAGCAGCTGAAAGCTGGCCTCTTCTCTCCCAACTGTTGGCTTTTAGTTGCCCAGAAAGCCATACTGGGTATCCCCCCCCCCCCACCACCATACAGATCACCCTCCATGTGCACCAAAAGTTTCGGCCTACCCCTGCAATGTTGCCAGGCTTCCCTGCTCTCCTTCCCTCCAGCAGCTGCAAGCACACCATAGGATCCTTCAAGATGGAGACGGGGGGAAGGGTCCATAAAATGTCTTATTTACCAGCCCCTCCTTTCCTGAATGATGGTGGGATTAGTAGATTTTCCCTTCAAGTAGACCCTAACTAGATGGAATTTAGGTTGCTAAAGCACTGTGTATCAAAAGGGTTGCCTTTTTTTATGTTAAATAGTTTTAATGCTTTAAGTTTCTTGCCATAATGTAGTTGTATGGGACCCCAGATTCTGTGATAACAGGCAAGGGCTGTCACTCCCCAAATAATGTAAGTAATTGAGGTTATAGGACACATGGTCCAGACAAGACTCCTCACCACTTGGCAGGCTTTCTGACCTTCCTTCTCCTGGCCACCACCAGTTTTCCAACTGAGCCAGTTTCTGTAATTTCTTCCCATACTTGCTTCCCATGTATAGGGCACCCTGTGATCCATTTGAAGAGAGTATTCCACATTCTTCTAGAACTCTAAGGTTGTAACATTAGTCCACTTTTGGTATGGCTCCATTTTTACATGACTGGTCAAGTTCATGGTTCTTGTCCACTAAAGAGATGCTTTTGCAAATAGTTTTCCCAGCTTTCCTGGAGGTTCCCATAAGGGAAGCTTAATTAAAGTTAGAGTGGCATGGTTTCTGAGGCCCTAATTCCTCCAAGGATTAGGAATAGCTCCTTCACGCACTAAATTTTTCCTTCCTGCCTATTTTATTGCCTAACCTAACGAGGGAAGAGGGGGACTCCAAGAGAACTAAGATTACATCCCCCCCCCCCCCCAATATTGCGCTCTACAAACTTTATATGAAACAGACCTCGGATCTCTACCCACACCTCATTCTTCTAGAAGCAGAGGTCTGGGAACCCTAAATTTCTCCAAATATTAAGCAGCCCCAATATTTCATTTGTAGGAAATTTTAACAAGATTGGCGCCACTACTTTAAATGTGAAAAAAATTAAATTAAGAGTTGTGCTGCCCCCTTTCTGCAAAAAATTCACACTAAAATGTATAAAGAAATACAACAGGATGTGGCGCTCACTCATTAACACACAAATGTCATAAATCTTTTAAAAATGCGTGTTTAAACCTAAATCATGAAACTCATATTCAAAAAAAGTCCATAGAGATACACCCTAGAACGATTTCTAGGATAATTCCCAAAAAAGAGGTATTAAGTCCATTCACCATATGTGAAAGAGTGATTCAAAATAAATCCACAAGTTCCTTCTTCAGCCAATCCAGTGATCCACCACCGCTCGTGCTAAAGCAAAGCGCACTCACCAAAAATATAAATTAATTATTCCTTTTAATAAGTTATAACTCCTCCTTGCAGGACAAATAGAATATTCCTCATTGTATTGAGATACCTCCAGCCAATATAAAGCATTAGCAGCTCTGAATCCCCTATGTCATTTCAGGTGTATTCCAAGACCATGACCGATCAAAAATTTCATCACGCAATGCACGCCGAGCTACCTGGAGCCAGCGTTTATCCAAGAGCTGTTCATGCTGGTGCTGGCATTCAGCACATTTAAATATGAGTTTGCATTTTGGATTTGCTATTCCCTATCTTAATAAAAGTTCCGCAATTGAAATTTTTGATCTGTCTTTCCTTTGAGCATGGACTTGGAATACACTTGAAATGACATAGGGGGATTCAGAGCTGTTAATGCTTTATATTGCCTGGAGGTATCTCAATACAACAAGGAGTATTCTATCTGTCCTGCAAGGAGGAGTTATAACTTATTAAAAGGTGTAACTTATTTATATTACTGGTGGGTTTGCATTGCTTTAGCACGAGCAGTGGCGGAGCACTGGTTTGGTTGAAGAAGGAATTCTTTTGAATCACTCTTTTTCACACATGGTGGATGGACTTAATACTTCTTTTTTGGGAATTATCCTAGAAATCGTTCTAGGGTGTATCTCTATGGACTTTGCTTGAATAGGAGTTTCATAATTGATGTTTATACACGCATTTTTTAAGACATTTGTGTATTAATGAGTAAGCGTCACATCCTTTTGTATTTTCCTCAATATTTAATTTAACAAAACATGATACCACATCGAAAACACCTTTGGGTATGTATTGAAGAGGTTGATCATCTTAGGACAGTGGTTCTCAACTTCTGTCCTCAGGACCCTCCAACAGGCCAGATTTTAAGTATTACCTTGGGGAGATGCATACCAGAATACTGCAATCACTGAGCAGCAAATGATATCACCTCTGATGTATTTCAGTTATCCTGCAAACCTGGCCTGTTAGTGGGTCCCGAGGACAGGAGTTGAGAACCACTGTCTTAGGATATACAATTGACTTTTGGCTACTTGAAAAGGATAGATCTGATGAATCCCATTTCAGTTCATTCTTTGAGTATATGACTCTGTTAAATACCCAGGGCATATCTTATCACCCCATCTCCCACTTTTAAAGTACCTACAGAATCATTCATTCCTTGGAAAAGTTGTATTTATAAATGATATTAACGTCAAGACTGGTAGAGAAAAAAGCATTAAACTTCATCTTTAAGGCCAGGTTCAACACAGGACTACAGAGCATTCCTCGTATATTATGTAGAGAAGTACCATTCTAAATACCTTCACCTGTTCTTGAGGTAAAGAATATACATGTGTCACAAAAGCAGCTAGCACAATTTGTAGGCAACAAATATCATAACTGTAATAAAATAATATGTATATGTAATATATGAAAGAGTCCTTCACAATAGTCCATATAACGTTATATAGTAGAAGTCACCTCAGGTGTATTAAAAAATGCCACAGGATCATGTTAAGAGAAAGAAAGGGCTCCCTTCCTTCACCATAGCACATACAGCCTCTTACTCCAAGCTCCTCTTACCGCAAGCTATAGATCACCTAGTTCAGTAATGGCGAACCTGGGCACCCCTGATGTTTTGGAACTACATTTCCCATGATTTTCATGCACTATGCAGTGCAGTTGAACATCATGGGAAACGTAGTTCCAAAACATCTGGGATGCCGAGGTTCACCAACACTGACCTAGGTTATAAGCGATCAAATGATCAATAGGTACAATAGGTATAACAAGGCCACAGCTAAATTGTATGAGGACTGTGTACATGAAATAAAAATAAAAAGTTTGTGACTTTGTACGAGACGACAGCTACAGAGTTCATGTGTCTCCATCCCTGAATCATATGGAAGAAAAGGGGAGGGGGGATTTGGGGAAATGTTGGGACTTTGTATGAAGCACACAACCAAACCCAACTGAATCAATTAGTATATGTTATGTAATGGTGCATAGGAATTCAATGGGACAATAAATTGCATATTATATAAAATAAATACATTTTATTTTTTATTTATTTTTCTATTTAGACATATTCTAGCAGCTGTACCTAAAAAGTGCCTACTGAGTGCACACTACTCCTATAGCTAATAAAAAGTATAAATTAACACGCAGGATATATATATATATAAAAAAAAAGAGAGAAAGCGGCAATAATAGGAAGTACTGTATATGTGTGCAAAAGTAATCAAGCTTTGGGTTTAGAGGAAAAGGCAAACAATCCATTTTGCAAAGTGTTTTGCCTTCTCTGCAGAAAATGGGATGGAGGTAAATTGCGGCAGACAAATGACTCGTAAATAGCTTACGAAGAGACAAAAAGCACAAACCTGTTCTATGGGAACAGATAAAACGCCATTGATCACCGTTCCAGACCTCATCTAATGAACAGTAACCCTGGTTAACGGAGAACTATCATATCGGGTGATAATTGTAAAATATTACAAGACGGAGAAATGAACTTAACTATAACTTGTTGGCCTCCAATACCATTTCTGAGTGCTTTTAGTTTATAGTCTGTAGTGGAACTCATTTTTTAGTGCAGCATCAGCTAATGTATTCTTCATTATACATTGGAATGACCCACCACAAAGCAGCAAGGCAGGATAGCATTTATCATCTGAGGGTAAATCCTTGGGTCATTGTAGGGTACAAAGCTAACACTTTACCCTTTCAATGTATTTTCACCCATTAAACTCATGGAGAGATAGGGGCACAGGATACCCAAAATATCCCACAAAATTGGTAGCATTTGCCATCCAGGGGTTTATCCTTGGGTTATTGTGGGGTAAAAACAAACCAATGGGTACTTACTTTAATCTTTCAATGGTTTTTCACATGTTAAACTCATGGAGATTAAGTTAAGAGCACAGAATACCCAAATTACCAAAAATACCCCAGGCCTTCTATTAACAACTAAATTGATGGTAGCATTTGTCATCCAAGGCTGGATCCTTAGGTCATTGTAGGGTAAAAGATAACAGTTGGGGACTCACTTTATCCTTTCAATGTATTTTCACCCATAAAACTCATGGAGAGAGGGTTAGGGGCACAGGATACCCAAAATATCCCACAACATTTGTAGCATTTGCCATCTGAGTTTTTATCCTTGGGTTATTGTGGGTTAAAAACAATTAGTTGGGGGCTCACTTTATCCTTTCAAAGTTTTTTCACCCATTAAACTCATGCAGAGAGGATTAGGGGCACAGGATTACCAAAATATCCCACAAACTTGGTAGAATTTTCCATCCGGGGCTTTATCCTTGGGTTTGTGGGGTAAAAAACAAACATATGGGTACTTATTTTAATCTTTCAATGGTTTATCACATGTTAAACTCATGGAGTTTGAGTTAAGAGCACAGCATACCCAAAATACCAAAATACCCCAGGCCTTCAATTAACAACTAAATTGATGGTAGCATTTGCCATTCAAGGCGGGATCCTTGGGTGATTGTGGGGTAAAAGCTAACAGTTTGGGGCTCACTTTATCCTTTCAATGTTTTTTTTTTTTTACCTATTAAACACATTAAACGCATGGAGAGAGGGTTAGAGGCACAGGATACCCAAAATATCCCATAAAACTGGCAGCATTTGCCTTCCGAGGTTATCCTTGGGTTATTGTGGGGTGAAAACAAACAGTTGGGTGCTCACTTTAATCTTTCAATGGTTTTTGTCACACATTCGTAGAGAAAGGGTTAGGGGCACAGGATAACCAAAATATCCCACAAAATTGGTAGCATTTGCTTTCCGGGGGCACTGATGTTGGACGAGAAGGCCTGGTTCACAGTCTCTGCTCTAATTCTTTTCAAAGGTGTTCTGTCAGGTTGAGTTCAGGACTCTGTGCAGGCCAGTCAAGTTCCTCCACCCCAAACTCGCTCATCCATGTCTTTATGGACCTTGCTTTGTGCAGTGGTGCGCAGTCATGTTGGAACAGAAAGGGGCCATCCCCAAACTGTTCCCTCAAAGTTGGGAGCATGATATTGTCCAAAATGTCTTGGTATGCTGACGCCTTAAGAGTCCCCTTCACTTGAACTAAGGGGCCAGGCCCAACCCCTGAAAAAAAAAAAACCCACACCATAATCCCCCTCCACCAAATGATTTGGACCACTGCACAAAGCAAGGTCCATAAAGACGTGGATGAGCGAGTTTGGGGTGGAGGAACTTGACTGGCCTGACCGCAACCTGATAGAACACATTTGGGATGAATTAAAGTGAGTCAGGCATTCTCATGCAACATCAGTGCCTGACCTCACAAATGCACTTCTGGAAGAATGGTCAAACATTCCCATAGACACTCCTAAACCTTGTGGACAGCCTTCCTAGAGGAATTCAAGAGAGCAAGGTCCATAAAGACATGGGTGTGTGAGTTCAGGATGGAGGAATCCTGAGTCCTGACCTCAACCCGATAGAACACCTTTGGGATGAATTAGAGCGGAGACTGTGATCCAGGCCTTCTCGTCCAACATCAGTGCCTGACCTCACAAATGCTCTTCTGGAAGAATGGTCAAACATTCCCATAGACACTCCTAAACCTTGTGGACAGCCTTCCCAGAAGAGTTGAAGCTGTTATAGCTGCAAAGGCTGGGCCAACTCAATATTGAACCCTGCAGACTAAGACTGGGATGCCATTAAAGTTCATGTGCGTGTAAAGGTAGGTGTCCCAATACTTTTGACAATATAGTGTATATTACATTTTAGGACTGAGTTTAGATAATCTTTATCAGTATGTGCGCACACTCATAACATGCATGGGAGTTAAATCCAGTGCAGATATTTTTTATATGTGTCTGGACTGCACATGACTGATTTGACAAACTGGCTAGCTAAAAAAAAAAAAAAAAAAAAATCCATATATCGCCAGTCTTTCCAGGGAAACGGCCACATGGAACTTTTTAAAGGTCAACAGCACCACCTGCTGCTAGGTTGCAAAGCTGCAGTTAACGCAGCGCACCTAGAGGAGTAGACTGGCCTTGAGATGTGTTTTTTAATTACACCCGCAGCATCTTATCTGTGAAGAAACAGAGCTATTCACCTGAAAGGTGCAGCATGCTCTGATGAAGCTATTCATGTTTCCAGGAGATAAAACCATTCAAAGCCAGACTGAATCCCCCATCATCTGTCAGACCGGGGGAGAGCCAGCTATGGGGTATATAAAATAGCGATACTCTTTATTGCCTTTTTTTTTTACTACTACGGATCTGGGCACTATCTGATTTCAGCTGTGAAATTTGCTGCGGGATGAAACTCTTTGTCGGTTATTTATTTGGTGTTCTCACAACTCTGGGGTATCCATGTCTCTCCTCCAATCTCTTCCTCCCTCCCCTGGTTCTTCCTCGCTCACTATACCGCTTTCTCCCTGTATCTCCCTCTCTCTTTTGCTCCCGCAGTATCCTTCGCTTACTCCTAGATGAAACAATGGTACATTTCTCCTTTTCTCTGTCTTCTAATCCTTACCCCCTACCCATCCCCCAACTGCACCCATCATCATTTTTTTTTATCACTTCCTCATTCGTTTCATTGAAAGCCAAAAAAAAAAAAGAAAATGAGCACAAGTGCAGAATTGCTGCCGATGGTTACGCATTGTGTTGGGGAAACGTTTCAAAAGAAGAACTATTGTATTTATTTTCTTTGCTCCAGTTTGATATTTCAACCACATAGTTTCTATTACATTCTTTCCCTTTCCTTTCCCCCTTCCTTTTCTTACCCATCTGTTCTCTTCTTCTTTTCATTATTTTCTTTTCTCTTCTATTCATTTTCATTTCTTTCCCTTTGCTTCTATTTCTCCCCTTCCTTTACCATTCCCTCCTTTCCTTTTTTTTTGTCTTTCCCTTTCCTTCCTTTCTTTTCCCGTCCTCTCTTTTTCCTTCCCTTCCATGCCCTTCATTTCCATTCCCTTTCCTTTTCCTTTCCTTCCCTTCCTTTCCTTCTTTTCCTTTCCCTTCTTTCTATTTCTTCTGTTTTTTTTTCCTGGCTTTCTTTTCCCTTCCCTTTCTTGCCCTTCCTTTCCCCTTCCTTCTTTTCCCTCCCCTTTCCCTTTTCCCCTTCCCTTGCTTTCATTTTCCATCTTTTCCTTACCCTCCTTTCTTTTTTATTTTTGATTCTTCCCCTTTCCTTCTTTGCCCTTTTTCCTTCCCTTCCCTGCCCTTCCCTTTCCTTTTCATTTCTTTCCCTTCCCTTCGCTTTCCTTTCCTTCTTTCTTTTTCTTCTTTTTTTCTTTCCCCTTCCTTCTTTTCATTTTTCTGTTCCTTCTTCTTTTCCTGTCCTTTTTAGTTCCCTTCCATTCTATTCCTTCCCTTTTCCTTCTTCTCTATTCTTTTTCCTTCCCTTCCCTTCCCTACTTTTCCCTTTCATTTTTTCCCTTCCCTTCCCTGCCCTTCTTTTCCTTTTCCTTCTTTTCTCTTCTTTTTCCTTCCCTTTCATTCTTTTCCTTCCCTTCCCTGCCCTTATTTTCCCTTTCCTTTTTTTCCCCTTCTCTTTCCTTTCCTTCTCGTTCCTTTCCTTCTTTCTTTTTCTTCTTTCCCTTTCCCCTT
>BLSH010421999.1:429594-440891 GCA_018402905.1 Glandirana rugosa
AGTCGACTGTAGTTAACGCACTTCCCCGGCATCAGTGGCAGCGGTGGTCATGAGGAAGGTGGCCTCTGCCTCTTACTGATCTCATCCCCCCACCACCACAGATCTCACCCCTATCCCCCCATCACCTCTATTGTAGAGGTGATGGTGGGGGGATGAGATCTGTAGTGGGGTGGGATCAGTAAGAGGCAGAGGTGCTGGAAGTTGGGATCAATTGCACTGACATTTTGTCACTTACTTGAGTCAGTCGATTCCCCATCAGAACCCCATGCCTCCAGGGATTCCTCTGCCTCATAGGGCCTATTTGCAGGGAGGAGTGCTCCTCCCCCTTCACGCAATTGATGTCAGCTGATTTTATTTTTCAGTGTCCGCCCCGCCTCCCTGCATGGATTCTCTCTGGAGTGGAGAGAATAAGTGGGGCAGTCTGGACTGTCAGCTCAGCCCCCCCCAGCAGCCAGTAGGTGAAAGCCCCCTCCTCCTGCGGTGGAACAAACGGATGGGTGGGCAGGGGCCCACTCACACTGACAGACGGGCGGGGGCCTCTCACATGGGTGGGCGACGGGCCCCCTGCAGCAGTGGAACTCCAGGGCCCAGTCGCAAGTGCGACCATGATCGTTCCGCCACTGCTTCCATTCCCTGCCCTTCTTTTCCCCTTCCTTCTTTTCTCTTACATAGTTACATATTTTGTGAGGTTGAAAAAAGACACAAGTCCATCAAGTCCAACCTCTGTGTGTGCTTTTATGTCAATATTACATTGTATATCCCTGTATGTTGTGGTTGTTTAGGTGCCCATCTAATAGTTATTTGAAAATATCTATGCTCCCAGCTGAAACCACTGCTTGTGGAAGAGAATTCCACATCCTCACAGCTCTTACCGTAATGAACCCTCTACACATTTTGAGGTTAAACCGCTTTTCTTCTAACTTTAGTGAATGGCCATGTGTCCTTTTATGCTCCCTTGCGCGGAATTGTTTTGTCCTTATTGTGGAGTCACCAGTACAGTATTTGTATGTTAAAATCATATCCCCTCTCAAGCGCCTCTTCTCCAGAGAGAATAAGTTCAGTGCTTGTAATCTTTCCTCATAACTAAGGTCCAGCAGTCCCTTAATTAGCTTTGCTGCCCTTCTCTGGACCCTTTCCAGTTCCAGGACATCCTTCCTGAGGACTGGTGCCCAGAACTGGACGGCATACTCCAGGTGCGCCCTCACCAGAGGCTTGTAGAGTGGGAGAATTATTGATTTATCTCTGGAGGTAATCCTCTTCTTGATGCATGCCAATATTTTGTTAGCTTTGCTTGCAGCAGCTTGGTATTGCATGCCATTGCTGAGCCTATTCTCTACTAGGACCCCTAGGTCCTTTTCCATCCTAGATTCCCCCAGAGGCTCTCCCCCTAGTGAGTAACTTGCGTTCAAATTTTGGCACCCGAATGCATTATTTTACATTTTTCTACATTAAACCCCATTTGCCACGTAGTTGCCCACCCCATTAATTTGTTCAGATCTTCTTACAAGGTTTCCACATCCTGTGGAGAAGTTATTGCCGTGCATAGCTTGGTATCACCCGCAAATATTGAGATTGAGCTGTTTATTCCATCCTTCAGATCGTTTATGAATAAATGAAATAGGATTGGTCCTAGGACAGAACCTTGGGGAACCCCACTTTCCACACCACATATTCTGAGTACTCCCCATTTATCCCCACCCTCTGGACTTGTCCCTGCAGCCAGTTTTCAATCCAGGTGCTCACTCTTTGATCCATGTTGAGGGACCTTAGTTTGTACAGTAAACGTTTATGGGAAACTGTATCGAATGCCTTTGCAAAATCTAAATACACCACATCTACAGGCCTTCCCTTATCTAGATGGCAGCTCACCTCCTCATAGAAGGTTAACAGATTGGTTTGGTAAGAACGATTCTTCATGAAACCATGTGGATTACCGCTAATGATACCGCTTTCATTACAAAAATCTTGTATATAATCCCTTATCATCCCCTCCAAAAGCTTGCATTTTATTGATGTTAGGCTAACTGGCCTTTAGTTCCCAGGGATATATCTTGGTCCTTTTTTATATATTAACAAACCAAACAAAAGATGATCCCTTTATATACCGCCCTCCTAATATTGGATCAACGTATCTGCGCTAATATCATGTAAACATCTTCATTCCTCAACACACATATTCTCTAAATAGCTGCTACAATAAATCACTCATAAATGTATAACAATTGTATCACCAGACCAATATAGGTGATACTATGTAGCGCTAAGACAGTTCAGTTCAAATGTCCTTCATATATGTAGTTCCCAGGACTGTGGTTAAAGCTCCCAAAATGTCTTCATACAGGGTATACACAATCAGATCTTCCCAATCTCCCACCAGGAATCCTACTCACCAGAGTTATTTGCCTCACACTCTCGTGCTCGGCCACCTCACTTGTTTGCCATACAAGGCTCTCCACAGAAGTATCCTGGATCTCTCCCGTCAGCGCTACTGTAGTGGTCTGATCGGTTCAATTTGATCGTCTCTCCCGCCTCGATCAATTATCACCTCACACAATAGGATATGATTCTTTGGGCTGAACCTCAGCAAGTGGTGTCAGAGTTCCATTTGGGGTAAAAGAAAGGACAGCTCCACATAGTGCATTATCTTTTTTAAAATCAAAAGTTTAATTGCACATTTAAAAACTTCCCCTATATTAGGGTACTTACAAGACGTCAGATTGAAAATAGCAGTGGGTCAATGAAGTGCCAGAGATCAGAAAGTGTTACCACACTACCCTCCTTCTCTCAGACCGCTGCTTCCCCAGACCCGCAGGATGAATGCAGCCGTCCCTGCTTGCATGTAAAATCTGTTGCCGTGTGGATGTGCCAGACGCGTTTCGTCAATGGACTTCAGCTGTGACACTCTACATGACCGGCAACAATTAATTTAAATATCCTCCCCCTCTGATTTGCACAGGTGGAACATGTAATCTAATAAGGTGGCTCCGTAGATAGCATTTTTCTTACTTCCGGCACTTTACCTTCATGAATAGCTAAAAAACAACCATCCATTTGATTAAAAAAACAGTATAACCATAACTTTACAGGTCAAACTTTACACCTAAGACAGTGGAATTAACCCTAGACCACTCTCAATCGGGCTTTAAATTCATGTTAACTATAGTCCGCTCTCAGTCACTATAACTATAATGCATGCCCAGGAATCATTAGTTGTGTGTATACTTGACCGGCAATTGTAAATACCTCAAAGGATACCGATATTATTATATTACAGATGTGACTCACTCAGGATATCCTATACAATTAACCCCCCATGCTCATCACCAATAGGTCCAATGTCACATTATATTCACCCTACTTATTCTAACCCACCTACAGGTAATGTCCTTGGCAACCTAAAATTTATAAGAAAGTGAAAGAAAGGTGGTGTGGCGCTGCTGTGTGGTAAAGAAGGTACTATAGGCTGCTGCCCCCACTAAAACCAGCCGAAAGACTAGTTGCAGTGAATGAATAATTAAGTGAAACAGTGGGTTGGCGCTGCCTAAGCAGGTAAAGTGCTAGAAAGTAAAAGAAACGTGGGTGTGCTAAAAGATATCAGTGAGTGGCACAATGTTGCCCTCTGGTGGTGAATATACACAAACAAAAAACTGTAATTGTGTGAATGCTCATGTGGGAGCGATGTGAGTGAACTAGATAATAGAAAATAAGTGGGTGTGCGTGAGCAGGGTCAGTGGTGGCCCGAAGGGACCCCCTCCGTTCGTGACACAAAACCCCACTCACCACTTGAGAACGAACGTATAGAAGGTTTCCAGCCACTGGTTTTTAAGATCCAATCCGGCGTAGTGGCGGTGTCCACATGTAAAATACAAATATGCGTGGTGTAGGGTATCAAATTTGCAAAACAACTGGAAAAATAGTAGTAACTCACAGTGGAGAAGTCAGAAGACCGGAGCTTCCAAATGATTTATAGTCGTCACTATTCCCGATATGGGTTAAGTCCATACACCTTAAGCTATGTTCCTCTGTGTATTCATCACCTGGTACTGCTCAGCCTCCCCGCTCCCTAACGAAATAACTAAGAGCGGGATTTCTACCATGTTCAGTCGTATCAAACTCCAATAGTCATTACAGATACCCAAACTTATATACACCAGTTTTACCAACTAAATACTGTGAGTGTTGTAGATATGGTTCTGGACACAGTAAACTGGTGTATATAAGGATACTTCTGTGGAGAGCCTTGTATGGCAAACAAGTGAGGTGGCCGAGCACGAGAGCGTGAGGCAAATAACTCTGGTGAGTAGGATTCCTGGTGGGAGATTGGGAAGATCTGATTGTGTATACCCTGTATGAAGACATTTTGGGAGCTTTAACCACAGTCCTGGGAACTACATATATGAAGGACATTTGAACTGAACTGTCTTAGCGCTACATAGTATCACCTATATTGGTCTGGTGATACAATTGTTATACTTTTTTATATATTGATGCTACATTGGCTTTTCTCCAATCAGCTGGTACCATACCAGTCAGTAGACTGTTCGTAAAAATTATGAACAATGGTCTGACAATTAAGTTCCTTAAGGACCCTCGGGTGCAATCCATCTGGTCCCAGTGACTTATTAATGTTAAGTTTTTCAAGTCTATTCCTAATTCTATCCTCAGTTAGTCATGAGGGTGCTTCCTGTAACATGTCGTGAACACAAACATTGTAGTTTTTGATACTGGAGCCCCCCGTTTCCCTTATGAATACTGAGCAGAAGAATAAGTCTAAAACCTTCACCATCTCTCCAACCTTTGTAACCAGATTCCCTTCATGATTCTTTATGGGCCTATATGATCTGACCTCCCTCTTACCCTCTTACTATTCCCTTCCCTTCTTTCTCCTTTCCTTCCCTTCCTTTTCCATGTTTTCCTTTCCCTCCTTTCTTTTTTATTTTTCTTTCTTTCCCCTTTCCTTCTTTGCTCTTCTTTTTTCTTCGCTTCCTGCCCTTCCCTTTCCTTTTTTATCTTTCCCTTCTCCTTCTCTTTCCTTTCCTTCTTTTCATTTCCCTTCTTTCTTTCTCCTTTTTTCTTTCCTTTTCCCCTTTCCTCTTCTTTTTCCTTCCCTTTTCTTCTTTTCCTTGCTCTTCCCTTTTCTTCTTTTGCTTTTCTTTTTTCCGTTCCTTCTTTTCCTTTGCCATTCCTTCTATTCCTTTCCCTTTAGTTCCCTTCCCTTCTATTCCCTTTCCTTTCCCTTTCCTTTCCTTTTCCTTCTTTTCCTTTCCTTTTTCTCCTTTCCCTTTTCTCCTTTTCCTTTTCCCTTTCATTCTTTTCCTTTCCCTTTCCTTCCATTTCCGTATTTTCCTTGTTTTCCTTTCCCCCTCTTCTTTCATTTGGGACAAGTCAAGGTCAACACCAGCTTGGCTCATACTTTACTAGAGCTGCAAGAAAAGGCCGAGGCCGATATTGGGCCAGAAGTTGATTCCAGGAGTCCATTAGCCCGATGTCAGAACCAGACTGGAAGACAGATATATTGCTGGGAAAAGGGCCATTTGGGGCTGGTGGAATTTCCTGAAAGGTCAAGTAAGTCAGTAATGACTCACAGAGCTTTAGTCTACCCTCCCTTTCTCTATCTTTATGAAAGCACACATGGGCTTCCTTCAATATTGCCTTCAGTTAACACCTGGGTCAGGCTTTTAGAACATTGAGCGGCTTCCCTAAGCATCCACCAGCTCTTCTGGGACTGCGGAATGCAGATCTTTATTGCAATGCTGAATGTCACTTTTGTAGGCATTTAGGAAACTGCAAGAGACTTTTGTCAAGCTCTGGGACAGGAACATTGCTAGGAGGGTCTCCTTTTAGATAACTGTTACCATGATTATGTGTGCAAACATACTTAAAGCCCCACTCCAGGCAGCTGTCAAATGTATCCATGCAGTGGAGTCCCCCTTGCACTGCATGGGTTAAACTCACATCCAGCTAGGAGTAGAATCCATCCCACAGGCTTTCTCCTTTCCATGTGATTGGTCACAAAGCCACTTCACTGCCCAGCCAATTGCAGCTCTCTGACATCATCATGTACGGTGCAGGTCCTATGCTGTATAGGAAGATGAGTGTCACCAGAGATTTTATACCCAGAGCCAGCAGGATGAGAAGACCACCCAGATAAAAAAGCACACTTGCCCACCAGTGAATCCAGTTCTGTCCTCCTGCAATCCATTTAAAGCCATTGCATGGCAGGTAATGTGTCGTCATCTTCTTGGCTGACGTCATCAGGAGGTATTGCGTACTTGGAGAAGACCGGAATGTTGTGGAAGCCTTTCTTGCACCTCCCACCCAACACTGCTGAAGGTGGAGACAGAGTGTAAGGGTAAGGAGTGGCATGAGTGCCATAGTCTAGCTGGTGATGTCAACTCTGTAGGTGGGTAGAACTAGTAGTCACAGTCCTCAAAACAGGATGCAGGAGCAGCTTGGCACCAGAGCAAGGTACAGAAGCAGAACCAGGAGACGAGCAGCAGTCAGTGGCATCTAAGAAGCGAGGCACCATATAAGCAGGCAAAGCAAGTCCAAGAGGCAGGCCATGGTGATTACCAGCCAGGCAACATGGTACAGAGTCAGCAGGCAGATCAGGTCTAGTAAACAAGCCAAGGCCTGAGTAGTTAGGTAACAGGGCTGGAGTAGAAGTAGAGTGGAGAAGTCATACACGAGTAAGCAGGTACAGCAGATCAGGTCTTGGGAACACAGAAACAAGCTGAAGACCATTCACCAACTGCTAATAGACCAGTTTAAATAGGCCACTAAGCACCAAGTGCTAATTGGTATGTGCTCGCACACCAATGCACGCTGGCACACGCATATGTGCATGATGAACTGGCACTGCATAAGTAACATTGGTTCTTCTCTCATTAAAATGAGCATGTGTGCAATGTGCATGAGCATGAATCCGCACTGGCCTTTTGATGCTAGAAACCCGGTTTATATTACAGGAGGCCAGCAATCTTTCTGGGTACCAGCACCAGCCCCCTGATGACACTCCGCTGTGCATGCTTAGTGTATTCTACATTGTCCCAAAGTCTCCTGGGATGTTTTTCTTTTACTTTATCTCCTTTATTTTCTTTCTTTCTTTTTGCTTTCTTGTTTTCTCTTTCCTGTGTAGCCACGTACTCCCTCAGGAGTGGCTGATAGTTGTGGTCCACCTGCCCGCTGCCCTCAATCACACGAGTCCACACACACCCGGAGTCACTGAACAGACCGGTACTTTGTTTTGTTGTTTTATTTAGGGGTTTGAACTTTTATAGGGATTAGGGAAGACTGTGGGATGCCCAGTAACTGAACATGGGACCTACTATATACACCTCAGATATATACTCTTCTTCTCCTCCAGCACACTACTTGCTGACTGTTACTCTTCTCCTTTCTTCTCTCCAGCACACTACTTGCTGACTGTTACTCTTCTCCTTTCTTCCTTCCAGCACACTACTTGTTGACATTACACTTTTTTCCGTGGTCCGAAAGGAAATTGCTACAGCTGCGGGCAAGGCCTCAGAACATCCCTTTGTGGGTAAGAATTGCAAGTTTCCTTCCCTGAAACCGTGGACCCTCTGTTATGTAGCGAAGTACGTTGGTGCTAGCTGGGCTTTGGATGAACTACTGCTCCCAGCCCATCCATCTTCCAAACCCATCCGGTCTGTCCTGCGGTCTAATGGCTCTCCTTCCCCTTGGTTGGCTCCTCCTGACTTCTACAGACTGCTCTCTCTCCTCTCAGACTGTCTAAGCCTTCTCATCCAACTCTCAGGGGCCGCCACTCACCGACTTTATGGTGGATTCTTTAAAGAGTCTCCCTCCATGTGGACCTCGGCTGCTCTCCTGCTACTCCTGTGCCACTCCAGGAGCCGACTCGCGCTCCTGGCTGCACCCAAGCCCCAGGCCTCAGGCTCACCCCCTCCAGACTGGGGGCTCCCCTCCTGGGTGAGCCCTGATCCACAGCTCCAACTATATCCTCAACTCTTTTGACACCTGCTGGCTGATCGCTGTATTTAAGGAGGCCTGCCCCCTGACAACCCAACCTGTGGATTGGTCAGGGCTCCTTGGCATACATCAGGGAGTGACTACTCCTTATCCATCCCCCTTCTAGAGCTTTCCCAGCTCAAGGGGAGGAATCTCCAAGGAATGTCCCTTCCCTCCATCTCCAGCCCCACCCCTGAGCTCCTCCTCAGCCCAGATCAAAACATTCAGGCCTGCACTTACAGTCAGGCCTGACTAGATTTTTCCTCTCCTACCAAAAATCTACAAAAGTAAAATCACCTACACTATGGGGGCGCTACACTTGTATTCTCTTTTTTTTTTTCTCTTTCTTGTTTTTTTCTCTTTTTTGTTTTCTCTTTCCCTTTATTGTTTTCCTTTTCTTGTTTTCCTTGCGGCCCCTTTCACACGATCAGACCGCTTGGATCTGTCTGTCAGTTTTTCAGACAGATCTGAGCGGGCCACCCATAGACCTCTATGGTAGGGTTGCCACATCATCCCTTTAATCCAGGACACATATGAATTACACAGGTTGTTCTGAGGCTAATTTAATGCAGATAAGGAACCAAGTGAGTTTAATTACCACCTTAATCAGCCACAGAACCTGTGAACTTAATATGTGTCCTGGATTAAAGGGATGATGTGGCAACCCTACTCTATGGGCAGTCGGATGTCAGCGGAGATGTGTCCGCTGACATCCAATCCGACATGATCCGCTCAAAATAGACGTATGGGTGATACGTTCACCCATCCATCTAGCGGATCGGATTGGATGGGATCGGATGAAAACGTACAGGCGGATCCATTTCTATCCGATCTCCCCACAGAGGAGAGCGGGGAGCTGACAGGTCTGTCCCTGCAGAGTGCAGAGATGGAGCTGTCATCCGCCGGCTCAGCGGAGATCATCGGTGCAATCTCCCGCTGAGCTGGCGCATCCACTCAGTGTGAAAGGGGCCTTCTTGGTTTGCTTTGCTTTGTTTTCTTTTTCTCTTTCTATTTCTTGCTTTCTCTTCCTTTCACCCCTTCTTCCTTTATCTTTCTTTACTATTTATTAACTTCCATTATATTCCCTCCCATTGCTTTATTTTCCTTTTTTCTCTTTCTCTTTCACTTTCCTTTCTCTTTCCCCTTCTTTTCCTTCTAATTCTCTCCCTCTTTCTCTCTCTCTCTCTTCTCCTTCCCTCTTTCATTCCTCTCTCATTTCCTTATTCACCTCAGCACTGTAAATTCTTTTTTAATAATTTATGTCTTTTCTTAAGTATTTGACAGGGAGACGGGTATGACTGCCATCCAAATGTGCTTTGAAGTCACTTGAAGCAGCTTTTTTCCTTCAGTGCCAAAAGAACCCGTACTACATGGAAATGTGACAAATCAGTTTGATTAGCTTAATTTCGAGTCTTTATCAATGACCAAAATTTCTACAAATTGTGTGTATATATATATATATATATATATATATAGCGCCCCTCTAGTTTGAGTACTAGTGAGTATATATCGCTTTTGACTCTCTGCTTAACAGGAGAGTGGACAGGCACATTTATATGCTATCTGCTTATCAGAGAGCCTGGATTTGAGTAAGGTCTGCTCAGTGTGCTCTGGTGCTGATTCATGTGGTCTGGAGAGATTTACACTGTCCAATTGTATGTGTCCCTATTGGGCAGTGTGAGGAGAACCCAGCCAGTGACAGCACGTGTATTTGGAGGTGGTTCTAACCAACTAGTAGGGGAGTGGCCCCCACTGCATTTTGGGTAAACACCTTCATATAAAAGGGAGCACATGGGCTCAAGGTTAGGAGTTCCAGCCCACCCAGACCTCAGGGGTGGAGGCGTGTGTTTAGCTCCTGGCTGCTAGGCCTGAGGACCTATCCAGGAGCCAGCCAGTTGCTAGGCCTGGTCGAGGCCTATCCGGATGCTGAAGCTGCAGCCCAGGGTTCTTTAGAAGCTGACAGAGGGAGGACATCTTTGGATTCGGTCTAATATCACAGTGGCAAAGTGTCGCTTGGAGGTTGGAGGAGGGCTGCCGACTGTCCTGGGACATGGTATGATTACAGACCCGTGAAGGGATCCCTGGGACTGTGTTGCTAGAATTTCCCCTGCCCACTTAATCAGCTAATTGGGTGTGCCAGCTAGAAAGGAGACACTGGTTAGTGTCTTGAAGAACAGAGTCCGGCTTCTGTCCTTACTGCTTACAAAGGGACCTGTTCTGCTAAAGTCAGGCTGCCATAAAGTGCCATTGGTAGTCTGCTACACTGAGTTAGAAAGGAGACACTGGTTAGTGTCTTGAAGAAGCTATCCTGTCCTTTATTGCTTAACCGCTTGCCGACCGCTGGTCGGCAATTGACGGCGACAGAGTGGCTTCTCTGCGCAAATCGCCGTCATATGACGGCGGCTGCGAGATAGCGCACAGTGAGCACGCGCCCTGCCGGAGGCGCGCCCGCACGCTCACTGTGTCCAGGGAGGGCCAGGGAGCGGGTGCGGCAGATTCGATCTCCGCCGGCCACCCGCGATGCCCCCCCCGGAGTGAAAGAACGGAGGTCCATGTAAGTAAACACGGACCTCCGTTCTGTGAGAGGGGGAAGGGCTGTGATCACAGCCTTCCTCATCGTGGAAACTGTGATCACTTCCCTTCCCCTGTTAGGGCAGCCCAGGGAACACTGTTAACCCTTAGAGCTCCCCCTGCAGGTTAACCCCTTCACTGCCAATGGCATTTACACAGTAATCAGTGCATTTTTATAGCACTGATCACTGTATAAATGCCAATGGTCCCAAAAAAGTGGCAAAATATTACAACATGTCCGCCTCAATATCGCAGTACCGCTAAAAATCGCAGATTGCCGCCATTACTAGTAAGAAAAATAAAAAAATAAAAACCCCAGAAATTAATTCTCATCATCCGTAAACGCGACCACTTTTGCGCAAACCAATCAATAAATGCCGATTGCGATTTTTTTTATCACAAATATGAGGAAGAATATAAATCGACCAAAACCGATGAAAAAAAATGTTTTTTTATATTTTTTTTTTTTGGATTTGTATTTTAGCAAAAAGTAAGAAATTTGGGTTTTTTCGCAAAATTGTCGCTCTTCTTTTGTTTATAGCGGCGATCAGAAATGATGCAGTGATCAAATACCACCAAAAGAAAGCTCTATTTGTGGGAAAAAAAGGACGCAAATTTCGTTTGGGTACAATGTCGCATGACCGCGCAATTTTCAGTTAAAGCGACGCAGTGCCGAATCGCAAAAAGGGCTCTGGTCCTAAAGGGGGAAATCCTTCCGGGGCTGAAGTGGTTAAGGC
>BLSH010421999.1:450018-463338 GCA_018402905.1 Glandirana rugosa
TTCCGATCTACCAGACAGGTCAGGGATAAAGTTGTGGAGAAGTTTAAAGCAGGGTTAGGTTATACAAAAATATCCCAAGCTTTGAACATCTCACGGAGCTCTGTTCAATCCATCATCTGAAAATGGAAAGAGTATGGCACAACTGCAAACCTAACAAGACATGGCCATCCACCTAAACTGACCGGCCGGGCAAGGAGAGCATTCATCAGAGAAGCAGCCAAGAGGTCCATGGTAACTCCAGATGAGCTGCAGAGATCCACAGCTCAGGTGGGAGAATCTGTCCACAGGACAACTATTAGTTGTGCTCTCTACAAATCTGCCCTTTATGGAAGAGTGGCAAGAAGAAAGCCATTGTTGGAAGAAAACCATAAGAAGTCCCAATTGCAGTTTGCAAGAAGCCATGGGGGGGTGGGGCGCAGCAAACATGTGGAAGAAGGGGCTCTGCTCAGATGAGACCAAAATTGAACTTTTGGCCTAAAAGCAAAATGCTATGTGTGGCAGAAAACTAACACCACACATCACCCTAAACACACCATCCCCACCGTGAAACATGTTGGTGGCAGCATCATGGTGTGGGGATGCTTTTCTTCAGCAGGGACAGGGAAGCTGGTCAGAGTTGATGGGAAGATGGATGGAGCTAAATACAGGGCAATCTTAGAAGAAAACCTGTTAGAGTCTGCAAATGACTTGAGACCGTGGTGGAGGTTCACCTTCCAGCAGGACAACGACCCTAAACAAACAGCCAGAGCTAAAATGGAATGGTTTAGATCAAAGCATATTCATGTGTTAGAATGGCCCAGTCACAGTCCAGACCTAAATCCAATTGATAATCTGTGGCACGACTTGAAAATTGCTGTTCACAGACACTCTCCATCCAATCTGATATTTTGCAGAGAAGAATGGGCAAAATGTCCTCTCTAGATGGGCAAAGCTGGTAGAGACTTCCCCAAAAAGACTTGCAGCTATAATTGCAATGAAAGGCGGTTCTACAAAGTATTGACTCAGGGGGGCGCCATACAAATGCCCCCCACACTTTTCACAGATTTATTTGTAAAAAAATGTGAAAAACATTTATCATTTTCCTTCCACTTCACAATTATATGGCACTTTGTGTTGATCTATCACATAAAATACATTTACATTTTTTGGTTGTAAAATGACAAAATGTGGGAAATTTCAATGGCTATGAATACTTTTTCAAGGCACTGTAAGGCATGAATTCATCATAGTAGCCATGATGGACTGCCTGGCCAATCAGGGGGCTTTTGGTTAAACTAGCCACTCACTATAAAAGGGTGACTTCCCAACAGCTGTGTTTTAGCTTTGATGGGAAAAGCATAGGGAGTGCTGCTGGCAAACTATATAGGGAGAGATTAGTGTAGGCCTTGTAGGCACTGGCTGGTCTCTTCCAGGAATTCAGCCACTTTGCAAAATGTGAAGGCACACTATGATTTAAAGGGTAACTCCACTTTTGGAGGAAATCACGTCTAAAGGGATGCTGACCCTGCCACTTTCTCCATTAGAGTTCTGCAGGTGCAGAAACCAATTGCTAATTATGAAACCACTCCCACTAGACTCACTTTCGTACATGGACACAGACAAACACACAGGGATTTCTTCAAAAGGTAGGAATCTGCAACAAAGCTTGTTAAAATCTTTGAAATGAACATAGATCGCCCAGGTGGGAATATTTTTTTCTTAACAAAAGTGGAATTACGCTTTAAAGTCCAGTGAAGGACATGTGACCTCCTGGATGTATCTCAATTTTTTTTATAACTGACACATTTATGGTTCTGCTGGAGCATATACTGCCACTCGGGGCTGTGAGAGAGGAGAGAGAGGCACACAGAGCAGCTATGCCCGGCCTTCCTCCTCTGCTGCCCATTCAGAGAAGCCTTTGTATTTTGTAAATTAGTTCACATAATACAAAGGCTTCTGTGATTGGGCAAGAAGAGGGAAGGGGCAAGCACAGCATCTGCGCTGACTGTAATGTTTAAGATGCTTAGACCTGAAGCATCAGAATCAGGCTCCAGGAAAATACCACAAAAGCAGTCCTCCAGGAGTGCAAAAAACTGTCAGATGCATATAATAGAGATAAGGCCAGGAGGTGCCATGCAGCTTCTTGGATTTAAAGTGAATCTAAAGGGAAGATGTTTTAAAAATTAAAAAACATGTTATACTTACCTGCTCTGTGCAATGGTTTTGCACAGAGCAGCCCCAATCCTCCTTTTTTTGGGTCCCACACTGCCTGTCCTGGCTCCTCCCCCCGACAAGTGTCCCCAATTACAAGCTATGGGGACACTCGAGCAGGCTTTCTCTCGAGCTGCCCTCTCTGTGTCCATTCACACACAGAGAGCAGCTTGGTTCCACCCCCACTTTCTCCTCCTGATTGACAGCAGCAGGAGCCAATGGCTCCCACTGCTGTGTGAGCCAATGAGGAGAGACCCAGGAGAGTCACTGCTCTCAAATTAATATTTTTTAGGTATACTGGGTGAATGGGAACACATAACAATAGTGGGGTTTTCTCAAATTTGACTGCCTAAGTGGGAATACATTTTAAAGTAGATGTAAACTGAATATCATGTAGGTAGCAACATGCTATGTATTCTAGAGAATTACGTGGGGGGGGTTTACTTTTTTCATCTTTTGATCTTTTGTTACAACTTAATACTGCCAATGCCCTGCAGCCTCTTCACAGCCTGTCCCTCTCTACAGCATGTGTTTTTGCACAGGGAATAAAAATACAGAGCACCGGGGGGCATGGTCTGGACATGGCGGAGTAGAGACACAGATTCTTTGAGCTTCGGCCATCTCTCCAGTTTTCCAGCCATAAGTGCAGCTTTTCACCCCGGTATGAGCACCGCAAAGAAGAGGAAGACTAAGAGCTCCTATAGAACCTCTCCCCGCGCGGACATTCCGCACTATTTCTCGGGTACCCGCTCCAATACACATCGGGCCCGCACCGCTGAGACACATGGCGCGCTCCACTGGGACTCCGTCATGGCGAACCCTCCTACCTCTCCCGCCACCTCTGACTCTCTGTTGGGATTCCTGGAGGTCCTGGCCTCCCATCCGCCAGCCTCTCCTGGCCCATCGGCTCCCCGCTTCTCTTGGCTGAGTGATCCGGACCTCAGGGCCCTCCTGCAGGCGTTACCAATGCGGGCGGACATGGAGGCCCTGGTTCTTCACCTTGAGGAGGACGTACAAGCAGTCAGAGCAGACGTTCAGCAACTCGCTACCAGAGTCTTGGTGGGAGAGACTTCCCTTTCTTCACTGGAGACCCGTGTGTCCCAACTAGAACAGGCACAGTCGTCCCAGGCCTCCCAGGTGTCTGCTCTGCAGCTCCAAATGGAAGAAATAGAGGACCGTAGCAAGCGCAACAATCTGCGGCTGCGGGGTGTCCCTGAGGCGACTGACCAGGACTCCCTGCAAGCCACGGTCCAGGCACTCTGCCACCAGCTTGTACCATCGCTCACCACTCAAGAGCTGGAGTTCGACAGGGTGCACAGAGCCCTTGGCCCCCGTTCGACGGATCCAAACAGACGCAGAGATGTTACTGGTCGCTTATACAGATACTCTCACAAAGAAGCTATCCTGCGCAGAGCCTGGGAGGTAGGTGACATAAACTTTGATGGGGCCCAAGTGAGACTCCTGCGGGGCTTGTCCAGGGCGACTCTGCAAATCCGGGCGCTGCTGCGCCCTCTCCTTGATAGGCTGAGGCAATTGGGCTCTACCTATCGCTGGGGGTTCCCTATTTCCCTGACTGTCTGAAAAGGGACGTCTTCCTTTGTACTACAGGAACCAGCTGACTTACCGGATCTGTTCACATTCCTTGAGACGGAGGCCTTCTCGGTACCTAACTGGCTACAGCACCTACCGAGGCCCTCGCAGCGATCAAACCCACCAACCACAATAGCGGACCTACCTGCCCGATCTGGCAGATGACGTCATGGGCCCCGCAACGCGGCCATTCCTGGAAACCGGGAGGCCTAAAAACACATAGCGTCCCCTGGCCCTGTAACTCTGCATAGGTCAACATGGGGACATAACCGACTGACCTTCACCCCTCACTTTGTAGACCGGCAGACCTGATCCCTAATTGGAGTCCTAGACTATGCCACTCTAGTTCTAAACCGACATACGTTACTAGTATCACTGCTCAGGAACTACCGACCGGATCCCTTGACAGACCCTACACCCTTCAGCCCTACCTGCGGGAGGAATCTTCTCAGACTTTAGACCTTGCTATATAGGAGAAGATAGGGATGTTCCCACCTGGACTGGCACAGTAGAGATCCAGCCCTGGATTTCTGCACGTCTTTGACTGTGCTAAGGGTAGCTTAAACGGTAGTGTTTTTTCTTTTTTCTTTTTTTTTTTTTTACATAAGCAATGAGTGGATTCTACCTGCTGTCTCTGTTTAATATATGTCCACATGTTTCTTTTTTCTGTTATTGCTTGGGTGTCCTGGGGGTGTCTTCCCTCATAGAGGGTGGTTGTTGCTCTCGCACCTCTCGCTTCCTCCTACCTTCCAGAGGCGACAAGTGGCATGAGTGCGGCATTTGCTGGGGCGGGGGGAGGTGGGGGGTTGGAGACCCTATCTATCATCAGCTACTGCTGGAATTTATTGATAAAGCGGGACCCCACCTTGACCTGTGTACTGCCTGGGCAGTATGAATATGTGAACACGGGGGGATGAGGGGACCTCCGATCAGCCAAATGCCCACCCTCGAAACTGAAAATATAGTTTCCTCACTGGCACAGGGTTTTTTTTTTTTTTTGTGGTTGTTCCTGTTCCAGCTATCGAGGTCAAAAGGGAGAGTTATATTTATATACCCATATATGGAGATGTGTTATATGTGCCCTCTTGGTAGCATGCTCACTGTTAAGTAAACGTTTAGTCCTTACCTAGTATTGATTACCATCTTGGATTAACAGATGTTAATGTTTATCTTGCTGCACTACTTAGTTAAACCCACAATTGTTGGAGAGCTCTGGCATGGAGCCCTGCTCTTTGGCCATTTTCAACCACTTACCCACATAGGTCTGCATTAACATGGACCAGTGTGTTCAGTAGTGAGTGCTTTTTCTTTTAGTCCTATTAGACCACCTTCGCAAAACTCACCCTCTTCCCTCTCTTCCCTGCTTTTTTTTCTCTTTTCCTCCCCCTCACCCCCCGCACACATTGTGTGTTTACCCCCCTTTTTTTTTTGTTTACCCCTTTTCTTACAGTCTATTGTCTCGTTGTTTACACGCCATTGGCGCCATCTGACCCTCACTTCTACCTGTACTTCTTTTCTTTTGTGTTTTCCTCTGAAATGAAAGTGTATGTCTGCATATGTTTACCTGCATATTTAACTGGACGCAAGAGCCTCATTGTTTAACCACTTGCCGACCGCCGATCGGCATCTGACGGCGGTAAGGTGGCTCTATTGCGCAAAACGCCGTCATCTGACGGCGGCTCTGGGATCGAGCCTAGTAAGCGCGTGCTCGCCGCCGGAGGAGCGCCCGCGTGCTCACTGTGTTCAGGGAGGGCCAGGGAGCGGGTGCGGCGGACTCGATCTCCGCCGGCCACCCGCGATGCCCCCCCCGGAGTGAAAGAACGGAGGTCCGTGTAAGTAAACACGGACCTCCGTTCTGTGAGGGGGGAAGGACTGTGATCACAGCCTTCCTCTACATGGAGGCTGTGATCACTTCCCTTCCCCTGCTAGGGCAGCCCACACACAGTTAGAACACGCCCAGGGAACATAGTTAACCCTTAGAGTGCCCCCTGCAGGTTAACCCCTTCACTGCCAATGGCATTTACACAGTAATCAGTGCATTTTTATAGCACTGATCGCTGTATAAATGCCAATGGTCCCAAAAAAGTGTCAAAATGTTCCGACATGTCCGCTGAAATATCGCAGTACCACAAAAAATCGCAGATCGCCGCCATTACTAGTAAAATAAAAAATAAATAAATAAAAACCCCAGAAATGAATTCTCATCATCCGTAAACGCGACCACTTTTGCGCAAACCAATCAATAAACGCAGATTGCGATTTTTTTATCACAAATATGAGGAAGAATATAAATCGGCCAAAACCGATGAAAAAAAATGTTTTTTTATATTTTTTTTGGATTTGTATTTTAGCAAAAAGTAAGAAATTTGTTTTTTTTTGCAAAATTGTCGCTCTTCTTTTGTTTATAGCGGCGATCAGAAATGACGCAGCGGTGATCAAATACCACCAAAAGAAAGCTCTATTTGTGGGAAAAAAAGGATGCAAATTTCATTTGGGTACAACGTCGCACGACCGCGCAAATGTCAGTTAAAGCGACGCAGTGCCGAATCGCAAAAAGGGCTCCGGTCCTAAAGTGTGAAATCCTTCCGGGGCTGAAGTGGTTAAGGAAGCACATCTTCCCCGAGTTAAATGGACACCAAGCACGGAATGAATCTGATCTGATACTTTTTTTGTTTGTTATTTTAGTTTTCTGATACACTTATGTATAACTTTAACAACTTTAAATTGTTGTATTCTATTGGATGATCTTGCCTTTTGGTTAAAGGTATAAATAAAGAATTTGAAAAAAATACAGAGCACCAGACGATCATCTCAAGAGTTCCTAGTGACAACAGGAAGAAGATAGTAGGCAATATGTTTTGGGGGCCAAGAGACCCATAATGCTTGCAATGGTGAGCAGGTATTGGCCAATGTTAGCTTGTGACTGCACTGACCAATGAGAATCTCTCTGAGCTGTTGTGGCTGCCTGGAAGACGCAAGGTTGCAGAAGAGTTTGGTTTAAATACTACATCAGCTAGCTAGCACCAGACGATCATCATAAGAGTCCATAATCCTTTTACTGTGTGAGTATATGGTAGGCAACGCGCTTAGGGGGGCCAACAGATCCGCTTTTTTTATTATTTATTAGGGCTATAACTGAATCCATCTTATAGAATAATGAACACTAAATTTGGAAAATACAATTGATAGGTAAATACCTGTCTATGACTATAGATAATTACCAGCCCAGGGGCTGTGTTGCATCATAATGCTCATAATTAGTGTTGAGCAAACCCGGACTGTAACGTTCGGGTCCGTACCGAACTTTGGGGTGTCCAGGACCCGGATCCGAATACGGACGTTTCAAAAAAGTTTGGGTTCTGGTAGTTGATCATGAATGTTGAATAGCTGCAGGGCAGCCAATCAACAAGCGTTTCACTGGTTTGCCCTTAGAAGCCATCACTGCCATGCCTACTAATGGCATGGCTGTGATTGGCCAGTGCATCATGTGACCCAGCCTCTATATGAGGCTGGAGTCACAGTGCTGCATGTCACATGCTCTTGGGTTAGTGTAGGGAGAGGATCCTGCCGGCGTTTTTGTGAGGGACAGATTGCAGACATTTTAACATCTGATCCTGCATCCTGAGATTACTACTGCTGTTGCTCTGAGGGACAGATTGCAGAAATTTGAGATTTCACATACTGCTGCTTTGAGTGACATTTTGCAGATCAAACTCTGCATAAGTGACAGATTGCAGATCAAACCCTTCATAACACAACGATCGTTACGATCGTACACAACGATCAGATTGTGGGAGTAATTTGAGATTTCACATACTGCTGCTTTGAGTGATCTGACTGCACTAGGTAGAGGCTTCTGCTTAGAGGGACAGATTCTTGTTCAAAAATCATCTCCTAGTTCTAAAGGGAGAGGTTCTAGCTGCAGCTGTAAATGACACATTATTGTTCAAAAATCATCTCCTAGTTTATTTGATTCTAATTTATTTTCCCTATCCCCATTTTTTTGTAGGGCACTTGCCCTACTCTTACCCCACATTTTACTTCCTTTTGCAGCCCTCTAGCACTTGCCAGGACTTTGTTACAGCCTAAAAGTTTGGGTCCCTATTGACTTCAATGGGGTTTGGGGTCCGGGATAACGTTCGGGCAACGTTCGGTGCCGAACCCGGACTTTTTCCCAAAGTTCGTTCGGACCCGCAGAACCCGAACGTTCAGATGTTCGCTCAACTCTACTCATAATGGTGAGCAGGTATTTGTCAATGTTAGCATGTGACCGTACTGACCAATGAGAATCTTTGTGAGCTGTGATGGCGTTCCAGAAGAAAGAAGGTTGTAGAAGAGTTTTGTTTAAATGCCCAGACTGCCACATCAGCTAGCTTGGGCAGTGAGAGATAATCACCTTAGGAGGTAAATGCAGCGGGGACCAGGGTTAAGGAGAGAGTGCTTTGTGTTTGTTTACTTTTTCATGTTTAACCTTTCACCTTTAAATATACCATTGAAGGAGTTTTATTGAATAGCCAATAAGTGCAAAAAAACCCCAAAATTCTGGGTGGTTCTGTGAACTTTTACTTCCATATTATCCCAAGATGCCTAACCAGCCATACCATTTCTTATCTTGGCCTACAGAACAATCACCTTTTACAGTATGTGAAAGAATGAAGAGAATTTAACTGACTTAGAAAGGAAATATTTAAAAAATTATTTTATTATACTTGAGTCCGACCGTAATAAAAGACAGGAATTTTATACAAGGCCGCTATACATTTACTTTATAGAATGCCCCAGCTGGTATGTTTAGTTCTAATCTCAGTCTTCCATGTTTACCATTTGCCTTAATTTCGATCCCCGTGTTTGCTTTCTATTTAAGTTGTGTAATACAGTACAATTCTGCCAGCATCACACTCCCTCCCAACATGTATTATCAGCAGGAAAATAATTGAAATGCCAAAATTCCTGTTTATTCTGGGTGGGAATTGTCTTGATTCATTTCAATCTGCAAAACACCTTTTTATGTCAAAGCACTTATATTGTTAATGGAATGTCAGTCTGTGCGAGCTGGAGAGAGGATTCTATAATTTATAGCTGTGTGTGGGTGTTTGTGTGGCATGCAGCCTAAAATATGGAAAAGTAGCTACCTAGAGGTGATGGAACGCTGTTTTTACATCTTTGGGAGAGGTGGTGGTCTTTTTTTTATATATAAGTGATATCCTTCAAATCATCAAAGGGCCATATATAATAATCATTGAATTTAAAACTCTCTGAGACTGTGGACATGCTATAAGAGTTATTGAAGACTGTTAAATAATTTGGGTTTGACCAAAGTTAGTTGTCATTGCTGAGCCATTTGGGGGTAGGGTTAGGTCAGAATCCAAGCATGTTCGAACCCAGAAGTTAGCTGCCATTGCTGAGCCATTTGGATGGAGATGGGGTTAGGAGAGAACCCAAGTTTGTTTGAAATCAGAAGTTAGCTGCCATTGCTGAGCCATTTGAAGAGGGGGTTAGGTCAGAACCCAAGTTTGTTTGAACCCAGAAGTTAACTGCCATTTCTCAGCCATTTAGGGATGGGGTTTAATCAGAACCCAAGTTTTTTTGAACCCAGAAGTTAACTGCCAATCCTCAGACATTTGGGGGTAGGATTAGGTCAGAATCCAAGTCTGTTCGAACACAGAAGTTAGCTGCCATTGTTGAGCCATTTGGATGGAGATGGGGTTAGGAGAGAACCCAAGTTTGTTCGAACCCAGAAGTTAGCTGCCATTCCTGAGCCATTTGGGGGATGGGGTTAGGTCAGAACACAAGTTTGTTCGAACCCAGAAGTTAGCTGCCATTGCTGAGCCATTTGAAGTTGGGGTTAGGTCAGAACCCAAGTTTGTTGGAGCCCAGAAGTTAGTTTCCATTGCTGTGCCAATGAGGTGCAGGCGGGAGATTCCCCAAACCATATTTACATATATATAAAGGGGCGGGGGTTCTTGTGGCTTAATTGACCTAATATCGCTACATGGCTGTATTAGATCAATGACATTGACCTAATATAGCCATGTGCCCATATTAGGTCAATGCTGTCTTGAGTATCTCTGCCTCTTTGTAAGTAGCTGTAGGGTTTGTAATCTCCATCCACAGCTCATTGGTACAAAAATGGCAACTAACTTCTGGATTCAGACAAGCTTGGGTTTTGACCTAACCCCACCCCCAAATGGCTCATCAATGACAGCTAACTTCCAGGTTCAGACAAACTTGGTTTCAGACTGAACCCCATCCTGAGTGGCCCAACAAAGACCGCTAACTTTCAGGCTTGGACAAACTTGGGTTTAGACCAAAACCCCAGTACAAACAAATAGCAACTGCCCTCACCCATATATGTCCTTTGCCACAAAGAGCACATGGAAGGTCAAGGCATGCAAAACAAAACCAAAAAAAAATCCAGGTTCAACTTACCAACCAGCCTGCTAACCAACCGAATTGTCCTGTCTAACAGTATGCGTTAAAAACAGGGGTTTGGTTTGCGCATATTTGTAAATACATACGTAAGCTACAGAGCCCTGTCACGTCAAGGCACCTCAGTATTTTCTGTAGGCCTTAGAGCCTCCACAGTGGAAGCACATGCAATAAAATGGATAGGCAAGTGCGCATGCGCGGGAGCTCCGACATGGCTGTTTAAGCCCGGCGCTCCGCGCTTGTCCCGGCCCCGAACGCCCGACACCCCGCCAGCACCTCCAGGAGGGACTCACCGCATTAGGGGATCACCCCCACAAGCCGAGGGACCGAAAGGGCTGCACCGCGGACGCTCCGAGGGGATCGAGGCAGCACGGAGACACTTCATGCTGCTCAGCCCCGAGTGCACCAAGATGGCCGCGGCCTGCCACGAGGCATTGATGCTACAGCACAGCTAGCGACTCCAGGATACCTACAGGTGACCCCAAAAAGCCCCCATACCGTCCACAAAAGAGCTAAGGCCAAATTAGAGACGGGACACGAACCTACCGTGAGACCCTCACTTCACTGGGTGTACCAAGATGGCCGCCATTGAAGTTCTATAAGAGCTATACACACCAGGCCGGCCTCCTTCTCATAGTACAAGGATTAGACGGAAAGGCGACTGCTAAAGAGTTCATCAGAAGCAGGAGGAATCAGGCACTCAGGCAGTGGCTCCAGCAATAGACCCTGCACTTACTTGGACAGAATAGACAGGGCAGCGGAATACCCCATCACCCATCAGTCGCAGCCACAGGCATCCCGCATGCAGGGAACATCGGCAAGAAGGACACTAACATTCCCTCTCCTGGACCCTAACTCATTTTCTAATTCAGAGATGGCATCTCCTGGATCCTCCTCTCCTATGCCTCCTCAGGATCAGCCTCCTGAACATAGACCCATTATATCCCCAGCCATGCTCAACCTAACACCAGGCCCCAACTTACCAGCCTCACAGCATCAATTCATCTCTCCAGCCTCTACGGAGTCGCTCCTTAGACGCACATTTGAGGATTCTCCATTTTCCCCAGCAGCCCTCCCCCTACAGCGACAGCAAGAAATGATCTTACCAAACTCTTCTGCCCAGGATTCAACCCTGAACGTGGAAGATCTGTTCCTTAAGTTCTCCAATCTGTTGGAAAGGGGTCTATCGAACACGGCAGCAAAAATCACAGGGGATATTAAAGCAGACCTCAACAATATTGGCTCCAGAATGGACGCAATCGAACAGAAACTGGATTTCACGGTGGCTAAAACCAACCAAAATTCCGACCACCTACAAATACTCCAGAACCAATTAGACGTCGCTCTATCAAGAATAGATGACCTGGAGAACCGTTCTCGTCGATACAATTTCAGACTTAGAGGCCTACCAGAGAACATCACCGAACTCACCCCGGCTATCCAAGACCTGATCCAGTCTGTGATTCCAAATGTCCCCAAGCATAAGCTGGAGCTGGACAGAGCCCATAGAGCCTTGGGCCCACCAAGAAAGGATGGTTCTCCCAGGGACATTATAGTTAAACCTCACTATTACGGCATCAAAGAGGAGCTAATGAGAGCCTCCCGTTCCAACTCCCATATTTCCTGCATGGGCCATCAAATTCAAATATTTGCCGACCTATCCCCGAACACTATCCAAAAGAGAAGATCCCTTAAACCACTACTATCCATCTTACAAAAAGCTGAGATTAAATATTGGTGGGCCTTCCCGTTCGCTGTAAAATTCCTTCTGAAAGGGAAAACCTACGCCTTCTCCAGTCTACCAGAGGGCGAAAAGCTACTACTTCAACTCAAGCTTATTTCCCAAGAGGCCCCAATGGATCTCACTGACCCTACTGGCTCCCACACCAAGAGACCGCTCCCTTCTAGCCCTGTTTCACCTCTTTGGTCAAAATCCAAAAGCAAGAAGGCTAAGGACACCAGACCTCCCTGACCCACCATCGGACTTGCCGGTCTGCTGGCTTGTCGTCCTTCCTTTCCATAGATATGGAATTTGACCGCTCTCAGGAAATGACATTTACCAGTGTTATTGGTTTGTTATTTTGAGGGGCCTCCCTCCTCCCACTATCTGGGCGTTTGGTGTTCAACAGTTTTAGGCTTAAAGTTCATACTGTTCATACTGTTTACCATATTTCTGAGCCAAGGGGTCGTCACGTCTCCGAGGTGATTGACCACTTGGAGTGATTCTCCTTAGGTACATGTTAACTAATGCCTCTTCTGGTTACTGCAAAATTTATTTAACAAAGGGAAAGGGGGAGGGGAGGATGGAAAGAGGAGAAAAGATAGGGGAAAAGATCCTTTCCCCCCCTTCCTTTTTTTTTTTTCTCTCTCCTTCTGTCCTCTCCTTCCCAAAAGTTCCCCTGGATACAATATAGGTTTATATTAGCAGGGGCGTTTGGGCCGGGATAAGTACACCTGCGCCTCCACTTATCCCGTGGACTTCGATTTCGACTTCGTCGGGATAAGAAGTCTGATCTTTTCAGATCGGACACTATTGACCTCTATTCACTACTTAGTTAGTGATAACCCTCATTGGAGGGACAGTTCGAGGGAACTGAAGGGACTAGATTTTCCCCCGTTCCCAATATCATATGCTATTTTCAGATATAATTGTGTCACATGTCTCTATCTTCAACCTGCTCTTCATCTATTTCTCCTCTCCTTTCTTCCTTTTTCTCGGATGAAGCCTCTAACGTTGTATTTTCTTTCAGACACTTATGGATCAACTTCTCTCAGCCTAGGATACATGATCCTCAAGACTCCTCCAGGTTCCATATGGCCTTCCTCCATTGGGGTGAGTGATATTGCTGACACAGGCTATGCTCCCAATAAGCTCCATGGCTAGGGCCCCCAATAGAAACCTCCATATAGCTACTCATAATACTCAAGGGCTTAACTCCCCTCTAAAAAGAAGGAAATTATTTTCCCAATACAAATCACTTCAAATTGATGTAGCTCTGCTACAAGAAACCCACTTCCCCCTGCGGTACAGCCCCAACTTCTTACACGCGCACTTTCCGACTTTCTTCCTGGCCAATGCAGAATCCAAATCTAAGGGAGTGGGGATTTTAT